>CM077518.1:42078779-42643231 GCA_039654895.1 Mongoloraphidia duomilia | reverse complement strand
CTACCTAGTGGATGCCTTGTGGATTAAATTCATTGTTGAATTAATTAATAATTATTATAGGTACATTTTTTTAATATTTGCTCCATTTAAAAAAAAATGCATTTTCGAAAAGTGGCAATTTTTAAAGGATAAACTTTTTTATACTCGCTATCCCAATGCAAAAAATCATGAAAATCCATCCACTATAACTGGGTTACAAGGTAAAAAGCTAAAGTAACTGCACTAGTACCTAAGTACCTACTAGATAGTACTTTTCAAATTTTAAATCGACAAAAAAATTTAAAAAAAATACCTGTTGCTAACTTGCAGGTCACACGACCACATTATTAGGTATAGTAAAATTCCAGAAAATTTGAGATAAAAACTGCTAAAAAGTATCTACATTTTATAAAAAAATATTTTCTAATGGAATTTAGACAGTTAAAAAAATAAAGGACACAATTGTTAAATTTATGAGTTTATATAAAAAAATTTTGGAGCATACAAGTAATTCAAGAATTACAAGGCGCGATATTCATGTAGGTATTGTGTGTAAACGGTTTTACCGAACATAGGGAAAATAACACTAAGAAGATCAATTTTGTAGTAGGCTATGGCCATAAGACCTAATGTAAAATATGTATTGGATTACATTGAAAAAATAGTGCAGTGAATTTTTTAATCAATTTTCCATAGCAACGGTTGACTATTAAGCGAAATTCGGAACCTGCTAAATAAAAAAAGTCATGAGGTGTCGTAAGATACCCGACAGAAGCTATGTTTCTTACGCATTGTATATAAAACCGAATTTATCAAAGACATAAACAATGTTATTATTTGACCGCCATTTTGAAATCTGACGCCATTTTATTTTTTTGTGTCTTATTAAACTCTCAAATAGCAATTTTCAAAAGGATCGGATCATTTTTACAAAGAAGTATATACCTATGGCCGCCATTTTAAAATATGACGTCATTTTATTTTTTTGCGTTCTATAAAACTCGTCAATATCTATTTTCAAAAAGATCGGATAATTTTTACACAAAAAGTACATATTGCCGCCATTTTGAAATCTGACGTCATTTTATTTTTTTGTGTCCTATGAAACTCTCAAATACCGATTTTCAAAAGAATCGGATAATTTTTACAAAAAAGTACATATGACCGCCATTTTTAAATCTGACGTCATTTTATTGTTTTGTGTTCTATGAAACTCTCAAATATAAATTTTCGAAAGGATCGGATAATTTTTACAAAAATGTACATACGGCCGCCAATTTGAAATCTGACGTCATTTTATTTTTTTGCGTCTGAAACTCTGAAATATCAATTTTCAAAAGGATCGTATAAATTTTAGAAAGGAGTACAATATATTTTCGCCATTTTGAAATCTGACGTCATTTTATTTTTTTGTGTCCTATGAAACTCTCAAATATCAGTTTTCAAAAGAATCGGATAATTTTTACAAAAAAGTACATATGGCCGCCATTTTTAAATCTGACGCCATTTTATTTTTTTGTGTCCTATGAGACTCTCAATATCAATTTTCAAAAGGATCGGATAATTTTTACAAAAAAGTACATACGGTCGCCATTTTGAAATCTGATGTCATTTTATTTTTTTGTGTCCTATGAAACTCTCAAATACCGATTTTCAAAAGAATCGGATAATTTTTACAAAAAAGTACATTTGGCCGCCATTTTTAAATCTGACGTCATTTTATTTTTTTGTGTTCTATGAAACCTTCAAATATCAATTTTCAAAAGGATCGGATAATTTTTACAAAAATGTACATACGGCCGCCATTTTGAAATCTGACGTCATTTTATTTTTTTGTGTCTTATGAAACTCTCAAATATCAATTTTCAAAAGGATCGTATAAATTTTAGAAAGGAGTACAATATATTTTCGCCATTTTGAAATCTGACGTCATTTTATTTTTTTGTGTCCTATGAAACTCTCAAATATCAGTTTTCAAAAGAATCGGATAATTTTTACAAAAAAGTACATATGGCCGCCATTTTTAAATCTGACGCCATTTTATTTTTTTGTGTCCTATGAGACTCTCAATATCAATTTTCAAAAGGATCGGATAATTTTTACAAAAAAGTACATACGGTCGCCATTTTGAAATCTGATGTCATTTTATTTTTTTGTGTCCTATGAAACTCTCAAATACCGATTTTCAAAAGAATCGGATAATTTTTACAAAAAAGTACATTTGGCCGCCATTTTTAAATCTGACGTCATTTTATTTTTTTGTGTTCTATGAAACCTTCAAATATCAATTTTCAAAAGGATCGGATAATTTTTACAAAAATGTACATACGGCCGCCATTTTGAAATCTGACGTCATTTTATTTTTTTGTGTCTTATGAAACTCTCAAATATCAATTTTCAAAAGGATCGTATAATTTTTAGAAATAAGTACTACATATTTCCGCCATTTTGAAATCTGACGTCATTTTATTTTTTTGTGTCCTATAAAACTCGCAAATATCAATTTTCAAAAGGATCGGATAATTTTTACAAAAAATTATATATAATGGCCGCCATTTTGAAATCTGACGTCATTTTATTTTTTTGTGTCCTATGAAACTCTCAAATATCAATTTTCAAAAGGATCTGATAATTCTTACAAAAAAGTACATATGGCCGCCATTTTGAAATCTGGCACCATTTAATTTTTTTGTGTCCTATAAAACTCTCAAATATTAATTTTCAAAAGAATCGGATAATTTTTACAAAAAAGTACTATGGCCGCCATTTTGAAATCAGACGCCATTTTATTTTTTTGTGTCCTATAAAACTCTCAAATATTAATTTTCAAAAGGATCGGATAATTTTTACAAAAGTGACGTTACACTACTTCGTGACGTGACGTTTCACTTTTTATTATTTAGGTCCCCATCTGAAACGTGCGTTAAGAAGCATACCTTCAAATAAAAATAGGTAAAAAAACTTTTAAGTTAAACGGTTTTATAAATGTTTTAAAAAGAAAAAAATAATATTTAATTTATGTTCATAAGTATAAAAGCGTGGGTCGTAAACTCTATGATAATTTATTACAGTCACGACCCACGCTTTTATACTTATGAACCTAAATTAAATTTTATTTTTTTCATTTTAGTACATTTATAAAACCGTTTAACTTAAAAGTTTTTTATCTATTTTTATTTTTAATTTTTTAGTATGCTTTATTTCCTTAGTCTGATTTTATAACATTTATCCGATCCACTGAAACGTTACCGGAGAAAGACCTTTTGCATGTGAAAATTCAAAAGTACGATATGCACCCGGACGAAAGTCGGGCCGGTCAGCTAGTTATCATAATATTGTATTGTCACCGGAGCTACACATGTGTGCAAAATTTCAACTCAATCGGATCACGGGAAGTGGGTGAAAATTCAAAAGTACGATTTACACCCGGACGAAAGCCGGGCCGGTCAGCTAGTTACCATAAATTGTATTGTCACCAGAGCTACACATGTGTGCAAAATTTTTAACTCAATCGGATCACGGGAAGTGGGTGAAAATTCAAAAGTACGATTTGCACCCGGACGAAAGCCGGGCCGGTCAGCTAGTTATCATAATATTGTATTGTCACCGGAGCTACACATGTGTGCAAAATTTCAACTCAATCGGATCACGGGAAGTGGGTGAAAATTCAAAAGTACAATTTACACCCGGACAAAAGCCGGGCCGGTCAGCTAGTTACCATAATATTGTATTGTCATTGGAGCTACACATGTGTGCAAAATTTCAACTCAATCGGATCATAGGAAGTGGGTGAAAGTTCAAAAGTACGATTTACGCCCGGACGAACCGGGCCGGTCAGTTAGTTAACATAATATTGTTTTGTCACCGGAGCTACACATGTGTGCAAAATTTCAACTCAGTCGGTCGCAACTCGCAAGATTTGTAACAAATATACGGGATTAAGCTAAATAAAACCACCGTTTAAAAAACAAAGCATCTACTACCTACTTACTTTTGCGTGATGCCAGAACATACGTTTTTATTTGAGAATCAGTTCGGTTGCTTTTGCGTGATGCCAGAATATTTTAAAACTCGCAGTCGCATAAGAAGTTATTTACTTGAAAAAAAAAATCATGTAAATCGGATCAGTGGTTCTCGAGTTATAAGCGTACAAAGGGACATACAGACAGAGAAAGTCAAATTGTTCGGGAAGGTATGAACGTCGAGAAATTTTGGTCCGATCCCTAGGTCTCGTCATCCGATCGACGTCAATAATTAGTTACACGTCATTTTAACTCAGTAGGCCAGGGTTTTTAAACTTAAATTCAAACATCAGCAGTCAAAAAATTGAAAAAACTCGGGTCGCAGTGCCAAAACCCTGCCGACAATATAGTGTATTTGCAAATACAGGCATTGTGCTGTTATTATGTGAACATAAGTTTGTTTTTGGACAAAATAAAAAATTTAACCCCTTAATACATCCCTTAAAATAATATTTTTTTTCTTAATTTCAATATTATTATCAATGCAACCTCTGTACCAAATTAAATACACCCTTCAGTAAGTAAATCACTATCCGCAAACTAGTGTTTTCATAAAATTTGTAAGTCCGGACCTGTCGGGGCGATTTTATTAAAATTTTAGCAGCACATTTCAATCTTCACTAAAGGGTTAAATTTCAATTTTGAAACAATTCTGAGAATTTTTTCGGTATTTTTGGGCCCAAAAACCTTTTTCAACCCCTAAAAACTACCCTTAAAATAGTCCGATTGGGCCCATTTTAAATAGGCTTCGTGCGGTGATGGATTGCAACGTACCTACCCAATTTCGTCAAAATCAATTAACTCTTTCGAAAGTTATAGCCCGTACACATATATATATATATATATATATAAATATATAAATATATATATATATACATATATAAACAGACATTTCCAAAAATGGTGCCAAAGTGTTCAGGAGGCTATGAAACGTCGAGAAATTTTGGTCCGACCCCTAGGTCCCGCCATCCGACCGACGCCAATAGTGTATGTGCCATATGGCAAATACACTAATAATGCAATATAAGACATAGCATACGCTATCTTCCAATATCCATATCACAGTGTGCAACAGACAAGGACAACCGAAACAAGTTCGCGATTTATTAGATAAAGTCGCATTTATTTCGTTTAATAATCATATAAATCTGTATAAAAAAACTGTTTTGATACAATATTATACATGAAATCTATCTAAAATTTTCTGCTCTTTCGTTTAAGACAGGTTTCGAATCGATCTGACTTAAATTGAGCAAACTATAAGCAAAAAACACCGTTTTTTCTAATTTGCTCCCCTCTGGGGCCAAAATTCAAAAATCGGGCGACGTTAGGATCAAATAGACCCCGAGAGGAATCGAACAAAAAAAAGTTTTTGAAAATTGGTTCATCCGTTTGGGCTGTACGCGTGACACAAAATAGCGTGACAGATTCACAGATTCACAGATTCACAGATTCACAGATTCACAGATTCACAGATTCACAGATTCACAGACAAAGCGAGTGTATATAGGCGCTTCTAGCTTCGCTAAGATCG
Source organism: Mongoloraphidia duomilia (assembly GCA_039654895.1). NCBI lineage: Eukaryota > Metazoa > Arthropoda > Insecta > Raphidioptera > Raphidiidae > Mongoloraphidia > Mongoloraphidia duomilia. The sequence continues at coordinate 42,637,696 of CM077518.1, read as the reverse complement.
CGCCTAAAAAGTAACAGCTTTTAATTAATTAATACCTACCATTAATTTTATAGCTTTACACACAATTTTATTCGTATTTAATTACTAGATAAAGGAAGATTCAAACTAAAAATAATCTAGCAATTGAGATGCCGACATAATTTAATATAGGTAGGTACTAGGTAGATACCTATTTTATTTACTTTTAAAACACAAATTATACTTACTTTTGCTTAGATGGATTTTTTTCTAGATGAAGATTATTAACAATTCATAATTTATTATAAAAAGCAATCAAAGGAAGGACATGTCATTAAAACCCATTGTTATGAATAATGTGTTTTTTGTACCTACAGCATTACATTGCTAAATTAATATAAATGTTAAATCAACTAAAGATTTCTTTTAATGTGCAATTTTATGCACACATTGAAGCATTAAATATTATAGAAAAAGTATTCAATTCTATTGAAAAGTTAAACAAAGCAATTATTTTTAGTGTGAGGAAGTTTGATAATCTAATTTAAATCCTCAATAGTCAACAGTTAACCATTAACCAAAGTAACCAGACCTCGTTCCTCACATTAAATATAAACAAACAATAAGATGAACTGACCAGTAAATGAACGGTACCCAGTTAATGAACAATATTACCACATTTGTTTGTAATAAGGTCTGTTTTATTTAAAATACATTCACTGTTTTTTTTAATTCGAGTACGCCTGTGCAGTATATTGTTAATTTACTGGAACATTCTAAACTAGTTTGAGGACTATCCAAGAATCATGGTTAAATGTAGGTATATCCTAGGATCTATTGATTAGAAAAAGAATCATCAAAATCAGTTCACAAATGCAGGAGATATGAGGTAACATAACTACAAAATTAATTTGATTACTATAGAAAAAAGAAACTACTGAGTCGATTTAAATAAAAATTGTATGGTACGGTGGAACCATTCCGTAAACATTCTGAAATCTGAACCCAACGGCGGCGTCGAAATTTCTCAAATCGGTCAACTCCTCGAGAAGTTATGGTTGAACGAACATAAAAAAAATATAGCTACGTCTCGAATTGATAATCTGTTTTTTTTTGAAGTCGGTTAAAAATAAGCATTAAATTCTTAGGTAACTATATTTTTGACCTGTTTCATTGGGTATTGGAAGAAAAAATACTAAAAATCCATGAACCTTAAAAATCGGGATAACAACTTTCAATAATATTGTATCCAAATCGTGAGTTATCAGTTTTTGTGTTGGCTGGATTAACAAGGAATAAGAAACACACGGTATGATATAAATGTCACCGTTTGTGATTGGGTGGAGTGGGAAGCGGTAGGGTGCTGAGAAAAGACAGCCTACAAACAAACTGAATAACTGTCGTAAAAACAAAATCCTTAAAACGTGAACAGAACTTGAAATACATATAAAACAATATTCGAGTCTGGCTTTTTGTACGGAATGTACAGAAATTCGAACGAATAAATGCGAAGAAGTCGTAGATGTACAGACTAAATCTCTGTTAACGAACACCTCCCACAAAAGAGGATTTTTAAGGTCTCAATCAAATCTCATTATATTTCAGGGCATTTTTTAAGGTACCTTTGCGGATCCAAATGGATCCGCTGGCCTTGGAAGTGGCCCCGCAGGAAAATAAAAGTGGATCCAAACAATTTTTTTAATTTCAAAATGAAAAAACTCGGGTCGCAGTGCCATAACCCTGCCGACAATATAGTGTATTTGCTAATACTGGCATTGTGGCTTTATTATGTGAACTTAAGTTTGTTTTTGAACAAAATAAAAAATTTAACCCCTTAATACATCCCTTAAAATAATATTTTTTTTCTTAATTTAAATATTTTTATCAATGCAACCTCGGTACAAAATTAAAAACACCCTTCAATAAGTAAAGCACTATCCGCAAACTAGTGTTTTCATAAAATTTGTAACTCCGGTTCTGTCGGGCCGATTTTATTAAAATTTTAGCGGAACATTTTAGTCGTTACTAAAGGGTTAAATTTCAATTTTGAAACGATTCTGAAAATTTTTTCGGCATTTTTGGGCCCAAAAACATTTTTCAACCCCTAAAAACCACCCTTAAAATAGTCCAATTGGGCCCATTTTAAATAGGCTTCGTGCGGTGATGGATTTTAACGTGCCTACCAAATTTCGTCAAAATCAATTAACTCTTTCGAAAGTTATAGCCCGTACACACACACACACACACACACACACACACACACACACACACGCATATATATATATATATATACATATATAAACAGACATTTCCAAAAATGGTGCCAAAGTGTTCAGGAGGCTATGAAACGTCGAGAAATTTTGGTCCGACCCCTAGGTCCCGCCATCCGACCGACGCCAATAGTGTATGTGCCATATGGCAAATACACTAATAAACCTCGAAATAAACAAAACAAAACACAAACTAAACTATCTACTAATATTTAAGTAAGTCAAAAATAAAGTTGGTAACTGAAAACTGACTGAAGCTAAAAAAAAACAAATTTAAGTTGAGTATCCTTCCTAAAAATGTGCTGATCCAACCCTATTGAGTGAAATTGAAAGTCTTCAGGGAGTTTTTATTTCATTAAAATGTGAAATGATTATCTCAGTAGTCATTTAATGGGGACTTATTACCAAATATAACTAGCAGGGCCTTTCGACACTCATGGGATCCACAGTAAAAAATCACTATTACATTTATATGATAATATAGGCAATGTATAAGCCTTGTTAGTTGTTTACGTTGTAAGTGTAATGAGCCTGAATTGATCAAACCTATTTTACACTATGCTGACAACACGATCAAAACCTATTCTTTTATCAGTTTTCGAGCGTCTATAAGTAATAATTATTCATTTAGGTAGGTGTGCTAACTCTTGAACAATAGTCAATAACGGAAACGAAATTGCCACTATTTAAATCAAAATCCTCTGTTTGCCCATAGTTGATAATATATGTGAGTTCTATTTGTCCATTTAAGTAATCCTCTGGTTCCCGTTCTCCCGACGCCATTTTTAAAGCTAAAGGGTTCGGGTAAACACTTAACGTCAAATGAAGGACTGAGAATCACACTACAGATCCTACAGGCGAACTTTTTGATAAACATTTTTTGATACATGTGAAAGATAACGTAATTTTTTAAAAAGTTGTAAGTTTTTTTAGGATTTTTTTTTTCAATTTTTCTCCTTACGTGATTCTTAGTCCTTCATTTGGCGTTTACCCGAACCCTTTAGCTTTAAAAACAGCGTCAGGAGAGCAGGAACCGTTTCATAGGCGAGAGGAAAGGATTTGAGATGAAGAGTGCAGGCCGCAGGGGGTAGCTTCCGCTATCGAATACTCTTAATAAATACAAGTGGTGCTGCATTTCCGTAACAGGTATTCTTGTAATGGGGCCATCCCGCTAATTAAAACTCACGTTCCTGATGTAATCCAGCCATTCTTACTTGGCTAAGAACAGTTTAACATAATATGACAAGGATTTTATGTGAGATTAAAATTGCATATTTATTAAAGTGAAACTTTTTAGTCTCGTCTTTTTGCGTTCCATTACGCATGTCGAGCGTCACGTCACGTCCACGCCCAATCGAAGAATCGCGTAAATATCCCAACACTAGATATTGCAGAACACTGCGTCATTCCAAACAAACAACTTAGTATGTCATAAATATAGCAGTACACTTAACAGGATGCATGGCGTAAGGGTATCGAAACTGCTTTATACGCAGTAGGTCGCTGGTTCAAACCCGGCGGCATCATTAATTTTGTTTTTTTAAACTACTTATTCCATATTCCACTTGATATTTATTTATATATCTATAATGTACTTATTTTTTTTTATTATATTTTCTCTATTAATTTTATATTAACCACGCGCAAACAAAATTATATACATTCGGTATTGTCGGGTTAAAGAGTTTAGGGTAACGGCAATAAAGTTTCACTTGCACCGTGGTTTCATAAAACAGCACCCTAGTTTTTTTTCACACACCTAGTAGCTTTTGATCTCTGATGTGGCATATAATATAACTAGCGGTCCCATCCGGCTTCACCCGGGTGCTAAGAATTTATGATTTATTATCCCCCTCCTGCGAGAAATTCTCCCACTGCGAAGCAAAGTCGGTCTGGTGGTGTTTATAATATTAGTAGGATATTCCGCCTATAAGCTAAAATGCATAAGAGTTTCAAAGTTACGTTTTGTTACTATCCCACAGGAACTATCCCCCTCGCGAGAAATTTATCAAAACATGAAATAGCCTATATCACTCAGGGATAGTGTAGTATTCTATTAGTGAAAGAATTTTTAGAATCGGTTCAGTAGTTGCAGAGATAAAAATGTATGCTTTATTATCTCCCCCCCGTGAGAAATTCTCCCCCTACGAAGCGAAGTCGTCTGTCGTTGTTCTCGCTTCGCGTCTTACCTATACAGTTTATAATATTAGTTTAGTATATTAGTATAAATAGTCAAAAAATCCTACACCCCCGTTTCACCCCCTTTGGGGTTGATTTTAATAAAACTCGAATAGCCTATAACCTTCCTCAATAAACGGGCTATCTAACAAAAAAAAATCAAATCGGACCGGTAGTTTCTGAGATTAACGCGTTCAAACAAACAAACATAACATACACACAAACAAATTCAGCTTTGTTATATTAGTATAGATATGGATTCGAACAGTCTAACGGTCTAACCAATAGTTACGATCGGTGTCGTGGGCAAGGTTCTGATTTCGCGCCCTCAAAAATTCTTTTGTTGATATATTCAAATAAAGCAAACATATTCATTACGTGCTATGTATCGTTGATTTGCGCCCCCGCACTGTAAAAAATGGATGTAAAAAAACTTTGAAAGTTAAGGTAGAATTCGCTCGATTTTCTAAGTGATTTTACATTATTATTTATTTTTACACAGAAAACTTCATAAACACTTGGACTTTTACTGTAAAGTTAAACAAATTTGTGATTTTTACATAAAGTAAATTAAAATTACATAATTTGTGTAATATTCCAATAAAGTGTGTAAAAATTAAAAAATAAAATGTATAGTTACATATATAAAATGGATGAATACAAAACAAATTAATGTAAAATTAGTAACCACGCATGCGAAGGCGATACCTGTTGGCGACGCCTTTGTCTCTTTGTGTGCCTATTACCAGATTAATCGCTGGCTACAAATGGACCATCGATAATCTATGTAAACGGCCTTCTCATTTCTTATAATGCGACGCGAGCCCCTGTGGCCAGGCCATAGTTACAACGTCATAAAATGATCATTGCATACCGTTTCAGGTTGAACGGAGTGGACTCAGCGCGCATCCCGCTTAAGCTTAGTTAGTTTTCAAACAGTCTGTACATAATATGTATCTATGAAGACTTCTATGCAGCATGAAAATGCTTTGAGCATGTGTGTGTGTGTGCCGAAGCAAGGCACATAGTATAAAAAGTTTTCTCCTCAATATGATTTCTCAGACATTCTGTTTTCCAGTCTTGGAAAACAATTATGATACAAAGAGTTTAAAAACTTTTATGTATAAGAGATACGTACCCTGTATTATTACATACCGGGTGATTTTCGATGACATAGTCATAGCAATGCAGAGTTAAAAGACCGGCACATGCAATCAATTTTTAATCGCACAACTATTTTGTTGCTTGTCAAAAGGCTATGGGATCAGATGGGACTGCTCAATGCGCATACATCGACACTATAGTTATACAACAAAAAAATCATAAAGCCGCATTGATCGTCTTTTAACTTTTGTGTTGAACAAGTATCGTCGGCAGCTTATGTCCACAGCATACGCTCGACTAAATAGCTGTTCGGCGGCCCATTAGTTTAATAGTGAAATTATGATACAACTGATTGATTGTATGCGCACCTCTAACAACTAAACAGTTTAGTCGAGTTGAACTCCCGACCAGGGCCGGATTTAGGTGAGGGCAACCGGGGCTACAGCCCCGGGTCCTCCACAAAAGAGGGGCCCCCACAATAGAGACTTCGAAAAAAAAATTCTCTGAATTCTCGGTTATTAAATTTTGTCGTTGAAAATATACTAAATCGATTAGATTTATATGTTTGTTAAATAATAAAAGAATCTATACTTGTTTTCACAATAAATTATTTATTGGAAAACTCGACTGAAAAAAATTGTCCATTTTATTTGGAAAATAATTTGGGGCCAGGGGGCCTCCACTTCTTTGTTGCCCCGGGGCCTCCAGACCTCTAAATCCGGCATTGATCCCGACACGCACACAATTCGACTAAACTGTTTTGTCGTGGAAACAATTGTGTGTATGCGCCCGGCCTTAGATTAGAATATATTGTACTTACAGCCATGGCGCAAGAAGGGCAGGGGTGAGAGGAGATCTGAAATAAAGTGTGAAAATTCATTCATCTTGCTTCATACTATGATCGATTTTATTTCTCGTCATTGAACTTTGGCGCCTGAAAATTCCCCGAATTGCACTTGAAGATTCCAAGAATAATTTAGCGCCATTTTTATAGGGGAACGTAGGCTATAACGGGCTATCGGGGTACAACGGGCAACGCGTTTGCAGAACAGTTCCAAAATACCTGTTACTAAAAATACTCCCCATCTTTATCATAAATTATTACTTTGTGACCACATTATCAAATTGTGTGCGCTACTAATTAGTTTAGAATCTATATCTAAAGCATTCAGTCATTTTACAAACAATAGTTTTGTAAAACAGCTTTCATTGTCATACCACAGGGCATAGATAGATAATTGTTATATTTCTGAATTCTGTGAACTTCGATGATAGTGATGCTGATGTAGACAAAAATGCATTTTGCTTATATCGTTTTTTCCATTCATTGCACTTTTGTGAACTGAATACACCTCTAATCGTTGTTATCATCGCCTGATGACAAACGATGGAAATGCATTCAGTGCATAAATAAGGGCTGCTTCAAACGAGGCTACTTAAAAGCACTTTTGTCGAGCGTCTATAATTCACAACTCATTCATTCATTAAAAGCACTTCTCAAAATCGCTGCTGCTCGTGAATAATGAAAATAAATGAAGGGTTTCATACACAGGGCTCACTGACGCTCATGAGTAGTGCTATCAACAAGTCACTAATAGTGAGGTGGCTTAGTGAAATAATTACCGATACCTGGCGGATAAAAGCACCAAATTTGGTATAATGGTACCTTAGGGTATACTAATAAATGTTAGCCTAGGAGCCATTTGAGATTTCTAAACGATAACTTTTGGCGGCCGAAAAACCGCGAAATTTTACCACCTTTTTTGCATCTTTCGAAATATCTCAGAAACGGTCGACTTAAGCAATTCTTCCACTATGTAATGTTTTAAAGAGGATTACATTTCTTATAATTTTTAACCGACTTCAAAAAAAGGAGGTTTCTCAATTCGACCGTATATATTTTTTATGTTTTTATATGTGGTTATGTTTTATGTTTGTTCGCGGATAACTTCGTCGTTTATGAACCGATTTTAAAAATTTTTTTTTTATTTGAAAGGATATACTTTCAGATTAGTCCCATAGAAATTTCATCAAAATCGGTTCAGTAGTTCGGCTGATTTTTTAATAAAAGTAAGTAACGGCGTGTGATTCTTTAAGGTAAATGTTACTCTTTGACACTAAAAAGTAAAAAATAAAAACTTTTTAACAAAAAAAAAACCTCCTCTAAAAAGCCACTAAAAAGAGGAAAATAATGAAATTTTGAGGTCTGTGCCAATTAAAATATGAAGTCGGTTAAAAAGTATAGTATAGTGATTAATATCTTCTTTTTTTTAACCAACTTCATATTTTAATTGGCACAGACCTCAAAATTTCATTATTTTCCTCTTTTTAGTGGCTTTTTGAAGGAGGTTTTTCTTTGTTAAAAAGTTTTTATTACCCTACCCTAGCACTGGCACTGCCAAGTTGGGTAGGATAAATTCCTAAGAATTTTGTATAAAAAATTGTGTATTGTGTATATTTTTGGAATAAATTTATTTATTATTATTATATTATTATTATTATTACAATTTTCATTTCCACAACTTTTCTGTAGTATTAATGGTAAGCGCGCTACAGCTTCTTGAAAATCACTCGCTTTTTGTAACCTTGGTAAATGGTAACCAATGGTTAAAATGTGATGTCCTTTTCAATAACTTTATTTATTGTGTTCTTCATCGAACTATAAATTGAAAATACACATGTTCATAAAGCAAAGAACTTCCTAAACCGTTCTTTTTGTCCCATATCGATATCCTTCAAAATTGAGAAGTTATAGGCAGGCAAAGTTGAAATCATCACAGAGTTTTACGTGTGTTAAAAAACACGTAAAACTCTGTGATGATTTCAACTTTGATTGCTTTTAATTTCTCAATATTAAAAGATATCAATATGCGACAAAAAGGACGGTTTAGGTCGTTCCTTACTTTATGAACATCTGTATTTTCAATTTTAAGTTCAAAGAAGAACGCAATAAATAAAGCTATTGAAAAGGACATTACATTTTAACCATTGGTTACCAAGGTTACAAAAAGCGCGTGATTTTCAAGAAGCTGTAGCGCGCTTACCATTAATACCACAGAAAAGTTGTGGGAATGAAAATTGTAGGAAATGTAATCTTCTTTAAAACATTATATAGTGAAAGAATTGCTTAAGTCGACCGTTTCTGAGATATTTCGAAAAATGCAAAAAAAGGTGGTAAAATTTCGTGGTTTTTCGGCAGCCTAAAGTTGTTTTTCAGAAATCCCAGTGGGGGCTAATATTTATCAGTATACCCTAATGTACCATCATACCAAATTTGGTGCTTTTATCCGTCATGTATCGGTAATCTTAAAATACAGTTCTAAGCTACCTCACTATAAGCAGAATTTTTTCTGACGAATGTCTTCTTATACCAATATATGTGTCGTTTAACACAGAGGCAGAATAGCTCAGTCGCTAAGGGATGATAGATTATAGAACTATCCTACATGCACTGTAAGAGCGATGACATACCCAGCGGTTCGTAGCGACTCGGCAGCTGAGGCAGTTGCCGACTCGACGATGACACACACAGCTATGTCAACTCGGCAGTCAGGCGTTTCTTGTGGAGAACGATGTGTCGAGGCGGCTGAGAGTCAGCTTTTAGTCGGTCGGCAATTCTCGCCGCGGTGTGTGTTTTGCATCGACTCGACAACCGCCTCAGTACAAACCGCTGTGTGTGTCACCGCTGTGTGTGTCATCGTTGAGTGCATTTCAACTAATTTTAGCAAGGGTTATGTAACGAATATCCGCGTTTGTTTTCGCAATATGCGAAAGATTAGCAACTTTTCAACATTCGCATTCTGTTTCGCAAGTTTTATTGTGAATGTTTTCGTGTCAGGTTATATTGTCTGCGTCGCGTGGCGTTCTGATTGGGAATAATAATAATTATGTTACTAAATTCTCTGATTATTCAATAAATGATAGTAATTTGAGCTTCTTGCAGTTTTATTAACATAATCAAATTTGTAAAAATTATTTTAAAAGTAATTATTCGAAACGTATATATTTTTTTATGTTTGTACAGCCATAACTTCTCAAGAGGTTGACCGATTTGAATTTTTTTTTCGTTATAAGTATACATTCGTTACAACCCTAATTTTAGCAAAGCTGAGATTTTTACAGTGTTTCAATTAGGTATTGTAACAAAACTGTTTTCTTACGTGGGTGGAATAAATTATTTATTTACAATAATTAAAAATGTAACAACAATTCAAATACAATAACTGTATGTCAATGCTAAGTGCTAACAATCAAACGATAATAATAACGAACAGTAATTCTTAAACGAATTGAAGCACCTTAATCACACTGAACAATTTATATGCTGTATTTATTTCAAATCGACACTGTCTCACGACTACTCTCTACAGTGACTGCCCCTGCTTATATAGAGCTAGCAACTTGACCCCGCCCGCTCGCGTGCTTTCCAGAATATTCTGGTGGTTACCCGTGTCTTCGATATCATGCGCCACGCCTCACCATTGTTACTTGTTCTCGATGCTTCTATTGTCGCCAGCGGCGTAACATCTGGGGTTTTGCTACAGTATCTACACCTCTAAGCTATATTCAAAAAGGCAGAGAACATTCCAGTCGAAACACCCTGACCGAATGCCTTGAACATTCCTTAACTCATCCTACTCGAGCGACAAATCCAACTAAGAAGAAAACTACTGAACGGATTTGAATGCGGTTTTACCATTCGATCAATTATTTATTGGGGAATTTTTAGATCTATAATAAATGTCCAGTCCGGCTTCACCCGCATGTAAATTGGATTGAATCCGCAGATATTTGAATACAGTTTTTACCAATCGATAGTTTATTTCTTGAGGAAGGTTTAGCTGGTCTCTATACTAGCTTCCCGGCCCAAAAAATCAAGGTCAGTGTCAAACCACAGTTTTTGGCAATTCGTTCTGCAACCCAACATCACTCTTTGATTTGATTTTGTTTAAATAATTCTTTAAGCCATGTACTTTGCCCTGTTTCTGTAAACATAATGTAAATTTAATCTATATCAAGATGCGCCTTTGTCGTCAAATAGAAAGAAACAGAAGAAAACATTTCTTAAAAGTTTTCTGTAACACTATCGTAAAAATTATATGAAATACACACACACACACACACACACACACATACACCCCCACACACACACAAGTATGTACGTACTTAGCCGTATAACTAAGTTTATTTAAAAGTTGTGTAGTTCGAGTTCGGTGAATGCATCGACGTCGTTATTTGCTTGTGGCGTAAGTTTTAATGATTGCACTGAGAGAATTGAATTGCTAATCAAATTAATTGGAACCCGCTGAAAACACCTGACATCTATCACAACACAATACTATACGGCGTTGTATTATAACAGAGAGCTTTAATTATTACCAACTATGCTAATTACAGAACAATAATGCATATTTGTAATTTTCTAAAACCGGGAAGATTAATTCTCGACAATAGTTTTAAGTGGTGTATACTGTATATATGTTGCGGGCCGCGGCTACCTGTTATATAACTGGTCATTTCATAAAATTAAATATCTGGATGACCGAGCTTTGCTCGGATGAGTTAAAAAAAATAGTACTTAAAGTTGCCATTTCATCAAAATCGTTAGTCGTTTTTAAGAAAAAATATTACAAACCTATAAGTAGATAATATTATTATACGTCAGTATACGTCATACTACATAACGTATGTACCAGTACCTACATATTTTCAAATAATTACTGATTATTTTAATAAGTTAAAGATTGACTTTCAGAGTAATTTGACATAAATAATGAAAATAGTTTGTTTTTTCCAAAGCCTACTCACCATACGACACTGTTTTATAACGTTAAAAAACTGTTTTTTAAAATGATAAAATCGATAAGAAAACGAATTTTTCCAGGGATGAGACCTAGCTAGATCGATTTTTTGCCTCCCAAAACCCCTTTTCAGTAAATTTCATCCAAATCGTCAGGGCCGTTTTCGAGAAAATATTTATATAGGTACATAGGTACATATATACAAGATTTGCTCGTTTAATAATACAAGGATAGGCATTTCGTTTGCACAAGACGCATGACATATGAAATGCTTGAACATACTATGATAATATATTATATACATATTACAAGAAATGTTCAACACTATACCTGATTGCTGCGACACACTTTAACATTTTATTTTATTTATTGTAAATTATAGACGCGTCGACAGCTTAGGTCAATAGCGTCTTGATTACATTAAATAACAATTAACTTAAAACTAAATGACATCACAAAATATACATAAGCGGAGGTGGGATTCGAACCCACGACAGTCTGATCCAGAAGTCGCGACGCTGACCACCGGACCACACTGGTCTCCACACTTTAACAGGTTTTTAATTTTCATAATATATAGATAGGTATTTGTAGCCAAAAGGCAAAATCGGTTATGTCGAATAGTTCATATTATTTTCGATATTTTTAGATAAAATTTTTACCATTTGAACTCTACAAGTGGGGATGCAGGTATTACTAATTAAGGTCAAAATTCACTTTTTACAATTTTACCATATTTTTTCATTTTGAGGTCCTCTGAATCCAAAAAAACCATATTTTTGGAAAAAGTTTGTTCGTCTGTTTGTCTGGTTAGTCTGTTGATCTGTGAGCACGATACAACTGTCAAACGGTTGAGCGGATCGAAACCTAATTTTTGTAGAATGTTTGACATGTAAATAGGAAGACCCCTATCGTTTTTTGGGAAAATCGGCGCATGCGCAGAAGAGATATGTGCAATAGTTATGAGAGTAATCCGGTTATCATACTATAGGTACAATTAGGTCACAAACGATAGTCCTCACTCCTCACGTTCTAAGTGCAATTCGGGGAAGTTTCAAGCACCAACATTCGATAACAGGAATTGGGAAACAAAAAGGATTAGTATGAAGTACCTAAAAGCTTCATGAATTTTCACATATTATTCCAGATCTCAGTACGGAGGCGACTTCCCCCCCTGCATACGCCCATGAAGATTAATACCCTACATTGTCGCAGGCGCGAATTCAGGTTTTCGCTCAGGGAGAGTTACCTATATCTTCCAGGAGATTCGTTCTGATTTTGTGATTTGTGTGTATATGAAACCAAAAATTGGGTTTATTTATTTGTTTATTTATTGTACATTATAGACGCGTCGACATCTAAGGTCATTATAGCGTCTTTCAATTACACTAAATAACAACTAACTTAAAACTAAATAACAGCACAAAACATCCATGAGCGCAGGTGGGATTCGAACCCACGGCAGTCCAGTCTAGAGGTTGTGGCGCCAAGCATGCTAACCACTAGGCTATACTGCCCTCACAAAAATTGGGTACAATAATATTATTTAACTATAGTTTATATAGTACTATATACAGTGTGTCCACAGACTCATCCTCAACATGGGGATCTCCGTTGTTATGAGAGATAGAGATTTGGTTAAATGAGACAAAATGTGCAGAATCTCCAGTACTATTACCCCGCGTAGTCAAACTTTCCATATTTTGCTTGGTTCGCGACCGACAGTTGAAAAACGAGATTTACCCATTTTCGTTTTTTGTTTATAACTCGCTTATTTAGTAAGTTAGAAAAAAAATATTTTCACTTTCTAAAGGCCCTTTTTTATGAAGATTTCAAATCTCTTTTCATATTTTTATTTACTTTTATAGTTTTAGAGATATTTGTATTAACTTTGTTTTTTTAAATACACGTCAAAGATGGCCATGACACTATCCGAAAGAGATTTTTTTTCTCTTTAATTTGATATGAGGGTTGATGGATTTATTTTCAAAAATAACAGAGTTATACGTAAAACACTGATTTTTAATAGTAGGCTATGATAAATTAATTGATAAAACAACAGAAGGCTTAGCAAAGAGTTGAAATTTGCGCTGGCTTAGTATAAACGGCTGTTTTGTTTTAGCTGTCAAAGTGTAGTTTGTTGCTAATTTGTCAGTTTACTAAGTAATTTATTAAATTTACTTTTGTTATCATGCAACCATTTTGTAACAATGAAAAATTTGATATGTTTCTTGTTACATTCTATGTCACAAAAATTCGACCAGAGCTGCAGAAATGTACTTCGATCAGTATCCAGAACGAAGACAACCTCATTCGTCTATTTACAGAAACTTACGAGTAAATTTAATAAACTATGGATCATTTAAAAAGCCGTTTACTAAGTCAACGCGAATAAGCGAAGAAGACAAAACTACTGTTTAACGATCAATAGTTGAAAATCGCTTATTTTTCATTGTTACAAAGTGGTTCATGATAAGAAAAGTAAATTTAATAAATCATTTAGTAAACTGACAAATTAGCAACAAACTACACTTTGACAGCTAAAACAAAACAGCCGTTTACTAAGCCAACGCGAATTTCAACTGTTTGCTAAGCCCTCTGTTGTTTTATCAATTAATTTAGCATAGCCTACTATTAAAAATCAGTGTTTTACGTATAACTCTGTTATTTTTGAAAATAAATCCATCAACCCTCATATCAAATTAAAGAGAAAAAAAATCTCTTTCGGATGGTGTCATGGCCATCTTTGACGTGTATTTAAAAAAACAAAGTTAATACAAGTATCTCTAAAACTATAAAAGTAAATAAAAATATGAAAAGAGATTTGAAATCTTCATAAAAAAGGGCCTTAAGAAAGTGAAAATATTTTTTTTCTAACTTACTAAATAAGCGAGTTATAAACAAAAAACGAAAATGGGTAAATCTCGTTTTTCAACTGTCGGTCGCGAACCAAGCAAAATATGGAAAGTTTGACTACGCAGGGTAGTAGCACTGGAGATTTTGCACATTTTGTCTCATTTAACCAAAACTCTATCTCTCATAACAACGGAGATCCCCATGTTGAGTATGAGTCTGTGGACACACTGTACAATCATATAATATATAGTCATTAGTCAAGGCTCAGGGGAGGAGCAATTGCACCCAATGCCCCCCCCCCTGAATACGCACCAGCATGATTGTCGTCACACAATAAATGTATTTAGTTTTAGTTTCTAAAAGCTAAGCTCTGCAAGTTGAATAGAATATTCAAATCTTGTGAGTCGTGATCAGACGTAGTTATAGTTTCTTTCTGAATTAATCAACTTTTATTGTATTTTAATTATTTTCTATAAAGATAATCACGGCATAATATTATATTAACCTATTTTAAATCTTTACATTTAATTTAACTAGTTGGCCAACTGTTTAGAGGAGAAATAATATTATTGTCTCTAAAGCGGCCCATACAATGTCATCATTCTACTCTATTGATTCTACCTGATTGAATTTATTGCATATTTTGTGCTTGAAAAATATCAAGCATGATACTGGAAGTGTGTAATATTGCTCGGAAATCCGGTATGGAAGCCCTAATCACACCATAATTATGTCTATAATTTATGTATAATCATGAATGAAAAACAAATCGTAAGATTGTGTAACAAGTGTGAGAAGCTGGTGTCTTTTCAAGACATCACGCGAATTTTAAAATGGAGACACCATCTTACACTTGTCACGTACGTGATACTTTTTATAACGAGATCGTGTAAACGGATGTGCGTAAAAAGTGAAACGCTTGTTATACACACGGCTCAAAATGTCTCAGCATGATCCATAACCGTGTAAAACACCATTTCACATGTTCATTTTATAAAAATATATTTCTGTCACACCCTCTATAAAATAGCTACTTTACAGGCAGGTATACGGGAAAGTTTCTTTCTACCTACATTAGAAATGAAGTGTATTTGCAATCAAACATTTTGAAAATACTGAAAATGAAGTGAAAAACAACTATTTCATAGGGACAAAAAATCGCGCGTAAGGATATTATGACTCATGTTACTGTTAAAACTCGCTGCGCTCGTCAGTAATATATCTCATTACGACACTAGATATAAATCTACTATAATATTTCATTAGAATTGAAGATTACATATACAGACCTTAACACAATACGTTCACAGCATACTTGTCAAGATTTTCGTTACTATCTTAACCCCTGGGACAAGACTGTTTTTGTTATTGCTTTAGTAGCATATGGTCAACCTCCGCATTTGTGCAATTCAATTTTCCAGAGTGTCTGTTTCAAGCAAGGCGTGTTATTAAGGATGTGAATGTGAAGAAAATTAAATTTTCATCTTATGACGACACTTTCAAATATTTTTGAGAAGTTACAGACGCGCAAGATACGATATTCAAAACAAGTATCATGTAGTATAATGTTATACAGATTGTATCAAATTAAACCTGTGTGTAAGACAGAGATCGATACATAAAGCAATAAGTAAGAATCAGATAAATGATTGCTAATAGGATGTTACGTGGTTACTGTAAATAAATAATATTTATACAGAATAGCGTCATCTTTGTTTTTTCGCTCCTTCTGTGCTGTAAAAATGTAAATCTTTTATCAGTTTAATTTACAGTAACCACGTAACATTCTATTAGCGATCATTTATCTCATTCTTACTTATTGCGTTATGTATCAATCTCTGTCTTACAGTTACACACAGAATGCCCTATGCACAGGTTTAATTTGATACAATCTAATATATAAAATTCTCGTGTCACGGTGTACGTTATTGAACGCCTCCGAAACGGCTGGACCGATTTTGATGAAATTTTGGATGCTTATCGGGTAGGTCTGAGAATCGGACAACATCTATTTTTCATCCCCCTAAATGTTAAGGGTGGTCCACCTCAAAATTTTTTTATTTAGTTTTTGGACAAAATTTTTTGTTTTAATTTTTTCATGATTCAGCATTAAAAAATACATACAACTCTAAATTTTCACCCTTATACGATCAACCCCTGATTTTTAATCGCGATTTTTATATTAAGCTTTAAAAAATACATATATGGCGAACGAGCGAAGCGAGTGAGTAGGCGAAAATATTCAAGCGAACGAGCGAAGCGAGTGAGTAGTGTATTAATAAAATTCAAACGAACGAGCGAAGCGAGTGAGTAATGTAATTATAATATTCAAGCGAACGAGCGAAGCGAGTGAGTAGTGTATTTATAATATTCAAGCGAACGGGCTTTCTTAGCATCCGAGCGAAGCCGGACCGGGTCCGCTAGTCTGTAGATATAATAATGAGTTTAATTTTATGAAAACATTTTTATCCCTTTTTCCAGTAGCGGATCCAGGGGGGGGGGCTAAAGGGCTCTAGCACCCCCCCTACGAAGAATCTGGGTCCACCCCTGACAAATCTCAAATTAAACTCGATATTATCCTACTCTCTGTCGAAGTCATTGAAGAATTTGCAAAAAGTAATTCGAGGAGACTCGCTATGGGTTAAATGATCGGTCAAATTTTTACACATAAAACATACAAAGTAACCATAGAAATAAAAACGAATTAACATAACAGCGTGATTAAAATGTACGATAAATCTGACATTACTATATTTACATCTTAACATAACCTTAACATACCTACATGTTTCATATGTCAACCACTTCCCCTGTTTCCGTTACAGCTAATATTAATTTCTAAAATGCCACCCCCCCTATGAGACAATAGAAGTTATCACCTCAAAAAAATGGGTGTGTGCTTATGACCACACGACAGAAGTGAAAACATCAGATTTTCTAATTTTAAAATATATAGGTAGGTACCTACATAATTTTTTGATCACACAGTTTAATCATAAATGTATTAAAATCGGCCTATACAGTTAAATTTAATGAATATAATACCTTAACGATAATATTAAGTTGTAGTGTCATCTGTTAGCGCACTTGTGAACTACAAATGACTTTTTACTCGTATTAAGTTTTTAGTGTCATCTATAAGCACACTTATGAAGTGCACACTATTACCAGCATATTGCAAATACGTGTTCGTGTTTGAGCCGAGTAGCCCCGATTGTCACCGTCGGGTGCGTTTCACATCACTTTTGTTAACAGCCCAGGCAAAGCGCTCCTAAAGGTACGTGCAGTACGCAGCTGAGATTCTAGATGGCAGCATGCATGGTAGATGGTAGCTGAAATTATAAGCGCTTATAGGTTTGCACAACAAAGCTTTGATACTAGCATTGATACAAGCTTAAATCGCGTTTAAAATGTCAGATAGCGAAGACGAATATTTGTGTTCTTCTGCTAGAAAGTGGTATATTTTAAATAAAAATTTGGGTAGGAGTTATCATGTCCACCCTATTAATAGAAAACGATCTAAACATGGCGAATTTCATCATTTATACCAAGAAATAAAATTTTACCCAACCCGGTTTTTTGAATATTTACGTATGGAACCTAACACTTTTAAATACGTCTTAGAAAAAACTCAAAACAAATTAAATAAAAACTGGCAAAATTTCACTTATTAAACTAATCACATCCATTGCGAAACTTGTAACGGCCATTTGACAGTTGTCACACGTTGATTGTAGTAGTCAGCGCGCTGGAAGAATGGTGAGATACATTCTTGAATCTACCAGCTCTTGTAACAGCGCTTATACCTGCTACACTCACTGCTTCGTTGTGTACGCTCGCATATAATATATAACAATGCATTAATTTAAGCAAGCTCTGCTATGATTTACGCTACCATCTAGAATCCCAGTTCCATACTGCACGTACCATTCTTTCAACGCGCTGACTACTACAATCAACGTGTGACAACTGTCAAATGGCCGTTACAAGTTTCGCAATGGATGTGACTAGTTTAATAAGTGAAATTTTGCCAATTTTTATTTAATTTGTTTTGAGTTTTTTCTAAGACGCATTTAAAAGTGTTAGGTTCCATACGTAAATATTCAAAAAACAGGTTTGGTAAAATTTTAATTCTTGGTATAAATGATGAAATTCGCCATGTTTAGATCGTTTTCTATTAATAGGGTGGACATGATAGCTCCTACCCAAAATTGTATTTAAAATATGTCACTTTGTAGCAGAAGAACACAAATATTCGTCTTCGCTATCTGACATTTCAAACGCGATTTAAGCTTGTATCAAAGCTTCGTTGTGCAAACCTATAAGCGCTTATAATTTCTGCCACCATCTACCATACATGCTACCATCTAGAATCCCAGCTGCGTACTGCACGTACCTTAAGGAAGTTTTCACTTCAAAAATTCACAGATTTCGCAATCCTTACAACCATCGAGGACATTGGAAATGATAACAGCATATATGAAACATAATTAACTGTTTATTATACACACAATATTTATCAATGCACTGTTTAGTTTGGTCAGGAATAACCCTATTATTCTTCTGTTATATACGCGTTCACTTTTGCTTGATTACTTAACTTTTAAATGGATTTTTCTACAGTATTTACTAACATTTGCTCAAAAATAACACCGCAGATCGTCGCAAATACCTCTCAATTAACTAGACATGATATAAAACACATTTCGAAAAAATTGCACTTGTTCAATTTTGCATGATTGCTCCTCACTTGATCGCGACACCGTTGTCTTTTGGCCTTGAACGAAAACTCGTAACTCTGCCCCCATATACGAACATAAACATTTTCAATGTTAAAATTTTGAGTTGTGTCATCGCTGCACTCGCGGTGCGTGGTACAGTTAAGCATTAATTGCATTGCGTCGTGTCCGATTCCGAGATCGGCGTCGCAGCGCGCGCGTCCACCACGAACGAAGAGTCTATTGTTGGTTTGGATTGTTACAACTGTCTCTATCTACTTAGTTCAAGTCAACAACAGTGAGCGCGTCGGCCTCGTGTCGTAGTAATGTCAGTATCGCGGTAACCACCGACCGCTGAACACGTGTGGTCCGCCAGAGTGATACGATGACAGTCACTATGTGCCCGCAGTCGCACGTGTTACGTAAAATAACAAATACCGGTAGTGGTGAGTGAATCATATCCACGGCTACTACGATCGCACACACTCTTAGTCCCGTAATATATTTACTTAAGTGTACACTCATGAATAGTTCTATTTACTCACAAGTTCGGTTAATTAACCCTGACGTTTTCTAGGTACGTACTTGATTACAATGCACTGCTTTTTATTACTGACACCTATTTTTTTTTTCATCAACGAGCTGCGTTTTGCACGCCCTAATTTTTTTCTAATGTAAAATAAAATTACCATAGCTTTGTCAGTATCTATTACTCTGAAAAAATATACGTAAATATTCAGTCAATCATTGATAAAAATAAATTGTGTTTATGAAAAGTTCATTGAGAGAATGAAAACTTGGGGTGCCGAAAATTTAAACTTAATTTCATTAAAAATTAATAATTTCATGGTAATATGAAAAAAATACTTGCTGAATTAATGTCTACAATATCTGGAGGCCGAGCTTTGCTCGGATGAGTTCAATAAAAACAGTACTTAATATGCTGTGAGATATTATTTTCTCAGAATATTATTCCGAAACGAATTTATTTCTGTAACATAATTTAAAATAATTGTTTCTGATATTTTAACTACCTATGTGTATTTTTAAGCGTAAAAACTAAGTATCAACTTGAATCAAGCATTTTTTCCTGTAAATATTATTTAGGTCGCTATTTTCAAATCTACCGCCGTTATTGTTTTGTTGACTGAAGAACTCGCAAAAACCGATTTTCATAGATTGAATATCTTGTAAAAATGTTCGAATTAGATGAAATTTTGCTCGCCCGTTGCCATTTTAACAATCCAATTTTAAACATTGATACTAAATATCAACTTTATCGAAGTAATTTTTCTCTGTGATGTCATCTTAACAACATCCAGTAAATTTCAAATATTTTTTTTTGTATAGGTACCTACTGAAAAACTCACAAAAATCGATTCTTTTAATAACAAACGTCAGACTATAACCTGCGCAAAACTTTTTTTGCATGTATCTTTACCATAGATTTTAAAAATCGATGTGTTTTGATATACATGCCTGCGGCGCTAGAAGTTCGGCCCTTTGGGCTGCCGTGCCAATTTTTAGATACGCAAAACTTTTTTGTATGTATCTTAACAATAGTTTTTAAAAATCGATGTGTTTTTAAAGACCCGCGGCGCCAGAAGTGCGGCCCTTCGGGCCGCCGTTTTATCATTATTTACATATTGTGCAAGGCACTTCTTATATTAGTGTTCATTTACAATTTTAACACTTGTGATATATTATATAAAATCTATGTAGAAATAGACTTCGAATCAATCTGACTTTAATTGAGCGAGTTATAATAAATAAAAAACACCTTTTTTTAATTGCTCCCCTCTGGAACCAAAATTCCTACCTAGATCGATTTCTCGCCCCGAAAAATCCCCATTCTGTAAATTTCATCAAAATCGTTAGTCGTTTTTGAGAAAAAAAGGTCTAGGTAATATTATACGTCATACTACATTTAACGTACTTACCTATACATATTTTATATAGGTAATATAAAAATAACATACCTATTTATTTAAATATTAGCTAAAACTACTTACATAATTATGTTTAGATTTTATTGTTGTTATTTTTTTACTTTTCAAATAATTACTGATTATTTTAATAAGTTAAAGATTGACTGTCAGAGTAATTTTGACATAAATAATGAAATTAGTTTGTTTTTTCCAAAGCCTACTCACAATACGACACTGTTTTATGACGTTAAAAAAACTGTTTTTTAAAATGATAAAATCGATAAGAAAACGAATTTTTCCAGGGATGAGACCTAGCTAGATCGATTTTTTGCCCCCCGAAACCCCTTTTCGGTAAATTTGATCAAAATCGTTAGAGCCGTTTTCGAGAAAATATTTATATAGGTACATAGAAACATATATACAAGATTTACTCGTTTAATAATATAGGGATACATATACCACGCAGCTTTTTGGTTTAGTGTAGTGCAGTGTAGAAATTTGTTAGTTTGTCATCATCAGTAATGACAAACTGTTGGTCATAATAGTCCATCTAGTAGAAAAAAAGAGATGCATAAAATAAAATATAAAGACCCTTATTGAAAAAAGCTGAATAATTTAATAGTTCCAAATTTCTTTCTGCCACTGAAATAAAAATTGTCGCAAACAGTTAACTATTCTTTTCTTTCATTTTTTATTTTCTAAGTTTCACACTGTCATTATGTAATTTTTAAGAAATGAGCACATCTGCATGCTAAGCAATATAATGTATTTTAATTTGTACTATATCGTACTACTTTAAATTATTAAATAGGTACCTACCTAATTTTGAGCAAAATGCAATATGCTAAAAGCTATTATATCTACCAATAGACGACAGTGTGATCCAATGGTTAGCGTCGCGACCTCTGGATCAGACTGTCGTGGGTTCGAATCCCGCCTCCGCTTATGGATGTTTTGTGATGTCATTTAGTTTTAAGTTAATTGTTATCTAATATGTAATCAAGACGCTAATGACCTAAGTTATCGACGCGTCTATAATTTACAATAAAAAAATATACATGTATCTAATATGTCCTGAAAAAAATATTGTGCAAATGAATGTTGATCGAAAAAAAATCGTATATAAGAAATATTACCTTCATGCCCAATTTCATACGCGAAAATTAATGTATTGATATTTAATTTTTTTTTATAGTTGTAATTTTTTCATAAGTGTAGTAAGTTAGTAACTACCTATAACATAATATGGTTTGTATAATTAATAAAGCAATAAATAATGATTTTTTTCTGTTAACCGCATAATTAAGAGCATTATACTTTCCAAACGCGGTTTTTTGACGTAAAAAAGGAAAACCACAATTGGTAATTAAGATAATTAAAATAATAAAACAAATTCTGGATCAGTCGCCGCATGCACAAAAATAACAATGTTTTTCTCAACACATCAGTTTTAAAATATGCGTTGATGGTGAAACTGGACAAAAATAGTTCGAAACGTCGACCATGGTAATAAATACTTAGTAATGTTTTTTTTTTGGCTAAGATAATACACCGCTGAACATTTTTCAAATGGGAAACACTGTTTATTTTTGTGATGCAAAATAAAAACACTGGCGATCTCATCAAATATTCTTTCTGAAATATACATTTGCTGTCAAAATTAAATGTAATTTTTTTGAAGATTTAACTTTTAATACATCGCGTCAGTATGACGGACAAAAACTTCAGAAAATCTAGTGACATATTATATACGTTCAAAGCGAAATTAGTCAATAAATTGCTTTTCTTAAAAAATATTCATAAACACTGTAAGAAATGAGAAGGCCGATTACATAGATTATCGATGGTCTATTTGTAGCCAGCGATTAATCTGGTAATAGGCACACAAAGAGACAATGGCGTCGCAAACGCAGGTATCGCCTGCACATTGCGTAGATTCCATAAAAACACACTGCGCATGCGTGGTTACTAATTTTACATTAATTTGTTTTGTATTCATCCATTTTATATATGTAACTATACATTTTATTTTGTAATTTTTACACACTTTATTGGAATATTACACAAATTATGTAATTTTAATTTACTTTATGTAAAAATCACAAATTTGTTTAACTTTACAGTAAAAGTCCAAGTTTGTATGAAGTTTTCTGTGTAAAAATGAATAATAATGTAAAATAACTTGGAAAATCAAGCGAATTCTACCTTAATTTTCAAAGTATTTTTATATCCATTTTTTACAGTGAATAATAGAACCTTGTCTTATAATTTTTAATATAAAAATAAATGTCTTAAACTTGGTCTGTTTTATTAAACATCGTAAAGCTTGTTCATTTTTTTTTATTTCAGCTGTACATTAAAATTATAAGATTACTTAATTTAATTATTGTGAAGAACTACTTATAGGAATTTCAGTAGTTATTGAATTAACCCAAAACAAACAAATAGACAAACATTCTGAAAATAGATAATTCGTTCTAGGTATTTTTATTTATTTATTGTAGATTATAGACGCGTCGACATCTCAGGTCATTAGCGTCTTTCAACTACACTAAATAACAACTTTCTTAAAACTAAATAACATCACAAAACATCCATGAGCGCAGGTGGGATTCGAACCTACGACAGTCTAGTCTAGAGGCTGCGAAACCAAATACGCTATCCACTAGGCTACACTGCCCTCTCGTTCTAGGTATAGGTGTCCTATATAAACTGTACACCTAAATCAAAATTTATATAAAAACTACGATTTTATTTATTTGTATTGATTTTGAAAATGCATATGCCAAGGTACTGTACAAAAAATGTATTGCAGGGTCAGTAACTCTGAAATTAAAAATGAGATACGGATACCGGTTTGTTTAGTCGCCTAGAATTTCGTTCTTTTTGTTTATCATGTTTGTTCCGTGATAACGACAAAATGCATGGACCAATTTTAATAATTTTTTGCAGAGGCATTCTTTAAGATAAGATAAAATTTATTGTCACAAAATATAAAAATTTTACAATTTGTTAAATAGTTTTCAAATTCTGGTTCCTATACAACGTGACTCTGTAATGAGTACCATAAATGATACAGGGTGTACCTACTGTCAAAATAATACGAACACCAAGAATAACTTTTTTTCCAAAAGTGCTTCCCTAACAAGATACAGGGTGTTAAAGGGTCGATTTGGAGAACACTTATTTGATCGTATCTTTTAACTGGGTTGAACAATTTAATTCATTTTTGGTAGACGTCTACAACATAATAAAGACCGTAAACGGACAAAATTTTGTTGCATTTGAACAACCCAGTGGCGTAGAATTGGGGGTCATGTGCCAATGGAGGACACTTTGAAAACTTACTTTAATTTTATTTTTACTAATTTTTATTTTTTTGTTAATTAAACTTTATTGCCTAGATGTATTCGACTTTAAGTATTTTATTTGTTTGTTAATAAAACTTTTTCTGTGATAACTTTGCAGTCTGGCATTTCACATAGTGACACGCAAGTCAGAATATCTCGGAAACGGACGCTTCTGGGCAAATGAAACAAGTGTACCTTTTTTGTTGTATTTGAACCAATAATACTAAAAACCAAAGAAAAATGGAAAAACCCAACAGCAACTTTTTTTGGGGGAAAAAGTGTCACATGACCCCCAATTCTACGCCACTGGGTTGTTCAAATGCAACAAAATTTTGTCCGTTTACGGTCCTTATTATGTAGTAGATGTCTACCAAAAATGAATTATATTGTTCAACCCAGTTAAAAGATACAATCAAATAAGTGTTCACAACAGACTTATAATGACGCATATAGCCTAGTAGCTGCGCGTCTTATAAAAATAAAAAAAAAACAAGTGTTCTCCAAATCGACCCTTTAACACCCTGTATCTTGTTAGGGAAGCACTTTTGGAAAAAAGTTATTCTTGGTTTTCGTATTATTTTGACAGTATGTACAACCTGTATCATTTATGGTACTCATTACAGAATCACGTTGTATATTATCCAGTGGAATAAGCTTAATGCTAACGTGTTTATTTTTTATTTGTGGTCTTATGTGTTTACCATCATTTTTTTGTTAAGATATAGGGAAAAGTTTAAAGAAACCCTACGCGAAAGGCATTATTTGAATCTAAGTTGAACGCCGTATAACTGGTGTTACTATCAAAACATTCTCCATGGGTTTGAGGTGGTTCAAAGGTTCATAAATACAGAAAATTAACCTTTAAATATATTAGATAACAATAAATCCCTATATTATTAAACGAGCAAATCTTGTATATTATATGTACCTATATAAATGTTTTCTCGAAAACGGCTCTAACGATTTTGATCAAATTTACCGAGAAGGGGTTTCGGGGGGCAAAAAATCGATCTAGCTAGGTCTCATCCCTGGAAAAATTCGTTTTCTTATCGATTTATCATTTTAAAAAACAGTTTTTCAACGTTATAAAACAGTGTCGTATGGTGAGTAGGCTTTGGAAAAAACAAACTATTTTCATTATTTATGTCAAATTACTCTGACAGTCAATCTTTAACTTATTAAAATAATCAGTAATTATTTGAAAATATGTAGGTACATTATGTACATATACGTTATGTAGTATATGACGTATACTGACGTATAATAATATTATCTACTTATAGGTATGTAATTTTTTTTCTTAAAAACGACTAACGATTTTGATGAAATAGGAACTTTAAGTACTATTTTTTTTGAACTGATCCGAGCAAAGCTCGGTCATCCAGATATTTGAAATAATAAGTTGACAACAATGTCAAACCAAGACTAGTTGAAAGCAATATACTTTTAATTGATGTCACCAAAATGCCAGTTTCTGTGACATGTTGGTGACTATAGTGACAGGTGCCTAAATTCGCGACGGTGCCGGTGATGTTGCCGTAGTTACCATTCATAAACATATTATGGTATTAGCGACGGCCGTACGATTGGAAAGTTACGTACCTGTCTTTTCAGAAGACGGGCATTAGTCTACGAAATTTCGTTACGTTAAAATTTCTTGACTTAAAACATGGAGGGAACTACTATAGTTTAGAAATATTCTTACTGTCGATAAATCCCCTTAGAAAATGCAGTCCGGTTCTGCTATCTTCAGACGTTTTACATTATTAATTACTTAAATACAATCACAATTAGTAAACATTTTAATGACACTAATGCAAATTTCACTTACGGAATTAGCTTATAAACTTTCATCGGTTCCAGAGTATAACCGAACAGTAAACGCAATTAAATTTGCTAAAATTTTGGTATCTTTTAACGCCAAAGAAAATAAAAGTAATTTTGAATGCATATTTTTTGTGTTAAGTTCGTCCTCTCTGCAACCTTGATTTATTATTAATGACATAGCTTTGTGACTTCTGTTGTAATCTGTTAACAAGTAAACAGTGGCAACAGAGCGATGTACTGAACTGCGACGGTATAGGCCTATGATAAACGTCTGATAACTGGCGGGGCCACGCAGTGTCGACTGTCGACAGCACATAATCCTTCAACCGAATATACATAGTGTTTTGTAAAAAGTCGAAAACGGAAATTATTATAGCCGAAACTTTTAAATAAAAATAATTTCTCACCAAGCGCAAGAAAATTTCTCGAACTAATATTGATAAGTCTACCTATACTAATTGTTAAATAAAGTGTTGGGTCAATTTTTTTTTAATAATTACAAAGGAAAAATGTTTTATCAACAAATATAGTTCGATCCATTATAAATTCATGAAATAAATTTCTATCCTGAAGAAAACATTCAGCCATTGAAAGTACATTGTCTGAGTAGGTAAATTCATATAAAAAAAAAATGGGTGTGCTTATGACCACACGACAGAAGTGAAAACTTCAGATTTTCTAATTTTTTGTGTCATCTATTATAGCGCATTTATGAACTAAAAATAATTATTTATTACTAAAATACTAAAATTGTATCTAAATTAATTCCACCTTGGTTTAAAAAAAAATATAATTATTGTCAAAGAAAGAATATAACAAAAATAAAATAATATATAATTAAATATCATGTAGAATTTAGAAAAAAACGCCAAAAATTCTACTCTGCCATTAGGTCTCAAACCCAGGTTCCTATGCATAGAACGCAAAGACTAAACCAACTGCGCTATGGGTGGAAGTGTGTAAACGGCCGTTTTTATGGTATAAGTATGTTGCGAATTCTTATGGTCGGGTTGCAAATTATTACGGAAGTAGTTGCGAATTCTTACGGAAGTAGTTGCGAACGCTTCACATTTTTTCAGTACCCAGGCAAAGAGTGCCTAACGCGCCTAAGGAAGTTTTCACTTCAAAAATTCATTGATTGAATTAAACAATTTTGTTGTAAGTATGAAAAAAGTTATTGACTGAGCAAGTATGAACATTTTCATTAATAACATACAACGTATATTTTTGCAGTTTAACGAGAACTGAACTTTTTTGCAAACACTATCAATTATTTGGCACTCAAACATAAAATATAAGGTACTTTTTACTTGACTATGCTTGGATTAAGAAGGTATTCCTCATTGAACATCGGCATCCGAGTGTCCATCACACTGGCCGCTTCAAAATTCAGTACCGGAAAACTGAGTATGGTACTAGAATCTACATAATTAATAGTAATTATAAGTACCACTTATAGTTCAATTAGTACCTCAAAGGTTGTGCTTTACCCTGACTCAGGTACTAACTGAACTATCGGTACTGATTAGTACTAATGTAGATTTTAATACCACACTCAGTTTTCCGGTGCTGAATTTTGAGGTGGCCAGCGTTATCAACGTCGGCGCCGATATATCAACACGAGTGAATGTGCAAGCAAAAAACTGTTTAATAAAAAAAAACCTCCTTCAAAAAAGCCACTAAAAAGAGGAAAATAATAAAATTTTGAGATCGGCGCAAATTTAATAAAATATGAAGCCGGTTAAAAAAGTGGCAATTTAATTAATATCTACTTTTTAACCGACTCATATTTTATTAAATTGGCGCCGACCTCAAAATTTTATTATTTTCCCTCTTTTTAGTGGCTTTTTCGAAGGAGGTTTTTTTTTTTTAAAAAAGCTTTTAATTTTTTACTTTTTAGTGGCTTTAGAATACATACTTAAGTAATTATTATTTTTCGTACGCTATTAAACGACTTCTGTTTTGATATTTGATCAAAACTGGCATTTACCTTAACGGTATTACACTCCGCTACTCACTGTTTATGAAAATCAGTCGAACTACTGAACCGATTTAAGTAAAATTTATATGGGACTACCTCGGGGGTATGCCCTATTAAATAAAACAATAATTATCATCAAAATCGATTCACAAAATTTGTGAACCGATTTTGATGATTATTGTTAAGATAAGAATTTGGATAGAATGGATGCATTTTACGTCGTACACTCCGTATATATCGAGTATATGATTGCGCAAGACACAAGTATAACATCACTATCTGTCACCAGCCAACTAGATATTACAGCTGAACGTGACACGCCCCCCACCCCCGAAATGTTTTCATATTTTTAACACAAACAGCATAAAATTACTTATTTCAATAATTATTCACCTATATTTGCTTCAATGCATCGATTGTTTCAAGGTTAATTATTATGTTTGTAAACCGTTGACTAGAAACTTCGCTGGACTTTGTGTGCAGCTTTTTTCGCGTGAACGTTAGTTTTGGTCGGAACCAGTTATAGCGTGTCGAAGTGACCAAATTTCATCAAATTACATGTAAGTCATTTTCGAATGGTACGTCAATAAAAACAAACAGATAGACTGATACAAATCCTAGAAATACAGAGCCGGTTTTAGGAGACTGCGGTCCTTAAAAAAACAAGTTATAGAAACAGAACGCCCGTTGTTTATTTGTATGATAACAAAAGAAACTCTGTTTAAGGAAATTGACAATAAGCTATCTGGAACTCCTTCGACAGCTTGGTGTAATGGTTTGGTTCAGACTGTCGTGAGTTTGAATCCCACCTCCGCTCATGGATGTTTTAATTTGATGTAATTTGTTAATTAATACGCTAAAGACCTTATAGTTGTCGAGCGTCTATAATCTGCAATAAACAATTAATTCATCCAAAATAGATGCGATAACATGTCATATTACAAAATATATAATGTATGTCATAAATCTGCTTTGGAACTTTTAACGATGAGTAAGGCAATCATTCAGTTGAGACGGTTGATTTATATTTTATATATTATTAATATGTTAATAAAATTCATAATAATATTGCACACAAATCGCATGCATGCATACATATATTATGTACGTCACAAATTATATATTTATATTTCCGACTATGTAAAGGAAAAACCATAATTATTCCGTCAAGAAAGACGTTTTTTTCTTCACCGGTCAATTTAACAACAGTGTATTCTAGTTATTGTCCAGTTAACTATTGCGCAAAAAATGTTTTATTTTTTAGTAAAAAAACAATATTAAATTGCGCAAAAACCCTGAACAAATTTGGTTAAAGAATGAATATTTCCGCTGTGCAATTTACACTAAATATTTTGTCTTAATAACTATAAATAGGTTTTGTAACAAACTCGAACCGGCGTGGCCTTCAGGGGCACCGTTTTAACTAGTTTATTTAGATTTCAAAAGTGTGTTGGTGGATGATTTTCATGTAAATCATTGCTCGCGACTGTCACGATGTTCGTGTTGTTATTTCATTCTCTTTTCATTTAATTGCAGTAAAAATAAACTACTTAGTGACCTATATTAATTAGAGTATTATTATGTCATTTTGAAACACAATTTAAAATTTACGTAGAACTTTTTTTTAATTAAAACACCGGCGTAGGTTTCTGGGGTCAAACCCCCGGTGCCATGTACAAATGTTTCTATCAAATAAACATACATGATAGACAGAGATACAAAAGAAGGATGAGTGAACAAAATATAAGGATGTGTAACACGAAAAGCGGCGATTTACTAGCGCAGGGGTTCCCAATCTTTTTTTAACTGCGACTCCCTATTACAGGTTGCAATTTTTTTGCAATGCTCTTCAAAAAGAAGATACCTGTGCAGTGTCGCTCTAGCAGACCATAAAATTACTTAATTAATCAAAGAAAACTCAAGAGAATATAGAATCTTAATTATTAATTAGAAAACATAAAAAACTACAAACAATACAATTAATGAGAAGGATGAGCTTGCTTTTCTGAGCATAACTTCTCAAATCGGGGATGAAATTTTGAAATCGCGCCTCCCCTAGAACGCACAGTTAGGGAACCCCTGCACTAGCGCACAGAAATAAACATGTACCCACAGATCAAGGGATGAGGAGACACATTAGATTTTAATTAAAATGCAAGTACTTACATATATCATAAAATAAAAGTTAAAAAGAAAACTAAAACCCGACAACTTAAAAAAAGAAAACAAGCAAAACAAAGAATGAGCTGATACCAGTATAGTCGTGGGTTCGAATATCGATTTTTTTTGTTTCAGCTCCCGAGCAGGTCTCCCGACTACTTATAACAAAAAATATATATCTCTCGATTTGGCCAGGAAAACAAACTTATGGCCAGATGTATCTCGGTAGGTAGTATTTCGGATCAACCTGTGAATTCCATCTCACGTATGCTTCACTTATGGCACACAAGTCACTCAGTCATAAAGTACCCGGTTCGTATCCTGACTTTGTAATTAACTCGAGACTCTTACACAACACTCAATCCACTGAAGCCTAACTTGGAACTTTATGTGACAACTTCGCTAACAGAATTACATATATTTTACGTGCAAATAGACAGAGGTATCACAACTGTATTTAAAACGGAATCATTTACCTGTCGCCCCGCAGTATTTCTGTTTTGTACTCGTCTGGTAAGTTTTTGGACTTTGCAAGAGACCGAGACTTTCTTGATTTCATCTCGCCGGTACGAGAAGACACGTGACAATGACTAACAATACTACGACGATATCGAGATAACACCCTTCTTCGCCGATGCAAGTTTAAAAATAATCACAAGATATTACAAAAGAAATAATGATTTTTTATGAGCATTTCTGTTTTCGTTATTTGATTTTTTAATATATAGATTTTGTCCGTGACTTATTATTTTTTATACCATATATGAACTGCTACAATTTAATGTAGACAGTTAGCGATCCTGGAGGTTTTAATTCAGATGTGAAATTTCGAAAAGAAAATCTTCTTGGCTTAAGGATCAATAAACCACGGGGATACTGCGATGTTTCAAATTTAACTGAAGCAATAAATGCAAATTTGAAACATCAGTACTATCGCCGTGTTTTATTGATCCTTTAAAGTTTAAGCCAAGAAGATTTTCTCTTCGAAATTTCACATCTGAATTATTTATACCGATTTTTTAATTGAAATTGACATGATTTCAATCTAACTTGGAATCAATCCGATTTGTATCGGTAACTTATTATTATTTTTATTTATAGCGCTTTTTTAAAAGAAATCGACATGATTTTAATTAAAATATTGGATTCAATCCGATTTATATCCGGGCGAAGCCGGGCCAGGAACCTATTGTAAAACTTTTAAAGACAATTTCCCCCATCACGAATTGTTTCGATAGAACTTTTAAAGTTTAGGCGACCCATTTACATCTTTGTGTGGACGCAGCGATTTTTTTTCGACTTGTACATTTTTTCAGGCTTCCACAGCGTGATTTTTTGTAAACGTAAACCTTCCTCAAGAAATAAGCAATCGAATAGTAAGAACCGCATTCATATCCAGTCAGTAATTCTAAGGAAGTTTTCACTTCAAAAACTTCCGTTAAATATAATAATAAATGTCTTTATTGTACGTATTTAAAAATACAGAATTGCGTCAAATATATACTTTACAGATACTCTGTTAATTTATAAAAATTATAGATCTTCCAGTGGCTGTGACTCTATATGTCGATAAAATGGAAATAGACGGAACTGCTAAAAAAGTCCTTGCCAAAAAGACATTGTACAGAGTTTATGATTTTGACATTTTAAAACTATTTTATTAAATCAAATTATAACGAGAAATCTATATACGGTTTACGAATACGGTACAAGAAATAAGGAAAAATTAAAAATAAACACCAGCTCGCTAACTGTTGTAAATCGTGGTATCACTAACGCCATGATACGAGTGCATAACAAATTACCAAATCATTTGAAAAATATAAAAAATTGCAAAAAATTTAACTACGACCTAAAAAAATATTTGCTGTAAAAAAACTTATATAGCCTAAATGAATATTAATTTTAATCTTTTGTATGACTAATGTAATAGACTTCGGTCTCTCCTACAGCTAAATATATTATTATTATTATTATTATTATAATATATTAAAAACCGTATATAGATTTCTCGTTATAATTTGATTTATAAGGCGCGTCCGGGCCATGAGAAAGCCAGCATTCATTCGTAATGTTGTTATAAAATAATAGCTCTCGCAGTTAATGGATCTGTGGTCATCGTTGCATATATAGGAAGAATTCAATGTATGCTGTCGGGCACTGTGTAGTAACTGGAAACTTTCCCGACGCGAAATTGGGAGTTCTGGGTTCGATTCCCGGCGGTGCATTTACATTTTTCCTATATAGCCTTCTATATAAATATCATGGCGATAATTCGTCTGATATTCTTATGTTAATTTCACTAATATAGTGAATTTAGTTACGGTATAGGTGTCTAATCATATTGATTGTTATGTTTATTTTATTATAGATAATAATTTTGAATTATGTCGCATTTTATGTAATTTTATTACTCATTTCATACACGCTTTGTAGAGTTTTCATGAAATAAAGACAATATCTTGATGTTTCTTCTCACTTTACCAACGTGACGTGCATTTTTAATCTAAACACAAATAGCAAGTCTGTTTACATGAACAAATTTTGTTCGGTGCGTCATAGTGTAGTAAGAAACTACCTTAAAACATGTAACCAGCAATGTCGCGGCACTAGAGCGAAAAATGGACAATTGGCTCAGTGATCCGTGCGCCCACTTAGGGCTTATTTTATTTATAAATTAGCTCGTTTATCAAATATACTGAATGTCTGATGGAAAATGTCTCAAATAGTTTTTTTCTATAATTAATAATTATAATCGGCACCACCAGCTGCGGCAGCGATATCTGGGCTACCAATTTATATTTTTAAACTTATCATCCGATTGATACATGTCAACAAATCTCAGGTTAGAACCTAACAACATGGGATGTGTATAATACAGTAGAAACACTATAACGTTAAGTCCAGGGGCGGACTGGTGTATCAGGCGATCGGGCGCAGGCTGATGAGCCGGTTGGCTGATGATCGACTCTTTTCCTCTTACACATTTTTTTTATTTCTATTTTCTCTTTACCTGCCTACTGAAAAGTTAAACTTTTTAATTACCTATGTAAATACTGTAAATGTTCTGTTATATTTTTTTATTTGTCAGACTGTTGTAAAATGGTTAAAAATAATAAACATACAGAGAGACAGAGAAACAGACAAAAATGATAAAAATGACTAATTCGGTTGTGGCATTTTATATACTGTCCATTTTAATCAAAATTTTGTTAAAGCTTACAATTTATTACAAAATATAGTATGTACAAGTATTATGTAAAGGTAATCTTGTCTAAAAAAAGACTGGAAAATTAGTTAATATGTCACCTGCCGCTGGCCGCCTTTAGCCCAAGCCGAAATTGAGTCCCAGTCCGCCCCTAGTTAAGTCGAAATCCTCTCTGTCGAAAAAAATAGCCATTCCCTTCCGTTAAAACCCAAAAAACTCAAAGTACCTCTATAACTCAAACTAAACTCTATAACTCAAACTAAATATAATTTCCTTACAAAGTAAGTACTGTGATTATATATTATTACACTCTGCAACTCGAAATTCCAGTCGCTTCAACCCTATATCTCGAAGTAAGTGACGTGTACACTCAGTGTCTGTAAGTCAGTTTATTGTCTGTTAGACTTCCTCGACATAATAAAATGTTAATCGTTAAATAGTTGTATAAGTAGATAGTAAGAGTATACCTCTATAAGTCGATTTTTTTTTCACGATGACTCTACAACTCGAAAAATCATATATTGAAATGATGCCTATATGTAAGTGGAAATGGTAACTGTTAAAAACTCTGTTCGAAATCCTCGATAAGCATTAGCATTTCACTTGAAGTTCGAATTAGTATCGAGTTTCTGCTGTACATGAATCATGAAAATGTCATATAAACAACGGCATCTCGACTATCTCGGCTGTTCTTAAGCCTTGAACTAATTTTGATTATATCAGTTTCGAGTGTAAAACTATTCCTTCTCTTAGCAATCCAAAAGTATTGACTGATATCGAACGTCTATCATTGACAATATCTATCTATCGAATGGCATCAAATAGATTCATTTTTTCCATTACACAAGACTATATCAGGGTTCGAGGAATATATATATCAGGTGATTAATATATCATGATTTTTATCATGATATATGGAAAACATCACTCCATAAATAATAAATATCATCATAAATATCACGATAATTTGATCATGGTAATGATAAATATAAAAAAAACCGTCATGGTCCTCGATTACAAAGTTTCCTCCATGTCAACTAATGCAAAACTATTATCTACGTATTAATTTTTGATTTGTTAGAATTTATGTGTTTTTTACGTTCTATCAGAGAGAGTCAACACTTGATCTCCACAAAAGAATGGAATAAAATCAATACCTATTAACACGCCAAAAAAGGCTAACTCACCTTTTTCCTCTTTTTCCATGTTTTTTTCATACTTCTTATTCTTTTTCAACTTCCTTATTTTTTCTTCGGCTTTTCTTTTGTTCATCGTGAATTTTAAAGTTGAGAAGAAAAAACCCTGTGATAACGCTTCGCACAGAAAACCGTAATGGAGAACTGACAGAGTTGACTCGTAAAGCCAGGGCCGGATTAACCATTAGGCAGAGTAGGCAACTGCCTAGGGACCTCGCATCGGCTAGGGACCCCGCACTCGCACAAAAAAAATTGAAAATGTTTCATAGAGTGAAAATTTAATTGGAAAATTTGTATCCTCAAAGACAATAGGTATTATTGCTTTTTTTCGACGCATGCTGTCAGTTGATGAAAAACTTCATACTTACAGAACCATCTAGTATCGAGTAGTAGAACTAATAATATGGATGCGTTACGTAGCGTATTGTATGAATCATACAATACGCTACGTAACGCATCCATATTATTAGTTCTACTACTTGATCTAGCAGAAGACTTATCTACCAAGTAATAGCAAGTAATTGATATCGAAGAAAATACTCGAAATAAAGTGAACCTATATGAACTGCATCAAAAATTAGTGCAATCATTATTGCAAAATTTAGTCACTGATTATAATATTGTCAGAGGAAAAAAATCTACTAGGGTGAAGTTGACGCTAAATCTGCTAATTGTGATGAACCATCTGATGCGCTGACTATTTCTTCTAATGATGAAAGTGATTTCATACCAGTTCGCAAGAGGTGCCGAACCTTATCAAATAGTGACGATAATTACTTATGATAAAACATCATTACTTCTCAAGAAAATTAACATAAGTAAAGTTTAAAGACAAGTTTATTTTTACTTCCCACCTCTACTATGGTAGGGAAGTAATGGATTTAGTCCGAAAAAATATTTCGAGATTTTAACAGATTTTCACGTTTTGAGACCCTAGCAATCGTTTAAGATCATTTTCTGACTGATGTCTGTATGTGTGTGTGTGTGTGTATGTGTGTGTGTGTGTATGTGTATTTGTGTGAGTGTGTGTGTGTGTGTGTGTGTGTGTGTGTATGTGTATGTGTGTGAGTGTGTGTGTGTATGTGTGTGTGTGGTCAATTTTTCGCCTTCGATATCTTAAGAACGGAACAACATACGGGCATGCCGATTGTTCTATTGTGTTTATCAGCCTTTAACTTAGATCTGATTAGATTTTGAGTCAAATCGGTTCAGTGGATCCTGAGATATTCAAAAAAACGTCCTCAATGTCACGTATTAACATAGGTAAAAAAAATATAAATGAATTCTAGATGTTATAATATGAAAAAAATGTAAATATTTTTTTTCTCTAAAATGTATAGTTTTCGAGAAAAAAAATATTTTACTAAAAAAAATAAAAATTGTACGTAAATCAAGGTAACCATGATTTTTGCTATATTAAGTTAGCCATCAGTAGATCACCAAACAAAAAAGAGGGCCATGCTTTTTTCAAAGAATAAAAATTAAATTGTGTTTTAAAGACCACCAACAGCTAAGGTTATTTGGGCCTAGTCAAAGAATAAAAAAAAGAGTGTTTATTTTTTGCAAATATTTACTAGGTGGGAAGTATAGGACTGGTCATCAGTCGAATTTTTTTATATCAATTTCTCTAAAATTTTCAAAGGAATTTCTATTATTTTTTATGCGATTTTGGAATTATTTCTCCTTATTGCTTCGGTTTTATGCAGTTTTAGATTATGGCAAGTAAACGTCTTTTTTGTGCGATTTTTTTATATGCTGTTTTCTGCGGGACGTTCCGCATACAGACTTGACGGTATATTATTTATTTTATATTTGCAAAATTATTGTGCAAGATTATAAATATTTAACTAGGTTATATTTACATTATCGTTGTTATTCAGTTTTCTGTCATTTTTTAAATAATAAAAAATATTTGTGTTTGCGATTTGATAAAAATGAGTAGCATAAATATTAACACATCATGAATTAAATTCCAAAGTCACAACGTGCTAAAATGCTTTTGTAAACACCAGCATTTGGATAGTAAATTAGCAGAGATGAAAATGTGGCGATGTTTTGAAATTTTAAATAAAATCGTTTTTATATATATTTTTGCCGTACCCACTATAAAATACCTGCTTTACATGCATGTATGCATTTAAAGTAACTTTTGACAGGCAGGTGTACGGGAACGTATCTTTCCCACACTAGTGTGGGAAAACAAGCCATTTCCATAGTGATTTATGTTTATTCGCCTGATCCGCCCATACTCCTGTGCGTGCCTCAGCCTACTATAGGAGTGAAGTTGACGACACAAATGAACTGTCAAATTTTTTTGAAAATACTGAAAATGAAGTGAAAAGCAGCTATTTTATAGTGCGTAATGATATTATGACTCGTGTGACTGTTAAAACTCGTTATCACTCGTTATAACATACCACGTCACTACTCGTCAGTAATATGCCTCATTACGCAACTAGATGTACAATCTATTATTTCAATTGTTACTGAAACAATGCAATTTGATGTGACAAAATGTTAATACGGTATAGAGTATAGACTATATAGAGGTTTAAATTATTATTGGCTTTTGTCAGTGGCTTCGTTCGTGGGCATGTCGATTTTGCCCACGCGTTAATGTCGTTTTGGCGGGAATCCTATCTTAAACCAAGCGTAGCCGAGTAAAAAGTATCTACCTTATACTTGTTGATATTGATACAATTATAGACAAGACATCCAGTTTTGGAAAAGTGTTCTCCTGTCTAGGTACCATAATTTAAAATGCCGAAAACCCTAAAAAATCTGTCAGAAAAGGGAATTACAGACAGAGCTGCAATTTGGTCACAGCCAACTATATGTGTATTTATTTACTAGCTGCCAAGTCCGGCGTAATAATATACAGGGTGAGGCACATAAAATGTTACAAGCTAATATCTAAGAAAGTATTGGTTGTATAGCAAAAAAAGTTTTGAATAAAAACTGTTTGATATCAAAGAGGACGTATGTTGGTAAAATAGATTTTCTTCTCGATTGATATGTGAAAATAGGATCAATTTTTTTAATCAGACCATGTGCATTTTTTACGGAATTTTGTAGCCGTCATTGAGACCAATTCATCGACCAATGACAAGGTGTTATTCAAGGTTACTTTCCAGGAGTAGACTTTTAAACAGATCGGTTGATCGGTTCAGTCGCTCTCAAGTTTTGAGGCAGCACAGATACAATTTTTTTCTTTTTGAAATTTTTTTGTATAAATTATCATTTTGCATTACTGCCTTAGGTCGCTAATAATTCATAATTTACTCTTTTTAGGGTTCCATACCTCAGAATGAAAAAACGGAACCCTTATAGGGTCATGTCTATCTGCCTGCTTGTCTGTCTATCTGATCTCCCCCCCCCCCTATCTCCGAAACTATTGAGCTTAAAATTTTGAAAAAAAAGTAGGGAATATAAGGCCTCACGCATAGTTTACTGGAAAACCTAAACGAAAATCCTAAGTCCTTAAGTTTCCAGGGGAAACGGAAAATTAGGCATAGAGCTGTACCAAGTGTGTCAAATATACCTACCATTGTTTGTACCGTGGTACACGTGTAGTAACGGTAACAACGTTCACATGGCACCACGAAGAGCCGGGTTCCAATCCAACTGACGATACGTGATATTTTTTTTATAATGTAAACATTTTGGAATTTTTCACTAAATTTTTTAATCATCAAATATTGTTATAATATATTTTTTTTACTTTAAAAATATACTTACTTTAATTAAATTTGATACGGAAAAAAGATCAAAATAAAATATAAGTAAAAAACTTTTTAAAAACAAATCTTAATTTTTTACCCCTACCTAACTCCTTATTTTAATATTGTACGAAACCCTCGATGCGCGAATCCGACTCGCACTTGACCGGTTTTTTTATCGTAAAATTAATGAAAACAACATACAAACATTTTATTATCTTATTCATGGAAAATCAATATAAAATATCGCCTGATTGTATCTTTTAATTATTTGAATTTTATAATTTTTAAGACATTATTTAACAATGCCCGTGTGACAAGAGGTAACAATAAATTGTTTACACGTAAATAATGAATAAATAATATTAAAGAGAATCCAAATTACATCGCGATTTTGTACTATTTTTTAATACGTATCTATGTGCTTTGTAATTTCAATACAATACGACATTAGAGCTAAACAATACGATGGAAATATTGTTAGTAGGTACCTACAATTGTTTTATTGCGTTATAAATAATATTCTATTGGCATGCTATGATAGCATTGCTATCTACAATATTCAGAGTTAATTCAGTAAACGTGACTGTGAAGTGTCAATGTTAAGGTTGACATGTACCAACTGACTGCAAACGTTTGTTCAAAATACCTGGTTAATGCTTATACTGCAGTGTACTTATTTTCCACAATGACTGCAGCTGGTGAACTGGTTAATTAAACGAATTTTCATCATTTTAGTATTTTAAATAGGAATTGATACTAGACCCAGATGATCTTGACAGTTGGTAATCTGAAAAGAAATCTTATTTTATAACAAAGTCGACATAAGCGGTTTTATTTTTAGGCCACGCAGATATTTAAATTCTAAGAAAAAATAATGAAAAAAATATTTAGTGCATCGATGTCTAGCTTCTATAAGTATAGTTAAACCTTAAATTAATAAAACATTTTTAACATTTACATGTAGTGCTGTCAATAGTACACCTGGCCTACCTGGCTAAATATCTTGACAAGCTAATTTTAACTTATACATAAGTTCGGTTTAAAGTTAGCACATTCTGTCAAGTTAAAAAAAACAAGATGCTCAGAGTTGCGTAGAATCGCTTCACGTAATACATATTAATTGTGAACACTTATAACTGATTATAAATTTGCGTTTTAAAATTAGAAAAAGAATAATTGTGTATTCGTATAACTATAATAGTTCAAACCGCGAACTTCAAGGGACTACAAAATTTCGAGTGCAAAAAGTTAAAAACCGTTATGCCTTTTAGTCATGAAAGAAGTACAAAACTCGTAAGTAATAATTATATAAAATAAAAAACTTTTTAACAAAAAAAAACCTCCTTCAAAGGCACTAAAAAGATGGAAATAATGAAATTTTGAGGTCTGTGCCAATTAAAATATGAAGTTGGTTAAAAAAAAGAAGATATTAATCACTATACTATACTTTTTAACCGACTTCATATTTTAATTGGCACAGACCTCAAAATTTCATTATTTTCCTCTTTTTAGTGCCTTTGAAGGAGGTTTTTTTTTGTTAAAAAGTTTTTTATTTTTTACTTTATGTTTTACGTGTCAAAAAGTAACATTTAGGTACCTTAAAGAATCACACGCCGTTACTTACTTTTATTTAAATCAGCCGAACTACTGAACCGATTTTGATGAAATTTCTATGGGACCAATCTGAAAGTATATCCTTTCAAATAAAAAAAAATTTTCAAAACCGGTTCATAAACGACGAAGTTATCCGCGAACACACATAAAACATAACCACATAAAAATATATACGGTCGAATTGGGAAACCTCTTTTTTTTTGAAGTCGGTTAAAAAATCCCAATATCTGCAATAAACATCAAACATTTAAAAATTTGTATGCACCTTTTCGAGATTTTTGACATCTTTACTGGCGCTCCTCCAAAAATGTCTGCTAGAGTGACTCGGTAAAATGCCACGGAAGTGATG
Source organism: Mongoloraphidia duomilia (assembly GCA_039654895.1). Classification (NCBI taxonomy): domain Eukaryota; kingdom Metazoa; phylum Arthropoda; class Insecta; order Raphidioptera; family Raphidiidae; genus Mongoloraphidia; species Mongoloraphidia duomilia. The sequence continues at coordinate 42,597,476 of CM077518.1, read as the reverse complement.
TGTCTCGGAAGTGACGCAAAGCTTCACTGTCAGCTATACCTCCTTTAGTAAGCTGTTAAATTTTTTTAAGGTTATATGTAGCTATCACCGTATTCAAATTTGAATTTTTTACACATTGCTTGATGTAATAAATAGTATATTGTGCGACTAGTGGGAGAAAGAGGAGATTCCTTGAGTGTGGATTTTGCCGCACGAGCGTAGCGAGTGCGGTAAAACACACGAGTGGAATCTCCTCTTTCGACCAATAGTCGCACATAATATTTTGTTCAACTACCGCAAGAAATATGTCATTTCGTGGCTCTGCTGAGCGTGGGCGAAATAATGAGTGACCTGATTGATTCACGATACTATCAACGCTTGCGTAAACGTTCCCCGTAATGAGCGTGGGCGAAATGCTATTTCGCCCACTAGTAAGCGAAATGGCATTTCGCCCACTCTGTACGATCAACAGTCAGGGAATTCATTATTTCGCCCACCCTCAGTAGAGCCACGAAATTACATATTTCTTACGGGTGTTGAACAAAATTTATTTATGACAGTAGATAATAATGGTTCCGATTTTGCACATGAAAAATTTTGACGATCTCCACGTTTCAAAGTCCCTAGAGTTCGAATCCATCGTTTTTAGAGATATGTCTGTGTATGCGTGTGTACAATTACGCTCGTAAACTTCTTTTCGTCTCACATATCTCGAGAACAAAGAATGATATCAACTCCGGACCAATTTCATTCCACGCGTAATTGCATAATGAACACCTGATAAGGTTTGCAAAAAATTTAAGTTGGCGATTTTTTTTATAACAAAAAAACTACTGTAAAATTGTTGTAAAATGTTTATTGCAAATAGTTTCTCCACAGTAGACTGGTCTCTAATCTCTAAGAGCACTTAATGGGAAGTTAGCAGTGTGGTTTTACCCACACACCAAACCTCTTTTTTTTAATGGTTACTACCGTCATTTTAGTTTCTTCTAAAAAACAAATTCACAGTAAAAATAAAATGTTTGCTTTTTAATCACATGTAAACTATCCAAGAGCTCGTGGTCAAAAATTTCAAGATTTTTTTGAAAGCTAATATTTTGAGATTAGCTACCTATAGTACCTACCTATTTATTATTTAAGCTGTAAATAAATATACAACAGTCAGCGGTCGGGACCTCTTTCGTCGGTGCGCTATAATAAATGTGTAAAAAAACTAGTATTTTGTAAAAGCTGAAATTTAGCACAGGGTTAATTTTTCGAATATAATTTATGAAAATAATAAAACAAATAGTTTTAAAAAATCTAAAAAACACGGTTACTATCAACGCATTAAAAAGTAGTTCTATAACGTTTAAAAGCGGGGGACACTTACTGTACCTATATATTTTCAATTAATGCATCGAGTGCCCCACGCTTTCAAACGTTATAGAAGAGAAAAAATATATCTTATCTACTTTTCAGTGCGCCGATATAAGTGTTTTTAAAATTTTTTTGAAACTATTTTATTATTTTTCAAATGTTTAATCATTTAAACACGTTTTCCCACCATCAACACCGTTACTTCCACCACATGTTTTTTATTTCGATTTTTTTTTTAAACTTGTTATAGATAATAGGTATAAATATTAATGTAATCAATATATTAAAATATTGTATTGTTATCAAAACTACATAACATTATCTACGACTGTCGGAAATTTAGAAGAGGGTGAAAATCGAGTTTCAAAAATTTTTTTTTACAAATATACAACATAAAACAACAAATACAAGTGAAGCGAAAACAATCGAAGCGAATACGAGCGTGTTAAAAACAGTCAGACCTAGACCCAGAAGCGACCTAGTCAACAGTAGGTAGAAATTCCAAGCTTCACCCGACCCGATGAGTCAGAAAAGCGGACACCTATCTGAATCTCTCAATGGTGAACAGTCAGGTAAAAGTTTATTTAAAAAAAAAACTTAACAGTGCTTGTATTGTACTAATGTCACGATTGGAATAGGATTCTAAGCACTGAAGCAGCATTAAACTTTATTTTTTTTATTATTTAAGAATGTTTCACTAAATTTTACCATGAAATAACTTAAATAAGTATTTTTTGTTATGTTTTTTTTTTGTAATTTTCCACTGATACGGTTATTTAATTACAGAGAGGATGAAATTAATATTGTTGATGGATTTATTGTTGTACACACACAGTCTATGTTCGACAATTGTGTATTTAGGTTAGAGCTGTACACGTGGCCTAAACATGCGTCCAGGTAAACAAAATACATCATAACTATATTATGCTCGGGCATTTCCGTACGAAGTATACAAGAATATCAAGAAAAAACATTGTTTCTGTAGTACCCTCCCAGCAGGATGATAATATTATTTTTTAGAGAACTATACGTCATGACTTTCCGGATCCAAAATAATTTTTAATATGAATTTCAGTGGAATTTGCCAGAAAGCCAGTAACGTTACTTAGAAAATTATGTTACAGGTACAAAATGAACACAAAATTGTGTATATTTCCAAAACCACCGATCCAGTTGAAACCAAAATCAACAGGTCTGGGTTCCTTACTGAGATAAACATTAAAACTAAAATCATTCAATTATAATATATTAACATACAACATTTTTTCGGTGTATTTTTGAAGACGTTATTGTGAACAACAGAAAATTCCATACACTAAAAATTAAAAAGAATATACTAATAATATCCTTATTAAAAACAACTGTTTTTTATCAGTTCTCAGAACCTGGGAATGGAGATTTTCGACAGATGATTTATCAATCTATGTTTAAAAAACGCCCTTCAAATGATCTCGACTATTTTTAAAAGTCAAGCGTAATGTAACTCTCATATGACTTTATTTTTTTATTAATAAACTAGCTGTACCCGCGGATTCACTCGCTTTCGATTCGTATAAATAACGGGAATCTGCTGCTTCATGATGGCCTAGCATGATGATTCGTACCGACCTTAAATAAATTAAACTTTAAGATAACCATTAATAATAAATTATCAAAATCGGTGGAGTAGTTCTCGAGTTATAAGCAAACAAACAGACTTTTTTTTCGAAATTGCAATGAAAATTTGAATTCGGTCTAGGGATGCTATATATAAACTGTAGAATTACAGGCAAAGTTACGACTTTATTTATTTGTATTGATTGAACTAACTTATAATTCATCATTGATATAAAAGCTCTCGCATGTACTGGAATCAGTGTTTGTTAGTATATACAGGAAAAAAATTAAACGTTGTGCACTGTGGTGTAACACGAAGCTGTGAAATTACTATTTTATTTATTTATATGTACTCAATATATCATCTCACAATACCATAGTTTCCTATTGGGATCCGTCAAATGGGTGGAGCTTAAAAAACATGGCGCAAAGGGGGGGAAATTTTATATACGGGGTACACTTTTGCGTGTAATTTTGTGATTTTCAAAGTGATAAAAAATAATAAATATAAGTGCAATTTGCAATTGGGCCGGTACGAATCCTAAACAAAGGAATTTCGTTGAAGGAGAACGGATTCTCAAAGCCGAACATATTATCAAATGTGTGAAAAAATCAAGATAACTGAGCTGTCAAAAGTAGTAATCTTTACGGCATATTGCTTAAAAACATCAAAATTAAAAGAAAATCTCCACGAAATTAATCATCCGTTCAATGCTTCTTTAAGGCAGGGTTAAGTGAATAATGTAAACACATAACTGTAACATAATATGTTATATTGTAATAAGTAGGTAAGTTACTAACCTCAAAATATTTGTATACAAAGTTAGTCCTATAAATTTGTCAATCATCAAATAATTTTACTATTGTAGTACAGTATGATAATAAGTACATCTTATTATTAATATAAAATTTTTTTTTTAATTCATAAATACAGTTTTTCCACATTTCATTAGAAAATAATTCGCTGTAAAGTAACTTTTACAAGGCAATAACTGACAGTGTTTAATGCCATGATATTAGAAAATGTCGCGAATTCCATTTTCGATAAACTTTTTGTTTATTTTACTTGTTTTATATTTGTAATAAACAATTTCACGATAAATTTGCACTGTTAGCATGTGAAATTTTCCCTCGTTTTGAGTACAATTTTGTGCCACCAGATGTCATATGCTCATTTGACGGATCCCAATACGGAGCAATGTATTAAAACTTGTATTTTAGAATTGAAAATGCTGGTCAATTAATGTTCATTTGTAGAAATAATTATTGGGTAAAAAAAATTATGTTACCCAATTACTTCTACTATTGAACATTAACTGATCACCATTTTTCAGTTTTAAAATACAAATTTTAATACATTGAAATACTATGAAGATATTAACAGCTAGAGTCCGACCGAAGGTCAGTTTTTTGGCTGTAACCGAACTTCGGTTTTTGTTCTCACACGATTAAGTGACGGTTTGCTATGGTAACGAAACGCAGCAACCAATGAACACGTAGCTGTCAAAATTTAACAGCGTAATCAAAATAACATCGCGATTAAAATATACGATAAACCGGCCATTGCTATGGTATTTAGTAATAAGATGCGCTATATTTATTTGGAACGAATTTTTCAAACAGCCTGTATATTTGCCGTATATAGCTATAATTCACCAGTAAGCATAATGTGCAATGGTTAAGTTACATAAATATGATGTTGACAACTACATTTATACAGTGTATACCTGGTATTTGATCTGGATAATTATCATGGCGTATTAAATTAATCAAGGACATTCATCAGCACTAATATACATAAATAACAAACGTACACAATGTGTTGTGTCGTCTTTAGCATTGAGCGATGCTCCTAAACTAACACCTGTTGCAAAAACCCTCAACCGACACAGTGGCGTAACTAAACGTTAGAGTGTCGTCATTTTTGTATTTGAATTAATTTACACTTTTGTGTAATGAAAAACAGATTTGGTAATTTGTCTTTGTTATATTATATCTGAAAAACATGTGTGCTGAAATGGCTGTAAATATAATAAATTTCAAAGTTATGTCATATACAGGGCGAGGCAGAGTAAAGAGCGATTTTGAAAAGGCTGTAAAAACAAGTGCCGTCAATTTTTCAAAATTGTATTTTTACCACCTTAAAGTACATAAAAAATCATTCAAGAAAATTAAGTGAATATAACTAAGTTTTAAAAATAACTCCAGTAAAATGACGCCCGTTCAGGCGTAGACATTCTTCCAAACGAGCTTTGAAGTTATTCATCACATTCCACAGCATTGCCAGTGGGATTTGAACCACCTCCTGTCGGATACATTTTTTCAGTGCTTCAGCTGTTCTTGGTGGGTTATCCTGATAAACTTTGCTCTTCAGGTAACCCCACAAAAAATTTGTAAATGGATTCGAAAAGCACGACGTACTAGCACGTAAGAGCTGCAATTTTGACAAAACGCTTTGACAGCGTACGCGCGATGCTGAGGTGTCCACCGCTCCATTGCTCAATGCTACTGAATGCGTGTCAGGAATATGGCCGACTGCATCCCCACCACCTTCCATCAGCTGAGCACGATTTCCGTGCTTTTCAAAATCGCTCTTTACAAGTTTACTCTGCCCCACCTTGTATTATAATGTAATGAACGATAATTTTTTTCTAACAATAACTTTGAATCTAACTATTAGAAAAACAGAACTTGCAGTAAATAAAATCATTTTTTTGTCATCTTATAAAAAATATAACAGTTGTAATCGTTGCCTAAGTCGAAAAACCATTTTGCAAATTAAAATTAATAGGTACAATATTACGTAAGAAATCCCATCTCTAAAGCTCTCGACTTTATAGTCCAGACGAGATCACAGTACTCGTAGGGAAAATTAGTCGCATTGAATTTTTTGCAGAATCGGTTCAGGATAAAGCAGTCATCATAAAAATGCATGTTGCCGGCCGGTCACCCAATCAAATATTGGCATTGTCAATCGAAATTGTTTGCACAATTGAACAGTGTTGATTTTTTTCTTTGATTTTTTTGTATTCTTGTTCAATGACTTTTTATTGTAAAGTCAATAGGTTCCGAGTTTAAGTAGAACTTATAAAATACTGTCAACGAAAATTGGTTTGAATAAGATATGTTGTGTAGTTCTTGAAATACCTATAGGATATTTTCGGCCGACTACGGAACCCTTCACTGTGGTCCGACATGCACTTGGCCGCTTTTTTACATCTTCTTTCAACGATGCTGAACAATCTCTGCAAGAGAAATTTCTTTGTCTTTTTTTTAATTTTTAACCCTTGTTAATTTGCAGAGATATTATGCAGTGCGCAAACCTATAAGTATAGTTGCGACTCTCTCTCTCTCACCCGCAAATGAGCCATTTTTGTGAGAGTAGTTCTTTCAATTATCCACGAGAGACAGAACATGTGGTAGGGACAAGCATTATTTATTCCCCAATAGTGTCGTGTCATTTTAGTGGTATAACTTAATTATTTATTTAATTTAATAATAATAATAATTTAATAATTAAATTATATCACTAAAATGACACGACACTAATGGGGAATAAAAAATGCTTGTCCCTACCACAAGTGCTGCCTCTCGTGGATAACTGAAAGAACTACTCTCAGGAAAATGGCTCATTAAAACACAAGGGGTAAAACTGAAAAATTATGATATTACTCTTACAGTTATTGTTCAGCATAGTTCAAACAGGATGTAAAAAATTGCAGCCGATCAAAAATATAATTTTTTAACGCATACAACATGCCGCTATATTATGATGTGAACAGGTACCTAGACTACCAGAAAATAGTTTTGGAATATTAATCCGAACGTATTGCAATTTTTTGCAACTACCTACATTCTTGAAGTCTAGCCCGCATGGCCCCCACAAGGGGGGGGCTAACAGGACTTTAACCTTGGGACCCAGGATTAGGAGGGGCCCGCCGTGGCGGGTCGACCAACCATAAAGAGATGAACAGAAGACAATATTCGAAGCGGTATAGGTAGGAAGGTCCGCCCAAGATCTTGACCTGGGGGGACGCTACATGGATGTGGGGGCCATGGTCTAGCCTCAATATCTTTATTACTTTAACATTCAGAAAACATTTTACATTTCTACGAAAACTGAGCCTTAAGGTGGATACATAAAGTTCGACCTATATTTAACATGCAAGTCAGGGCTGATTAATGCTCAACGGAAGTATACTAATTAGATAAAAAGTTTTATTATTCATTTCAGTCACATTGCAACATACATATTTTTGTCATAGAAATATTTGAATAAAATCAGTTTCCATAAATAAAATCGAACTTCGAATCATCTTGGGCTGCAGGTTTCACTCTTTATTTGCAGTTTTATATACATATTATCAAGTAGACTTAAAATTTACGGTAAAATGTAGTAACAAAAACAATTGACAAATAATAAAAAAACTTTTTAACAAAAAAAAAACCTTCAAAAAGCCACCAAAAAGAGGAAAATAATGAAATTTTGAGGTCTGTGCCAATTTAATAAAATATGAAGTCGGTAAAAAAATATAGTATAATTAGTATAGTGATTACTGATTAATATCGTTCTTTTTAACCGACTTCATATTTTATTAAATTGGACAGACCTCAAAATTTCATTATTATCCTTTTTTTGGTAGAGTTTTTTTTTTGTTAAAAAGTTTTTTATTTTTTACTTTCTAGTGGCTTTACAATACGTAGTTTAGTCGCTTGCCAATAGATAGATAGATATTTATTTAATTTAATTTAATTTTTGAAAAGCTATAACTTTTGAACGCGTTGTTCGATTTTGATCTTTAAAACGGCATTCGACGCAGTTTTTAAGCTCTAAAAATATTGTAAGCGGTACAAAATCGATGGGTTGAGAAATCTCGAAGTTGTTTTGAAAAAACACTTTTTTCTAAATCTGTTGACTACGTAATCTCTCGAACGGATTAACCGATTTTGATCCGCTTAGCGGCATTCGACGCAGTTTTCTGAGGAGAAGAGCTGATTAGATTATGAAATCAATCGGTACAATATTCTAGAAGTTATTTTGAAAAAACATCGTTTTAATAACTTTTTTTTTCGGTTTTTTTGGAATTTCTCAAAATCTGATGGGCTGAATCGGTTCAAATTTTCAGGAAATCTAAGTTTCGAATGCCGCAAATTGCGATTCGATCGGTCAAGCCGTTCAAAAGTGATGAGAGGTTTACATACACACACACACATATAGACATACTGACATCATCGTAAAAATAGTCAGAATAGCTTCCTAGGATCACAAAACGTCGAGATCTGATAAAAACTCGATTTTCGAAAATTGGGGTGAAATCAATAACTTCCCTATTTTTGAAAATTGTCAATTATCTTAGCGGGAAGTTAAAAATTTCAATAAACAAAGTACTGATGTTATTGTGACAGCATTTCTGAGGATAGCACAAAGAGTTCCGAAACGTTAGTGAATATATGCAAATATTTTAACATCAGTATTGCATTTTATTGATCCTGTAACCCTGTTGCCACTGAGAAAAAATTTCTAATTCTTTCTTCAATCATCATAAAATTACGATTTAAATTTGGCGACCATTAAAATATATCTTTTTTTTCCTGAGCAATTCTGATTCAAAGATACGCAAACGGTCGCAAGGATTACCTTGCGACCGTTTGCGTATCTTTGAATCAGAATTACCTTTTCCATTAGGAAAAGGTAATTTTCAGCTTTCGAAAAGTAATAGTTTTTACTTGTGGTTTCACTCGCGTGAACACCGATTTTTCTCTCAAACTCACTCACTTGCAATGTCGATTTTGACAAGAACCCGACTTGAACCCGAATGACCTGCAGGTAAAAAAAGGGTGTGGGTCTCGGGACCCCCGACAGATGTGAAACATCAAAGAAAACGTTATTGAACTCGGTGGTATTCTCTATGTAGTAGTATATATTTTTTCAAAAGCAGCAACTAACTGTTATGCTGACGTAATTCTATATACTGCACTGTAACACACGCGTGCCCGAGCGCGCGGAAGCCGAGAGAGAAAGAGAGTGCCGCAGTGGTGGGGAGAACAGCAGCGAAGGAGCGGACCATACATTTCGTTACATATTTCCCCTCACGCGGCTGTTCACAACCCGACATAAGATGTTTCACATCAAAAATGCCCTATATAATATGTACTCAAAGTTTAGCTGGCAATTGAGAGTGTACCAAGTTTAATTATAATACGCGAAAATCCTCAAGAAAACGAAAAAACAGGCAGGGGTCCCGTTATAATTTTATATATTAGTATCTATGTATTGATTTATAATATGAAAAAAAAATCTTCTACTACAATGTAACTTTAATGAATAATAAAATTTTAAAAATAAAATGTTAAATAATTTTAATTTATCACTGAACTATGAAACAACATGTACTACCAATAAAAAAGTAATCACCTGTCTACACTTCTATACAATAACTAATTATTCTTTTATTATTAGCCACATTACGCAACTCTATTACTTATAATATTGTAAGAAAATATTTTTTAAGGTATGACTGCCTGTTAAGACAATCTGAGCACCCGTCTTATTAAGTTATTATTACATTAAATGTATTTTCGCCATTTTTATCTCATGTCACTGATAAAAAGATAACCTATGGAATGTGTACCTACTTATACATTGATATTACTAACAGCAAAAAAAGATATCAACAAATCGACTTCTTTCGGAGACACTCGTTTATAAATAACAAGCCATTTATATGATTTTTAGTGGGTATTTAACCAAGTTACTGTACTTGTAGACTGTAGAGTAATTGATAACTCAGCCAGCGCGAATCTGGAAGTTTCGGATTTGAGTCTCGATGGTGACGGATTAAACAAATTTTTCTGATATTGCATTGTTACGTAACGTTCTTGAGTGTTTCTTTTATATCAATAAAATTTCTTTTAATTAAAGGGTACGTTCGTACCTACAGAAATAGAAGGCGATTTCATAATACATAATATTATAATATAATACATACACGTTATCTCACATACAAAGGATTCCTGTAAGCCAGTATTCATTAAATACAGAATTATGACAATATATGCAATATACATACTAAAATCTGTTTGTTTTTTATTCAAAAATAAACATCTTTTTCACCGCCATTTGCCGGATCACAATTACGATACCCGAGGTCGATTCAATCACGGTGTTCCGGAACATCACCTCGCATTATATACTAAGGGACCCCGTTACTCAGCTGTCAAACTATTTGACAGCTTACCAGCCGAAATTGTAAGCCTTAAAAGCTACAAAGTATTTAAAACACAAGTTTTAAATTATCTTATTGACAAGTGCCCGTACCAAATTTTTTTAACTATGTATCACATTTATTGTATATTCTTGACCGACGCATTCTTTGTCATTGTGACATTTTTCTGAATAAAGTTATTATTATTATTATAATGCACGATACGTTTGGGTGTAATCAATAATAATATGCAAATTGCAAAGAGACCTCTGTCGGTAATTTCATTTTCTTGCGGATTTTTACGGTATTTTTTACGATAACGATGCTTTAACGAGAAAACGCGATTCCAAAATTTTTGTCTGTCTGTTTGTACCGAGACTACACTAAACAATTAAAGTACCTATGTTGTATACATTAGTAAATACAATACAATAGGTAGGTACTTTTATTGCACAAAAAATACATAGTATATATGTCACGTCACAAGAATACAAATTAAAAATTACAATTTAAAAATTCATTTGTGTTATAAAAAAAATTCAATAGGTTGGAAGAGGAGACCTCGATGGAGTAGGATCAGTGATTGCAATACTGATATTAAGTTAGTTATGATCATTGATCCTACGCCACCGAGGTCTCCTCTTCCAACCTACTGAATATAATCTAAGGATCACCATCTCTCTATATTGTTAGAGTTATTTAAATATTACAAAAACAATGTTTAGTTAGTAACGTTTTGACTAACTTTTTTTTAACTCTTTAAGGGTTATATCCATTCGAGACATCTGGGGATTAATTTCAGCACTATTTTTTTTAAAACGGTTGAGATACGTTTGTGATTGTTGGCAAGCTGTGTGTTTTGGATAATTATTTAGTTAATAACAACATCCGGAAACTCAAATTGGGACAACCTTTATAATCTATAGGGATCGTATAGTACAAAACTAGGAACTTTACAGTGAACAGTGGGTAGTTATTTGATGACAGCGTATTTATTTGATGCAAAAGTACATACAAATGCGGAATTGAAAATTACGAGTAGTGTGTAGCAATCCGAGTTTATCTTTCATAACGATTAAATGATTAGTCTGCATATCAAATCACGTAATCGCGCCTTCCATTGTTTTAATTTTAACTATATTATACGTAGGCATCGTAATTTGAATCAATTATTGTATTGTATTTAATAAATGTGTGCTTCTGAAATTTCATTGAGTGAATAAAATTTAGTGTAACTACCTTTGTTTCGAAATAATAATGTAGCACAAAATATACAGGCCGTTTATAGTAGATTAATGTATGTCTAGATACGTAATGGGGCATATTACGGCGAGTGATGACAGCATGTAAAAACGAGCGATAGCGAGTTTTTACAGTCACACGAGCCGTAATACCATTACGTACGAGACATATATGGTATTTTTTGCCATACCCACTACAAAATACCTACTTTTTACGCCATTTTCAAAAAATTCTGGCAGTTCATTTGCGTCGCCATCTTTTCTTCTAGTGTGCCGCGAAGTTCGTGCAAGTAAGTAAGACAGGCGCACGCAAGCGTACGCAGGCGTATGGGGTGAATTAACAGAAGTTGCCATGGCAACCGTTATTTTCTGCGCTAGTGCAGAAAGTAAACCATTTTCCGCACACCTGCCTGTTAAATGGGTCATTAATGGGCGCTATACATACATCGAAAGTAGCTATTTTGTAGTGGGTATGGCAAAAAATTTGATACACTTATATTGCTTTACATTAATTATACATATAATATCAGTAAAACAAGTTACAGGAATCATAAAGAACTAAAGAAGTACCTAACTGTTTATAGATATGATAAAATGTTTTAATCAGTATCATTACTAATATAGGTACTTATAAAACTAGCTTTACGACCCGGCTTCGCCCGGAAGATTTTGGTTTGGGCAACGAAATAATCAAGGTCAACACATTTCTCATATTATATCACTTTACTGTACTACCTTATTACTATTATTATTATAGTTTAGAAAGCGTACACCAATTAAGCTGGAATCCCCGACATGTTTTACATTTTCGCTCACTGTTCATCCCTCTTTTGTCTTAAGAAGAATATTAAGTATTTTTTTAATGAAAATTATAAACTAAATCATATAATTGGTAAATGATAAAATCATTAATCAATCGATTTAAAACCCCTTATATCCACACCATATTATTCACATAACAATTAGAACAGAAACTCAAAACGTTGTTTATCTATAGGTAAAACCTAAGGCTTCCCGGCCTAACGAGTTTATTAAGTTGATATAACTTACAAAATGTTAACTCTCGCAGGTATTATGATTCGACTGTTTAATAGCTGATACTATGCTTTGCAGTTTATTTAAATAGTCGACTCTCGCATGTAGTGTGTTTTCAACGTGAAATTGCTATATATAAAAAGAGATCGGTTTCCACTCTCGGGCACTGTGGAGAAATCGGTAACTCACCTAGCCGGAAACTGGGGGTTTCGGGTTCAAGTCCCGACAGTGGTCATTTGATTTTTTCTTAGATATAGCTCAAAAATCATGGCAGCCTAGCTGTCTGAGATATTTATTATTTCCACCTCTAATTGTTATGTGAATAATATGGTGTGGATATAAGGGGTTTTAAATCGATTGATTTTATCATTTACCAATTAATTACTGTCCACAGAAACTCAAAACGTTGTTTATCTATAGGTAAATCATATAAGTACAAAAATATGCTAGATACAAAATCATGAATTCCAAACTAATATAATATTAAACGAGGAAAAAGTTTATATCATTAAAATGCTGCAGTTTCACGTTTAAAGGTCGATTTATATTATCCGGTCAGACACGTTGCGGGAACGTAGTGTTTCCGGCAAGACAAACATTTTTACATGCATTTCAAATACGACTATTTATACTTAGCGGATCCGTCCGTTCAGACACGTATCAGCACTCGTATTTGAAATGCATGTAAACATGTTTGTCTTGCCGGAAACGCTACATTCCCGCGCCGTGTCTGACCGGATAATATAAATCGAGCTTAAAAAAACATTCCAGATGTTTCGAATTTTCTAAAATTTTATTATGTACCTATTACGTCCATCTTTTTAAAAATAGTAAAAATGTTTTATAACAACATTCGGAGGTAAACTGGCTTTTTATAGAAACAAAGAGGAAAACATTATTATTGAATTCTAAGATAATGAAACTATACTCTTTTTTTTGTAAAACTTGCCATATTTTAAATTTGTCGCAAAACATATTTTTTTCCTATATACCTATTTAAAAAAATAGCAACAATAAAACCAAATTATTATCAAAACAGAAATGAAATTACTCATTCACAAATTTTTCGTCTTTCATTCTTTTTGGTTCAGAGGCCACGTTGAATGAAAAAAATTGTATATCATAATAAATTGCATGTAAATTCCATAAAATGTGTATAAATAATGTTCGTATCATAACATGCATTTCTTTTTTGCAGGTTAAAGTAAAAACGACTATCAAATCCCAACGAAAAAAGGAAAATTGCTACAAAACGAAACGAACGTGTGAACACATATCTGAAAATACATTTTCAATGCAACTGACGAGTTCAATCTTGACACTGTTCCAACAACTAGAGTTACTCAGAGTTCTGGCAATGAATTAACTAAATAAATGTGTTAAACAGTTAATGCATGTGTTTTGAGTAGGTTTTATATCATGCTGAAAATTGTACTGAAATAATTTATCATTCTAATTAACAAAATATAATATTTTATTAATCACAATAAAAATACTTGAGCTGATAAGAAACGCTATATTTAAAATGTAACTATCGCGAGTCTAGTATTCGTTATTCGCGTGTGGAGGTCGGGTGATACAGGAGATTGTAAAGGGCGATCGGGTGATACAAAACGGATCTCGAGACGTTAAGATCCCAAAGTGCTGTGACGTCATCATCAGCCTTTGGGACATGTGTCTCAGAACCATCGTTTCACCGCACGATACGGGACAGCAGAAAGATACCGACGTGTGTCAACGGCGAGGGGGTCATCGCAAGGCGAGACTCAAAAGGACAACGCTCGGGTCCGGACTGTAAAACATCACCGCACGGGGTCGATCAACAAGTTGTCGTAGGACGCCGGCCGTCGGCTGATGAACTGGCAGCAACGAATTTAAACTCGGACGGTTGCCAACTAGGCTCAGATTCCACTATTACATCGCATTGTATTGTAGACGATGTGACGGCGCCGAAACGGCCGCCCAGGAAGTCCAAAAGTAGACCCAACTCGTCAATATTAATTATTGATAATAATGACGACGTCAAACAACTAACAGACACTAACGCAGCAGCGTTATCTTGTGTGTGTGCCTTGAACGATAAACTAAACATTTGTGTAAATAACGATGTGTACAGAAACGTTCCTTTAGTGAGCTCCAAAGATTGTTCTTCTTCTGTTGATGGTGATGAACATCGATGTCAACACGTTGAGGACAACAGCTGTTCTTCCGAAGACAGTGCAAAGTCCAAAGATTTCCCGCTCGGAAAACAAACTAATAGGTTAAGAAAATTAAAACACGACGAGACCTTCAGTGATGAATCACTTGTGTTGTCTCAACACAAAAGTGATATTATTAATGTGCCAAAGATAAAATCTAAATATTCGCCGCCTCCGGACGAAGATTTCGTTCATAAAACTAGTGAACTAATAAAAAACTCAAACAAATTAAATAGTTATTCAAATATTTCCACAGCGAAATTGCAAAATAAGTGCAATTCAAGTGTTGAATGTGACAATAGTGTTTGCGTGGCGTTAAATAACAATATTCAGCAGAAAGTGCGGTCGTCGGTGCAACAGTTGGGGCAGCGGCGGCGCGGTAAACAGTCAGTGGTGTTGTTCAACTGTCGCGGAACGTTAGCGGCCATGCTGTGTCGCGGTAATTTAAAACTGAAGGAGCGTCTGGTGGTAGGTTTGAGCGTCGCCGCCGTTCTCTTCACGCTGCTATTGGTAGTTGATCTGCAGATGGACCTTGGTTTCTCGGGCCATCATCTGGTGCCATCGCATGCCAAAGTGAAGTTAGGTAATAACGGACAGGACGGACCGGGCGCCATCTATAATAGCTTCCAGAAACGACTACTACAGAAAACCAACAGGTAGGTTTGACATTTACAGTAAAACGTTGACCTATTTATTTATTTATTTATTCTTGTCTAATGAACTCGTAAATATACCTACCCCAACTAATACAGCACCTTCTTTGAACTATTTGTAAGTTGAGTTAATTTTTTTTTTCAAAAATATTTTTAAATTTGCAACATACGTTGTTCGGAAGTGTAGGGACGTATGTTCGTCAATTTGATTATAGTCCATGCAATTTTCATAAACATAAGAATTGTTCGTTTCTTAAAAGTTCGTAGAACTTTCTGATGTGAATAACATCTAACGTCTTATACTGGGGTGGCATTTTAGAAATATTAGATGTAACGAAAATAGTCGGAAGTGGTTCACATGTGAAACAAAACACGCCATGTATATCTATGTTAAGGCCTCAAGCTCAGTAAGGCAGGCGACCGTGTGGAAAAGTACGAGTCTATATATCGACAGCTACAAACGCTAAACCCAGGTTCGAATCCCGAAGGCTTTTAATTTTTTTTTCTAATAATGAAAATATATAGGAACTGGATAACAATTTAAAATATAAAAAAATAAAATTGCAATTATGTATTTTAATTATTATATTTTACAAACATTTGATTTTATAAGATAATTAAAAGTAGATGTATATCTTTCCATGACAACGAATACAATTATTTGTGTTTAATGGTATTCATGTCATCTGTCTGTACCCACGATACAGACATACCAATTTTTGAAGTCGATTAATAACTATACTATATACAGTGTGTCCCACCGTAACTGAGACATAGCATTTTAAAATGGTCTTACGATAATTTGTTAATATTTGCTCCCCGTTAACCGTTTTTGTTATTTTTATTTTACGATCTGGTTCTAAATGTCCCCAGTAATGATGTTGTAGACTTATTTTTATTTAAATGTCTTTAAAAATTAATAAAATCACATTTTTTAAAATAAAACACAATCTTTGCTTTGTATACCAGTTCAATGGACAAGTGCTCAACGACGTAAATAACACAGTCGGCTAGCGCGTTGACCAACATCAGTTACCTTCACACCAAACCCAGGTTCGAGCCCCGAGAGCTCATAATAATTTTTTTTTTTAAATAATGAAAATACATTGGAGAACAATTAATAATGCTTATTATTTACAAATAAAAGTGTAGCGATTTTATTAATTATTTTCATTAAAACTAATACGAACAACCATCGCACAACTCTGTTTTAATGAAAATAATTAATAACATCGCTATACTTTTATTTGTAAATAATAAGCATTATTAATTGTTCTCCAATGTATTTTCATTATTTAAAAAAAAATTGATTAAGAGCTCTCGGGATTCGAACCTGGGCTTGGCGTGAAGGTAACTGATGTTGGTCAACGCGCTAGCCGACTAAGCTATTTTCGTCGTTGAGCACTCGTCCATTGAACTGGTAAGGTGCATTTTCATGTGACGCTTGACGCTGGCTTCTAGCGTCAAATGTGGTCACGTGACATAAACGCCATATTGAAAAAAATGTAGCGTCAAAGCTAAACATTGTTTAGCTTTTACGCTGGCGTCATTAATTGTCTCTGGTCATTAATGATACGAGTTTTCTACAGCTAGGTACTGAGTTGTGCATCAAGTATCAACACACAGGCTTGCTAAAGAATTGCTTTATGTTGCTACTAGGGGGTTGATTCTACGAATTTAACCCATTGATTTTATTACTTCGAAAGTACCTATTTATTAAGGAAAATACTATCACCTGATGGTTTTTCGATGGTTAATTAAAATTCCCGTCTCACTTAGAACAAAACAATTTTTTTTTATTGAATACTAAAAACATTAAAATTTCTCAAGATACAATTTATTTTTTTCTCATATTCTGGTAGTGCATATAATTACCTATAAAAAAGTAAGCATAGTTATATTTTTAATTTTTATTCCTTATAATTCGTGTACTTTCGCCGGTTATTTAAGTCAAAAATATGGGAATTTCATTTTTGATAATCGTATTCAGACATTGTCTTTTCTGTTAATAAATTTACAAAGAGCTTATTTATTAATTATTATAACAAATTCACCAGGGTTTTGATTTATGGATGTCTTTATTTGACGCTCTCTTTACAAGTTTACAACTGTCAAAACCTTGCTGTCTGTTGACGCTAAAATTTGACGCTGGAACTTGACGCTACAGTTTTTCAAGATGGCGTTTATGTCACGTGACCACATTTGACGCTAGACGCCAGCGTCTAGCGTCACATGAAAATGCACCTGTATACAAAGCAAAGATTGTGTTTATTTTTTAAGAATGTGATTGTTGGAATTTAATAGGATTGAGGTCGTGGTTCTTTTAAATAAATTATTAGTACAATTTCAATCTTTCATACTTCGTTTTTATTAAATGCGAGCACTCTGGAAGGTACGTCTATTCTCATGTAAAATTCTGTACAGACTACTCTACAGCATTATGAAAACTCTTTATTACATCTCTCGGGCCTTGGCCCTTAGACACATATATATCTGTCATTATTTTGTGTATATTTCAAGTGGCTATTTACTATTTCTCAGAACACATTTAGATACAACTCCGTATAAATACAATGTGTAAAACCACCCTTATTTATTTACTTGTTAAAATAACAAGATATTATATATGAGATAAGAGAGGGATTTTTGTAAACTGACTTAGAATTCCAACAGTGATTTTATTAATTTTTAAAGAGATTTAAATAAAAATAAGTCTACAAAATTATTACTGGGGACATTTAGAACCAGATCGTAAAATAAAAATAACAAAAACAGTTAACGGGGAGCAAATATTAAAAAAATATCGTAACCCCATTTTAAAATGCTATGTCTCAGTTACGGTGGGACACACTGTAGACTATAGAGCATCTACAAGTGAGTACTGGGTATGAATACGAACATATAAGCCTTTAAATACCGAAACGAAATATAATAGTTGCAAGAAATCTATTTTAGCGGACGTTGTATATTTTATCAAGACCTTTGCTCCCAATTGTATTTACGAGTTTTATTGAATATTGATTTCCTCGTTTTATTATAACTAAAAAAATAAACCATTCTCAAAAAAAACTTCACAAATAAATGTTAAATGTTTGCTGTTATAATATATAGATGGTTCATTAAAAAAACGAACGTCTAGTAGTAAAAATACTTGATCGTAATCGAATAGAATAAATGCTCGAAAAAAGTTGTTCGTAAACAGCATATTTTTGTTGGTCGTTTAAAGTAAATTTTAACGCACTCCGTTCTATAAAATAATACTGTTTTGTTTTACTGTATAACACACGTGCGTAAAATAGTACTTCATAAATTACTTTGCTATAATATCACTAATAAAATATTTATCCAAATCATGTATTTTATTTGCTTAAAATTGAACTTTTGAAGCAGTTGTTGCAAAAAATATTGTATGTAACGCGTGTCTAAAGTGACGAATCTGACAGTCGCGGTTTTACAATACTCTCTTAAGGTTATGTTGCATTTATACCAGAACTCGTGCGATAAACACATACTCGTTCTGGTATAAATGCAACATAACCTTGCTTGTATCGCAAAATCGCGACTGTCATATAATCCGTCACTTAAGCCACTAGTTGCATAAATTACTATTAAAATATTTTAATTATTTTTGAAACAGTTTAATGCACTCATTGACAAATCTAGTTACTTTTATTACCATTCAGTTCACATATTGAGACAGTTGGTAGATAGAAACAAAACACACGCAACTCAAAGACGTATATTATTTACAGAAGGCGAGGTTTTTTTAAACAATCTAAATTGCAACAAACAATATTAATATTCATTTTTTTCATTACTGTGTCGCATTATCAACGGAGCAGCACGCAATAGAATTTTTAAATTTAATGAATAATTTACCATTTCACTGATATTAAATAATTAGTAACACATATTTTTTTCTTTTGTTGCGTTTTAACAAAATTATATCCTGCTTCCTACTTTTATTCTTAATCGGATTTACATATACAGGATGTCCTGTTTAAATCAATCATCACGATTATTTCTTGAAATATTTATTATGTAATCAATGGCGTCGAATAAGTGGTTCGAAACCACAAAAACAATCGTGGCACCTACTAATTTAGGTCGAAATTAACTTCTCGCAATTTCCTCATATTTTTACTTATTGTAAAATGTCTTTTTTTCTGTAAAAAGTCTGTTTATCTGTTTGTCTGTGCGTCTATCAACACAATTCCGGTCAAACGGCTAAGCGAGAAGAAATCTTTTGGTAGTTTGAGATGTAATTAGGAAGAGCTCTATTATTTTTGGGAAAAATAATATTATAAGCTATAACTTTGTTTTTGAAGTAAAACTTCTTTAGCGGAACAAGTGGATCGAAATGACCTCGACACAAAAAATACCGACACGTTAAATAGCGACACAAAAATACCGACATGAAAATTCAAACATGCATTGTATAACTTTGTTACGCGCTCACGCAGAATGACTCTGCCTGCGTATAGAGAAACGCATTGTCTACGGTGTATAAGCTTGCAGGTTCGCGTTAGCTAGGAGTAATTATAAAATATTAAATTTGTTTTTTTCTGTATTATTAAAAATATAATAATTAATTAAAACATATAATTACTAATTTGTTTATTTAAATCGCATGGTTGACGAAAACGGAAGAAGTTTCACTTCAACCGTGCGCCTATGAGTGTCACTTACTTTTTTCAAATAGAAAGGGTGCTATACCTACTTTTCATAACAATTTAACATCTAGTCATTTTTAAAAAAAAGTTTGGTAAAAAAAGTTATTTTTGTAAACCTTGAAAATAAAAGTCAGATGTTTTTTTTCTGAAGGGAAAAAAATCAAGTCAGCTGTTAATTTTTTCAGTCGTTTGTTGACATTGTGTGAAGATTGTTAATTTCAGTAAAATGTAACTAATTTATTTCAGTGACAATTTTGAAAAATTTTCAAAGAAACGTAATTGGAGTTTTAATAAAAGATAAATTAATTTAATTAAAAGTCGTGAAGTTGAAATGGTCTCGTCGCTCAATAAGCTGGAATTTTCTTTTTTATTAAAGTATATAATTAATAATAAATAAAAAAAATTCAATTTCCATAAAAAATACTCATTGAAAATAATAGAGTAGAAAATGGGTAAGCGAGCACCCACTGAAATTTTTCGGCGCCGTTGATGTATATAAAGAAACGGCATTCCTAAGTAACTAATTACCAAGTAAGAATAATTAAAATTACTGCTTATTCTTTTAATAAGGTCACCAATGATTATTTCTTCAAGACTAAAACGAAAATAACGATATAAGTAAGACTGCTCAAATTATTAAAAAAAAATATATAGGTAATTATATTTGAAAAGTACCTATGTTTTATTTATTACTAGCGGCCCGTCCCGGCTTCGCCCGGGTGATATGAAATTATGATTTAATAGCGGTCATCCATTGCTCCGCTCACGTATATTTAGTATATTGTTAATTTGTTATCCTCCGCGAGAATCTCTCCCCCTGCGTAGCTTTCTATTAGTGAAAGAATTTTTAGAATAGGTTTAGTAGTTCCAGAGATAAGAATTTATGATTATTAGCCCCCCGCAAAAATGTATCCCTCTGCCCCCCCGCGAGAATCCCTCCCCCTGCGTAGCTTTCTATTAGTGAAAGAATTTTTAGAATCTATAGGTTCAGTATAGTTCCAGAGATAAGAATTTATGATTTATTACCCCCCCTCCCGCGAGAATCAATACAAAATAAAATATTGCCCATATCACTCAGGGATAGTGTAACTTTCTATTAGTGAAAGAATTTTTAGAATCGGTTCAGTAGTTCCAGAGATTACTTTTTCACTCGGGCGAAGCCTGTTTTTTTTTTTTTGAACAAAAAGTAGCCTATCTGCGTCCTCAGGATGCAATATATCTCCTTGCCAAATTTTATCGAAATCTGTTCAGCGGTTTAGGCGTGAAAAGGTAACAGACAGACAGAGTGACAGACAGTTACTTTCACATTTATAATATTAGTAAGGATGTAGGTACTAGCTTTTCCTGCGGCTTCGCGAACGTCTATTCTGGTCGCAAATTATATTATCAAGTTAATGTCATTTATGACGGAAACATTTTATAACAATCCTTTGAGTAGGTACCTACCAATTGTTATTATACCAAATTTAACCAAAACCGGTTCAGTCTATGGACATAAAAAATTCTGGAGACTCGTTCTCTCGTCTATGTATCATACAAAATGCACTAAAAACCCGCAAGTAAACAAAATTACAGACATAGGTCTCGTTATTAACTTCCAATTGAAAGTTATTGTAATGGGTCCGAAAATTGAAATCAAAATGTATAACAAATTTTTATGTTTTAAGGTCACTACACTATTTTTAGAAAGGTGCCAGTGTGTGTGTGTGTGTACGTATGTACGCACGTATGTGTCCATTTCTTTCTAAGACGAAATCTCGAGAATGAAAAATGATATCGACTACGTTAGGGTGCCAATCGACGCGTATTAACGTAAATATGATCTGAAAGAAATTTTTTCAAAATCGGTTCCGCCGTTCTTTTTTCTTAACCAAATAGACTCCAAAAAAGTAGATTTTACACAATATCTCGCGAATAAAAAATTATATCGACTTCGTAAGGGTGTCAATCGAGGCGTGTTAACGTCATTTTGATCCGACATAAATTTTATAAATATCGGTTCAGGCGTTTTTTTTTTTTAATTATTGTTAAAAATAAATAATAATTATGTTTTAATGATTAAAATGATTACTTTTCTGTGTAATATCTGATTTAATTATTGTTATTAAATATTTATCAAACTGGGAAGTTCGTCGTGTGGACCTCAAGGGTCGCACTTTAGTCCTAATAAACGGCCCAGCTCACGGCTTGTTATTTTATGTATTAATGTTTATGGTATATTATATGACCAACACTATGGAGGTAGGCTTTTGTGAACAGGCTGTATAATAAGCAGACATTTAACAATATTTTATTTGCAATAACAAGCAAAATTCCCCATAAAAATTAAATATAAGCGATATTTTTTTGCAAAATACCTACATAATAAATTTAAATTTTACGCGCGTTTCTTTAACAAGGTTAGCATCACATCTTGACCGATTAGTAGATATAATATAGTACTTAATATGATCACAAATTAAGAGATAGCAGTCTGGGATTCTATTCTAGATAATTCCAACGTTATTTACCATGACTTTCAAGTTTATTGTGTTGGTGTTTTGAATATTTTTTTCATTTTTGGTGCATCACTATCGATTCCAAAGATCTTTTAATAAAATTCCTCATTTTAATAGAACACTAATGTTGGGTTTATCGTACAATTTTAACAAGCTGTTTTTTTAATCACGCTATTAAATTTTGATTGCTATACGTGTTCATTGGTTGCTGCGTTTTCATTATGACAGATTGTTGATCGTTGCCATAGCAACTGTCATTTAACAGCGTGATTAAAAAATAAAATTGAACGATAAACCCCTAGTAAAGTTTTTTTTGTTTCAAAAGTGATGTTTTCTTTCAGCGGAACAAATGCATCTAAAGAAAATCAGCAGCACAGTGGCGCGACGAGTTCGGCTCTAAACGATCCGAGTAACCGAAAAGACACGAATGTTATCGACAAAGATCGATCCGAGGCGGATAAGCACGATGACTTCAACGATTTGTTGGATTACATCATGATGGACAGTTTTGAGAGAACCAAGGTCAAAGGAATCTTCGCGGATGACAATAACCTCGTTGTTATTAAATCCGAAGAGGAAGTCAGAAACCGCGAAAACAATCCCACGCTGGGGGAAATCCTACACCTCAAATTAAGGTAGGTTTGTTTCTGTTATCCATTAACATAGAGAATGGACGGTGCATTCCATATCATAATGTGCCAAAAATGTCTATTATTGTGTGTGATAAAATAAAATTACTGCAAATCTTTGTGAAGTGTGAACGCTTCTCTTCTGAGTTTGAGTAGAAAATGACGTAAAAAGGCATCCACCACTAACTGTATCCTTCTATTGAGCGACACTTTTTATGGTCTGTTGCACATTCAATGTTATTAACGTGGTTCAAGCATCAGTAATAAACTATACACTGTGTGACTTTACGTTTTTTTTAAGTATAAAAAGCAATGTGCACATACGTAGTTCGGTTTAGGTTAGGACTTTACAGATAATTGAACAGCTATTGGAAATTTCGTTTTATACTGCATTTCACCTAAGAGCGTTTTGTTAAGTCAATTATGGGCAGTGCGTGTTACCCCCACATCTATTTAATATTTAATTGTGAATGCGATTTGAAAAAATGTAAAATATAGATTGTTGATAGATATTAAGTTTGCCAGTCGAGATATACAGGGTGACACTTACAATGGCTATATCTGAGGAACCAAAAAAAAAAAATATAAAAAATCGCTGAAAAAAATTTCTATAATAGGGAGGGGAACCAAAATGATGTAATAACTGACCTGTTTTCACTTACCCCCTCACCCCCAGCCACCCCAACTAAATAATCTTAAATGGCAACCCCCTACTTGTGATACCCTTATCTGAAAGCTCTTAAAAAATGTTTTTCAATGGTACCCTACAAAGCTACATTCGATGTAACAGTTTTTAGTTTATTAAATAAAACATTATTTAATTCAATTAAAATTGTATTTTTCATTATTAATTTAATAAATGTTCAAAATGATTTCCATTGTAGCTTGTAGGGTACCATTAAAAAGCAATTTTTAAGGTATCACAAGTAGGGGGTTGTCATTTAAGATTATTTAGTTGGGATGGCTGGGGGTAAGAGGATAAGTGAAAACAGGTTAGTTATTGCATAATTTTGGTTCCCCTCTCTATTATAGAAATTGTTTTCAGCGAATTTTAAAATTTTTTTTGGTTCCTCAGATACAGCCATTGTAAGTTTTCAAAGTGTCATTCTGTATATACATTATACAATGTATTTGACACGTCGCGTTGTAAAAATTAAAAAAAAAAATTGTAGTATAAATCAAGATAAAAATAAAACATTTATAGTATAAAATGTCTTTTTAATCAGAGAAATTTAACGTTTCGTTTAAAAATGGAGTAGTACTATTTTTATACCTTTTCTGGCAATTTATTAAAAATCCAAGCTGCGTAATTCTCTGGGCAGTACTTATAAATATTAATCATTGCTAATTGCGGTAGCTTAATTTCGTTTTTTCCACGTGTATTATGACTATCCTCAGCAAAGGTAGTCATTACAAAAAATACACCGAGTGATTTTGATGTAAAGTAGAACAGGTGTATTAACGCATAGACGCTGATGACCTCAACTGTCGAGCGTCTATAATCTACAATCTATCCCTGTCTGTAATAGAAGACAGCTTGGTGTAATGGTTAGCGTGCTGGTCTTTGAATCAAACTGTCGAGGGTTCAAAAATTCCTGAGATTACTCGCGACAAACAAACAAACATACACTATAATATTAGTGTAGATTAACAGATTAATTATTAAACTTTCTACTTTAATAAATGAAACACACAAAAACTGGCTATAGCTGTCCAACTTTATTTTTTAATACTACGTTTCGGTCTGTTATAAGAGACCCTTTTCAATAACAGACCGAAACGTATTGTATTTAAAAATAAAGTTGGACAGCTATAGCCAGTTTTTGTGTGTTTTATTTATTAAAGTAATCTTTTTCGCTGTCGGTAGAAGCTAATAAGTGATTAAACTTTCTATTTTTAACAACACCAGTCGCTAATGACCTAAGTTGTCAACGCGTCTATAATCTACAATAAACAACACCAGTTGTGTTAACATATTAACAAGAACTTAATTAAATGTGAAACGTTCGTAATGTGATCCTTGCGGATTTGTTTGACACGCCTATACTGTACAGGTGACTTTAAGAGAATCGGTAATTGGAACAATGTACTAACAGCACATATTACAATGGGGTCACGTGACAACATTTCCGCTGAATAAGCTTGCTCGATTATTGCAAATGGCAACTGAATGTTTAATATAGTATTAATTAGTGTATTATTAATAGTTCATTTCTTTATAATAATATAATATAAGAAGACAGCTTTTGAAATGGCTTAAGGATCCAAAAATAATAAGCCATTTCAAAAGCTGTCTTCTTTCATTATCATCAGGATCACCACTTTTCTGTTTTTAATTAAAAACAGTTCTTCACATCTATAATATAATATGTTCAAGAAAAACACGGAAAATTTCATATTTTTAACCTACTTTTTTTACCCACGGACCACGACCCAAAAAAAGATGTTATGCGTTTGGGTCTTTTGTTAGGCATCATAACTCTTCAGTGCGGGTAGATCGATTTTGATGCGGTTTTTCTCACACGGCAAAATATTTTTGCGTGAAGATTATAGAATACAAATGAAATAGAGAAACGCCGCCATCTTGGATCCTCCATTTTGTAATCTCACAAAAATCATCCTATCTTGATGAAATTCAAAGTCTAATAATACTTTTGACAGCAGAATGTGATTTTGGAGTGGTATTTATAAATTCCGTCATATATTGGATTTTCTGTCTGTCACATTATAACTCTTTAATGGGTGAACCATGATTTTGGTTCAATTTTCTTTATACACATTACACATATATTATCATTTTATCATATTATAAGTAATCTAATAAATTTATTCAACACATGCGCGCTTTTAGAGCTTTTTCGTATCTGTCTCGCGGACCTTTAGCCGTTTATTGACTGGAGACCATTATGTAACGCTTTTCAGTGCTATAATGGTTCATTATGTAACTAGTTACATTATGATTCATTATGCAATCTTTTTCAGTGCTATAATGAAAAACAATTGTATAATGAACCATTATGTAACTGTTTCTTTTAATTCTATTAGGTAACGTCTAAAGCCATGCATGTGTTGAATAAAGTATAGTGTGCAACGCGTGTACTAAATCTTTATGCGCCTGACGTATAAAGATGTATTTAGCACACTAGTTATTACAATATACTGTTTTATATCGGGTTTATTTTTAAATTTTATACTTTGGTCATTTTGATAATTATTAGATACTGTACAAAAAGAGACTATTCTTGTTACAAAATTAAAATAGGTATAATAACCTCCATAAAATTTGTTACCTTTTTCAAGATCTCAGTTCGAGTTTTACACTTAAATTTATAACCAAAATCAGAGTTTGAAATTTTAAATCATAGGGTCCTTACAGTTTTTTTAATTTTCAAAATTGTTCGCGTCCAATTTTTTGAAGTTCAAAATATTTAGTAAGAAATTCATTAAATGGATTGACTTCGCAAATTAGCTGATTTATAAGGCCTGGGCTTTTTTTAACTACAGCGTTTCTTTCTAATTGCATAACAAATGGTGGAAGCGCCGGGTATATAGGCCTTCCGTAATCTGACCGTTAAGTAATTTATTTTATAAATTTACCGGGCACTTATTAACTTCCCATTGGAAGTTATTGTAATGGGTCCGAAAATCTAAATCAAAATGTATAACAAATTTTTATGTTTCAAGGTGACTACACTATTTTTACACCATTTTTAGAAAGAACTCTGTGTGTGTGTGTATGTGTACGTACGTACGTACGTATACATGTGTCCATTTCTTTCTAAGACGAAATCTCGAGAATGAAAAATGATATCGACTACGTTAAGGTGCCAATCAACGCGTATTAACGTAAATATGATCTGAAAGAAATTTTTTCAAAATCGGTTCAGCCGTTCTTTTTTCTTAACCAAATAGACTCCAAAAAAGTAGACTTTACACAATATCTCGCGAATAAAAAATTATATCGACTTCGTAAGGGTGTCAATCGAGGCGTGTTAACGTCATTTTGATCCGACATAAATTTTATAAAAATCGATTCAGCCGTTTTTTTTTTTTTTAATTATTGTTAAAAATAATTAATAATTATGTTTTAATGATTAAAATGATTACTTTTCTGTGTAATATCTAATTTAATCATTATTATTAAATATTTATCAAACTAGGAAGTTCGTCGTGTGGACCTCAAGGGTCGCACTTTAGTCCTAATAAACGACCCACCTCACGGCTTGTTTTTTAAACATTTGGCAACGCTGGCGTACATTCGCAATGAGATAAAACATAACCTATATTATGTGTATAGTCTATGTTACATTATAATGGAGAAGAACATCGAACGGGCCGAACTCATTAAACTCTTCGTTTATAAACCGTTTTCGCGTGCGTGAAAGGAAGATGACAATTTAATTCAATTGCTAATGAATGATAAAATGTGTTTAGGAGTCTCGCTCTGTCGCGGCGTATTACGGCCAGCGTCACACTGTTGGCGCAACAACACCGCAGACAATAATAACAGAACCACAGAATCGGGGGTTACGGAAGCAACGTCAGACCTTTGATGTTGCATATTATTATTCTATGACCTTGACACAGCCATGCTTATATTTTTGGTATAAGTATGTGGTAGGGATGTCCCGATTAGGGAATGCAATTTCGAGCCGAGATTGGCAATTCGAAATCTCGCGAATTCAGTCTGGGTTCGAGATTGGCAATTCGAGATCTCGAAAATATCGAGATTTAGCCTATTTTTAAAAAGAACTTATTATTTTGTATCTAAAATACTCAAACTTAATGAAAACTACTTACTTGGGACAGTGTGACTGTGTCACTGTGTACGTGTGTGATTTATTGCGTATAGTGCACTGTGCAGATGATTATTATTCATTACTTTCCTTAAATAAACGTTGATTTTTTTGTTCAAAGATTCAATTAAAGTTTTGTTTTATTTTCAAAATATAACAGCAATACCCCAACTCACACAGCACACTATATGTCAATTAATTATTTTAGAAATAACTTCTTAAGAGTTATGAAGCATAGGGTAAGTTACTACTAGTAACGTTCACAAACATTTGGTTTGAATTGTTCTTAGACATATTCAGTATTCACTTAACTTTGAAATTTGTTAGCCATCTAATGCTTGTTATAAGTTAAATAATTGTCCATTTTACTCAAGAACTAAATTAAAATTAAATTAAACAATATATGCAGAGAAACAAACAGAACCAATTAGCGCGACTGTCAAAAACTATTACGTATAAGTTTTTTTCAAGCGCGTTTGTTCTTGAAATCTCGTTCGAGATCTCGACCATATCGGGTCGAGATCTCGAACGAGATTTCAAAAACGAGATTGCCTGCCCACGAGATTAAATCTCGAAAAGTGGCTCGAGATCTCGCGAGATCGAGATTGCATTCCCTAGTTCCGATCCACCAAAATGTATAATAATAATAATAAAAAATCTTTATTTCAGGGGTGGATTCAGAAAAATATTTTGGGTGGGGTTTCAAAATATTTATGTACAAGTACATTATATTGATACTTACCTCACCAAATCAAGTTTTTACACGCGAAAATAAAAAAAAATATCGAAAATATGCAACGCCCAACGCCGCATGTCCTTTTCTATGCGTTGCCAAAAATTTCGGGGGGGAGGTTGATCCCCCTAAACCCCCTCTCTGATTCCGCCACTCCTTTTTTTGATTTACCACAAAGTATAAATAGCGTCATGTAGGTATACCGGATGCTGATTTGCTTTGCGGGTAATAGGGTCCTGAGGGACTTAAAACCCGTAAAATCAAACGTTCGCGATTTTCTGGTTCCCTAATTATTTTAGGAAAAATGTCTTCAATTAAAACTTTTAGAACATAAAATTCTGCATCTAAATCATTAAACAAAATTTATTTTGCATGCTTTGTAACGGCAGACATTTGATATGAAAATGTCAAAATTACCTCAAAAACAGATAGCGATAGCCATGGAACTTGAACAAAATGATTAGAAATAATTATTCTGACAGCTAAAACGTCATCAGTTTGTTCAAGTTCCATGGCTATCGCTATCTGTTTTTGAGGTAATTTTGACATTTTCATATCAAATTTCTGCCGGTACAAAGCATGCAAAGTAAATTTTGTTTAATGATTTAGATGCATAATTTTATGTTCTAAAAGTTTTATTTGAAGACATTTTTCCTAAAATAATTAGGGAAGCATAGGAAATCGCGAAAGTTTGATTTTACGTGTTAAATCCCTCAGGACCCTATTACCCGCAAAGTAAATCAGCAACCGGTATAAATCATTAATTACAGAATTTCTTTATATACTATCCCAGAAAATAATAAAATACAGACGAGCAAAAAAAACTATAATCCGGCTAATAACCATTCTAAAAGAACTAGACTAGACAATGTATCGATACGCACCAACAAGTATCGATACTAATCATGTATCGAATTAAAAAATCGATACAAAATATTGAAATTGTTGTGGATACCTTATATCGTTTTTTTTAAGAATAAATCTTTGACCCAAAATGAAGTCTGTTCCAAAATTCGCCACGTGCATTCCAGCATTTTGTTCCAAAATTCGTCACGTGCATTCCAGCATTTTGTTCCAAAATTCGTCACGTGCATTCCAGCAGTTCGTTCCTTGTTTAAAGGGTGATTTTCCCCCCTTAATCGAACCACTGTACTGTAAGTTGAGTTTTACAACTGAGAATACCAGTACATTTAATAATATGACAAATGTGTTAAAGAGAGAAGGGCGTGGGAGAGGGAGGGAGAGAACAAATGCGGCGCACAGGAACACAGAAATCATTAAGATGATGCATTGTTGTGCTTAATTGAAGTCTGCTAGAGACGTAAGTCTTTTGTCCGGCTTCAAAGCCCACTACACCTCCGTAGCTCGCGTTACACGATGATGTCGTGTCATGACGGAGTCAGGGGGCAGAGCCCTACGATAGGTACAGTACAGACTCGGTACATTAACAGCAGTGGTACTGTAAAGTAGAATCGCTTATGTCGAATTTTTAGTATTTTTTTATCTCTAGATACATTTTTAAGATTCCTATATCAAAGTGGAACCCTATTCTCACTATTCTGTCTGTCTGTCACAGCCTTCTAGCCCCTAAACTATAAATGCTACAATAATTAAATTGACAAATATATTACGTAAGTTGATGGTCCAAACCAAATCCAAACAAATGGTTTTTTTTTAATGCAATGAAAAATGAAGAACTCGATTTTTAAATGTACCAGATGATAAAATCGTTACTAAACTTTACTAAATATCTGAAATAAACATTTTTGTCAACAGCATAGAGATATTACAAATAGAGTAGGGGAGTCACAGGCACAACTGTAGATGACAGTGTCAGGTTAGAAAAGGGAGATAGAAAACGGATAGTTTCTCTTTTCCTTGTGTTCTGACGCATTTGTGAATTTAAAAATTTATAGTAGGCGGTATTGTTAATTTACATCTGTAACCATGGTTATGTATTTGTGATAAAAAAGATACAAATACACCTTCATTCTCCATCTCTACTTTTGCACCGACGCTTCCGAGGACAATGTGGTGTAACGGTTAACGTATAGCGGCCTTTGGATCACACTGTCGTGGGTTCGAATCCACCTCCGCTCGTGGATGTTTTGTGATGTCATTTAGTTTTAAGAGAATTGTTATTTAATGTATTTAAGACGCTAATGACCTAAGTTGTCGACGCGTCTATAATCTACAATAAAATAAACCGACGCTTCCCTCATCTATCTGTAATATCTCTATGGTCAACAGTCAACAGATATTTATGTAGTAACACTGGTGGCCGATGACATGATTATTTCTCTACTGACAGAGTCATCTGCTGACATCGGACATGTGTCAAATGACACGTTGATCTTTAATCACGCGCTAAAAGCGAAAACCTATCGGACATTTCTTTTTGACGCGCGTCTTAAAAATCGGAACAATACTAGAGGCATGCACGAAACATCGAAAATTGGTGATAATGATTCGTTTTATAGTTTCAAAACTTAAAATAAAGATAAAGGATGTTCGTAGTTGAGATGACCTTCGGAATGAGTGCGCAACCGCCGTGGGAGCTCGAGTGGGGGATCGTTCGAAAGCTAGCGAACAATTCATTCATTCCAAAATCGTAAATTTTTTTTATAATAATCCAACTCAAAATAAGAGTGTTTTGAGTATACATGTCCTTATTATCGGTGGATTAAGATGAACTGATTAATAATGGTCTAATTCACTTTAAATATCTTTACCAGAGAACATATCTCTGTCTTGTCAGCCAGTCAGCGGATTGGTGAGTCCCGCTATATCCTGTACTCTCCAGACCCTTCCCTTCTCTTCGGCTACGTCACAGGACAAGAGACCAGGCGACGACTGTTTAGCACTCTCATAATAACGGACGATTAAAATTTAATTTTCCGAGAAGGTCGAACCGCAACGGAAAAGCTGTACAGTCTAGCAGTGAATTATTTAATTTATATATATGTGCATAATGTATAGGTTTATATGTATCAGATATGCTGCTAGAATATACCTGAATTTCACTACCAACCTTATTTATCTATTTCATCAGTATAGACACATAAGTTACAGAGCTTGCATGGCGTTTTTTTACTTCCCACCTCTACTATGGTAGGGAAGTTAAATGGATTTAGTCCGAAAAAAATATTTCGAGATTTTAACAGATTTTCACGTTTTGAGATCCTAGCAATCGTTTAAGATCATTTTCTGACTGATGTCTGTATGTGTGTGTGTATGTGGTCAATTTTTCGCCTTCGATATCTTAAAAACGGAACAACATACGGCCATGCCGATTGCTCTATTGTGTTTATCAGCCTTTAACTTAGATCTGATTAGATTTTGAGTCAAATCGGTTCAGTGGATCCTGAGATATTGAAAAAAACGTTCTTAATGTCACGTATTAACATAGGTAAAAAAGAAATATAAATGAATTCTAGATGTTATAATATGAAAAAAATGTAAATATTTTTACATCCCACCTCTACTATGGTAGGGAAGTACCTAATGGATTTAGTCCGAAAAAAATATTTCGAGATTTTAACAGATCTTCACGTTTTGAGACCCTAGCAATCGTTTAAGATCATTTTCTGACTGATGTCTGTATGTGTGTGTGTGTGTGTGTGTATGTGGTCAATTTTTCGCCTTCGATATCTTAAGAACGGAACAACATACGGGCATGCCGATTGTTCTATTGTGTTTATCAGCCTTTAACTTAGATCTGATTAGATTTTGAGTCAAATCGGTTCAGTGGATCCTGAGATATTCAAAAAAACGTTCTCAATGTCACGTATTAACATAGGTAAAAAAAAATATAAATGAATTCTAGATGTTATAATATGAAAAAAATGTAAATATTTTTTTTCTCTAAAATGTATAGTTTTCGAGAAAAAAAATATTTTACTAAAAGAAAAATAAAAATTGGACGTAAATCAAGGTAACCATGATTTTTGTTATATTAAGCTAGCCATCAGTAGATCACCAAACAAAAAAGAGGGCCATGCTTTTTTCAAAGAATAAAAATTAAATTGTGTTTTAAAGATCACCAACAGCTAAGGTTATTTGGGCCTAGTCAAAGAATAAAAAAAAGAGTGTTTATTTTTTGCAAATATTTACTAGGTGGGAAGTATAGGACTGGTCAATAGTCGAATTATTTTTCTCTAAAATGTACAGTTTTCGAAAAAAAAATATTTTACCAAAAAAAATAAAAATTGTACGTAAATCAAGGTAACCATGATTTTTGCTATATTAAGCTAGCCATCAGTAGATCACTAAACAAAAAATTCGACTGATGACCAGTCCTATACTTCCCACCTAGTAAATATTTGCAAAAAGTAAACACTTTTTTTTTTATTCTTTGACTAGGCCCAAATAACCTTAGCTGTTGGTGGTCTTTAAAACACATTTTAATTTTTATTCTTTGAAAAAAGCATGGCCCTCTTTTTTGTTTGGTGATCTACTGATAGCTAACTTAATATAGCAAAAATCATGGTTACCTTGATTTACGTCCAATTTTTATTTTTCTTTTAGTAAAATATTTTTTTTCTCGAAAACTATACATTTTAGAGAAAAAAAATATTTACATTTTTTTCATATTATAACATCTAGAATTCATTTATATTTTTTTTTACCTATGTTTATACGTGACATTGAGGACGTTTTTTTGAATATCTCAGGATCCACTGAACCGATTTGACTCAAAATCTAATCAGATCTAAGTTATAAATACAATAGAACAATCGGCATGCCCGTATGTTGTTCCGTTCTTAAGATATCGAAGGCGAAAAATTGACCACACACACACACACACACACATACAGACATCAGTCAGAAAATGATCTTAAACGATTACTAGGGTCTCAAAACGTGAAAATCTGTTAAAATCTCGAAATATTGTTTTCGGACTGAATCCATTACTTCCCTACCATAGTAGAGGTGGGAAGTAAAAAGAGGGCCATGTTTTTTTTTCAAAGAATAAAAAATGAGTGTTTATTTTTTGCAAATATTTACTAGGTGGGAAGTATAGGACTGGTCATCAGTCGAATTTTTTATAATGTCATTTGATGATTTGGTACAGTTTCAGAAGTGATGTAACGAACTAATGTAATAATTACCGACTCAATCATTTCACAAATGGATATGTAAATTCTAAAGGGCGTTACATGTGGAGAGCAATTATTAAATAATAGTTTTTAAAAGACTATTAATATTAATGTAAGTTTTTTACGTATCCAAGTACACAGTATAAAGGGGAAATCTTGTGATCGTGCAAAAATTCTATTTTAAGTTTTTGGTGGAATTATACGTTTTTAAATTCTTTGAATCCAAAAAAGTGGTTTTAAAAATGTCTGTCCGTCTATAATTGTACCAAAAGCCCAAATTATTTTACCCAAATTTTGCGTGTATATTCAGGGCGGTCACACATCGAGACAAAATCGCGAAATCAGCCCTAGCTAATAATTAATTAAAATAGGTTAAAAAACTGGAAAAAAATATTTCTCGAAAATAGTTTTAGAGATTTGAATTAAATGTTCGTCAAAATTTACGAAAAATGCTCTATTTAGCCACTGGTTCATAAATACATACAAAAATCGAAAAATAGGTCCGTGCGTGCTCTGTGTACAAAACGGCGTATTATTTAAAAAAAAATCAGGACGTGGCTTTAGCACTAGCGGAAAATTATTAAATAGATGCGTGATATAAAAGTCTAGTGCAATAAATTCGTAGGCTCAAAGTGGCTATGAAATCAATAATGAGGCAAACTGTAACAATAATTTTTAAACTATTAATGGCCTAGTTTTTCAAAATTGTAAGCGACATTTGAAACACACCATTTATTCAACGAATGCTACATCAATATTAAAAAATATTTAGACTGTTGTGTCTTTACTTTTTAAATACTTACAATAAATTCCATGTGTACTGGTCATAATTGATAATATCTATTTTTAATGATTTTTTTAATAGAGATATATAAATAGTAGATTATAGACGCTTGACAGCCTTTTTTAATAAAATTGTTTAGTTTAATAGAATTGAAACTAAGTTCTATTGTTTAACGAATATTATTTATTGTTGAAGACAATGGTGAGCTATGCGTGTCGAAAACAATTCCAGTATTTAAAGAGAAACTCATGTCTCCTGTTATACAATTAAGCAAACCGGGTTTTTCTACATATTATTGTTGTGTTGACAATACTAACAAGTGAATAAAGTCGGAATATTAATTTCTGCATGAACAGATATTTATTTGATGTCACTAACAGGTAAATCTTTTAAAAGGTCATGAAGGAAATCGATTTAAATGTTTAAGTATATACTTACTACATATTTACACAGTATAAAAACTACAGTCTCACAAAAGATCTTCCAGGTCGCAGTGACCGAAGGGCAGTTTATGCCTTACGCCCCATGTAAAATCTAAAAAAAATAAAAACTGTAATTTATACTTTCCTGGACAAAATTAATGCACCATTCAGTAATTCATATTTTTAATTATCGAAGGAAATATTGGACGGTATACGTTTTGTTTTTTGATGAAACCATGCAGGTAAACCTGAAACCACAAAATGGTCGTGGACGAGTAAAACTTAAATAAAATTAATTTTTCTATTCCGATTTCTCAAAAACACTGCAGTTATTGTATACATTTTGGACATCCTAGTATCTCAAATAATAATATTAAATTAGGTTTTATTTTGAAATGTCAAAAAATTGATCGATTTTTATAGAAAGAATTCATTCTAATTTTGTGAACATTAATGCCTGTCTCGAAGAATATGTATTTGAACATTGTCCACATACAAAACCCATTTTTTAATCGCTATTAATTATCTATATTAGTATACATAAGTTCACTAAATAGTTGTTACGTTCGTTTAGGTGTGTGTGTGTGTGTGTCATACATCAAAATGGGGTATTCGATCAATCAGAATGGACCCTGACTGCAGGGCCTAGTCGATTGTGTGGTTTTAGGGTAAACTATTACTATAGACATAATTGTGGTCACATGCTCAATTTAATGAAATCGATAAATAAAGTCATTTCTTGTGAAGTAGAATCTGGCAGCGTCTGTTTACAAAATAAAAACATTTGATAAAAACTCAAGTTGAATTTGACAAGTGAAATGTTTGCACAGGTGATAAGTAAAGGCCATAGATAGCGATGTCGTTAATCCCTTTTTTATAGTAAGCGGCCGCGGCGTATGCAATTCAATGTTTTTGATATGAGTTGCTATCGTAATTAGCCACTTCTCCGTTAAATTTAATATGAAATTAGACGTTCATTTGTCGACCGTTAACAATCCACAATCTATTTATCTATATAACATGAGATGTAATTATGAGAGGTTAAGAATACTATCCGGAGTTAAGTAATTAAGCTCATATAATTTTAATAAACGTTTACACTGAAACAAGTGAACTTGTTTAGAGCGATGCAGTGACAAATAATTAATCAAGAACTGATAAACTTTTTTGTGTCTAATTTGTTTCATATAGATTATAATATATTATCCATAGAAATAGCATAGATAGAATAGGGAAGTCACCCAAAAATTGTCGGTGCAAAAGATGAAGAATAGAGCAGTTCTTCTATCTTTTTCTATCACAAATACATAACCATGGTTACAGATAAAATTAGCAATACCTACTATATAAATTTTTAAATTCACAAATGCGTCAGAAGACAAGGAAAAGAGAACTGCGTCGTTTTCTATCTGTCTTTTTCAACCTGACACTATGACTCACCTACTCTATTTATGACATCTCTATGATATTATCACATACCAAAATCGTTTGTGTCAATTTGAGAATTATTTGTCAATCGGTCACTAGATCTATAATCTCTTTCTTATAACTGGATCACTGTAAATACGCATCGGTCATTGATTCAATCTGTATACAGTGATACACAGATGCATACAAATTGTGCATGCACGTTTGTGCAAACTGTTATGAAACATGCATAAAACGTTCACACGGTAGACGAAATGGGTAAATAATTAGTATATCTGCTACACCTTCTATTGTTTCTAAACTATTTTTTTCTTGTAATTATAACAAAGTCTATATCTTCAGACATGTATGTGGATATATGTGAATTGTTTGTTTTTCAAGAAAGTAAAAGTTATATACATAGTAAACAAAGACAGAGATATGTACCTCAGAAATCATTTGCATAATGTATTGTGATGTCATAGCACATTAACAATTATTGGCCAAAAGACAAAACAGACTATGTCGAATTTTTAGCATTGTTTCCTGCATCAATTCAAATTGATGTTTTAACTATTTTGTGTAACATTACGTAAAAGTAAAGTTTTTCGTCTCTATATCCAGGGCCGACCTTAACTAGGTGACTAAAAAATGATTAATCTTATTTTAGCACAAAAATCGACATAAGCACTTTTGTTTTTTGCTCATAGAAGTACATGTAATATTAAATATTTTTTACTTGCGTTAGGCATTCAGATAAATAAATAAAGTGATTTCATTACAAACAAACAAAATATGTAATAAGATTTTTTAGGAATACCGAGCTACTTTATTTTAAAAAATTCGACTGATGACCAGTCCTATACTTCCCACCTAGTAAATATTTGCAAAAAATAAACACTCTTTTTTTATTCTTTGAAAAAAAGCATGGCCCTCTTTTTTGTGTAGTGATCTATTGATGGCTAGCTTAATATAGCAAAAATCATAGTTACCTTGATTTACGTACAATTTTTATTTTTTTTAGTAAAATACTTTTTTTAGAATTCATTTATATTTTTTTTTACCTATGTTAATACCTACGTGACATTGAGAACGTTTTTTTTAATATCTCAGGATCCACTGAACCGATTTGACTTAAAATCTAATCAGATCTAAGTTAAAGGCTGATAAAGACAATAGAACAATCGGCATGGTCGTATGTTGTTCCATTTTTACGATATCGAAGGCGAAAAATTGACCACATACACACACACACACACATACAGACATCAGTCAGAAAATGATCTTAAACGATTGCTAGGGTCTCAAAACGTGAAGATCTGTTAAAATCTCGAAATATTTTTTTCGGACTAAATCTATTACTTCCCTACCATAGTAGAGGTGGGAAGTAAAAATGTGGAAACCGGTGGATCCTGTGGGCCTACCCGAAAACTTCCCGCTGTTTTCGAGCTAAAAGAGCTCGAAAACGTTATTATTTATATATTTTTGAGCTTTTCGAGCTCAAAACTAATATTTTCTTTATTAATTATGAGAAAAAATTTAATAAAAAAAAATTTTTTGTCATGCGATATCTTGTGAACCAATTGACCGATTTTGATTAATCTAGTGACAATTGAAAGAGCTATTCACGACTTAGGTCTGATTAAATTTTAAGCCCAATCGCAAGAGTAGTGTTCAAGTTATTCAAAGTATAAAAATAAAAAAAATATTTTTTTAAGTTTTTGGCGTATAACTTTCAAACAACCCGTGCGATTGGGCTCAAAATTTAATCAGATCTAAATCTTGATAAATCCTTTCGATCGCCGTATTGAACGTCTATAAATCGATCGTTTCGTTCCAAAGATATCTTATGTTTACTTACACACAACGTCAACATACATACACACACATGGACGTCCATCCCAAAATGGTCAGAATAGCTTCCTAAGACCTCAAAACGTCGAGATCTGTTGAAAACTCGATTTTCGAAAATCGGACTGAAACAAATAACATCTCGAATTTTTAAAAATCTTCAATTTTCAATAGCGGGGAGTTAAAAAATAAGACCAGAAGAAACCTTTCAAAATTATTTAATTTAGTATAGGTACTATAATGGAGTTTAAAAATCTATTGATCGGTTAACAAAGGTGTAATTCGTATGTCGAAAAGTAATATCGGAATTCTGGAATTAATGAAAAGAAAAAAAATTAACAAACTGCTTCATTTGCCGACCAGAAAGTGGGCCTTAATATACATTTTTTACCAACTCTCTATAGAGTTATATATCAATTAATATATAAGTAAGTTTTGTGAATTAATCGACGTGTTGTTAACTATTACTAGTAAATAATGTTCATTTTTTAGGCGCGATCTTAGCGAAGCTAGAAGCGCCTATATACACTCGCTTTGTCTGTGAATCTGTGATTCTGTGAATCTGTGAATCTGTCACGCTATTTTGTGTCACGCGTACAGCCCAAACGGATGAACCAATTTTCAAAAACTTTTTTTTGTTCGATTCCTCTCGGGGTCTATTTGATCCTAACGTCGCCCGATTTTTGAATTTTGGCCCCAGAGGGGAGCAAATTAGAAAAAACGGTGTTTTTTGCTTATAGTTTGCTCAATTTAAGTCAGATCGATTCGAAACCTGTCTTAAACGAAAGAGCAGAAAATTTTAGTTAGATTTCATGTATAATATAGTGTCAAAACAGTTTTTTTATACAGATTTATATGATTATTAAACGAAATAAATGCGACTTTATCTAATAAATCACGAACTTGTTTCGGTTGTCCTTGTCTGTTGCACAGTGTGATATGGATATTGGAAG
This sequence comes from Mongoloraphidia duomilia, assembly GCA_039654895.1. Classification (NCBI taxonomy): domain Eukaryota; kingdom Metazoa; phylum Arthropoda; class Insecta; order Raphidioptera; family Raphidiidae; genus Mongoloraphidia; species Mongoloraphidia duomilia. The sequence continues at coordinate 42,558,365 of CM077518.1, read as the reverse complement.
ATAGCGTATGCTCTGTCTTATATTGCATTATTTTAATATAGTTATTCAATTTTTTGACTGCTGATGTTTGAATTTAAGTTTAAAAACCCTGGCCTACTGAGTTAAAATGACGTGTAACTAATTATTGACGTCGATCGGATGGCGAGACCTAGTGATCGGACCAAAATTTCTCGACTTCATACCTTCCCGAACAATTTGACTTTCTCTGTCTGTATGTCTCTTTGTACGCTTATAACTCGAGAACCACTGATCCGATTTACATGATTTTTTTTCAAGTAAATAACTTCTTATGCGACAGCGAGTTTTAAAATATTCTGGCATCACGCAAAAGCAACCGAACTGATTCTCAAATAAAAACGTATGTTCTGGCATCACGCAAAAGTAAGTAGGTAGTAGATGCTTTGTTTTTTAAACGGTATGGTTTTATTTAGCTTGATCCCGTATATTTGTTACAAATCTTGTGACCGACTGAGTTGAAATTTTGCATACATGTGTAGCTCCGGCGACAAAACAATATTATGGTAACTAACTGACCGGCCCGGTTCGTGCGGGCGTAAATCGTACTTTTGAACTTTCACCCACTTCCTATGATCCGATTGAGTTGAAATTTTGCACACATGTGTAGCTCCAGTGACAATACAATATTATGATAACTAGCTGACCGACCCGGCTTTCGTCCGGGTGCAAATCGTACTTTTGAATTTTCACCCACTTCCTATGATCCGATTGAGTTGAAATTTTGCACACATGTGTAGCTCCGGTGACAATACAATTTATGGTAACTAGCTGACCGGCCCGGCTTTCGTCCGGGTGTAAATCGTACTTTTGAATTTTCACCCACTTCCCGTGATCCGATTGAGTTGAAATTTTGCACACATGTGTAGCTCCGGTGACAATACAATATTATGATAACTAGCTGACCGGCCCGGCTTTCGTCCGGGTGCAAATCGTACTTTTGAATTTTCACAGGCAAAAGGTCTTTCTCCGGCAACGTTTCAGTGGATCGGATAAATGTTATAAAATCAGACTAAGGAAATAAAGCACACTAAAAAATTAAAAATAAAAATAGATAAAAAACTTTTAAGTTAAACGGTTTTATAAATGTACTAAAAAGAAAAAAATAAAATTTAATTTAGGTTCATAAGTATAAAAGCCGTGGGTCGTGACTGTAATAAATTATCATAGAGTTTATGACCCACGCTTTTATACTTATGAACCTAAATTAAATATTATTTTTTTCTTTTTAAAACATTTATAAAACCGTTTAACTTAAAAGTTTTTTTACCTTTTTTTATTTGAAGCTATGCTTCTTAACGCACGTTTCAGATGGGGACCCCTCATAACAAATTATAATATATTAATTTCATTATTCTTTCTTACGTAGTAGCCTGTAAGAGTTATAGACCTATTAGGTCTGGAATCTTGTACAACAATTGTAACCTTTTACTGTTTTGACAAATTTAAATAAAACAAATTTTTTAATAAAAAAAAAAAAGATGGGGACCTAAATAATAAAAAGTGAAACGTCACGTCACGAAGTAATGTAACGTCACTTTTGTAAAAATTATCCGATTCTTTTGAAAATTAATATTTGAGAGTTTTATAGGACACAAAAAAATAAAATGGCGTCAGATTTCAAAATGGCGGCCATATGTACTTTTTTGTAAAAATTATCCGATTCTTTTGAAAATTAATATTTGAGAGTTTTATAGGACACAAAAAATAAAATGACGATAGATTTTTCAAAATGGCGGCCATATGAACTGTTTTGTAAAAATTATCCGATCCTTTTGAAAATTGATATTTGAGAGTTTCATAGGACACCAAAAAATAAAATGACGTCAGATTTTTCAAAATGGCGGCCACATGTACCCTGTTGTAAAAATCATCCGATCCTTTTGAAAATTGATATTTGAGAGTTTCATAGGACATAAAAAAATAAAATGATGTCAGATTTTTCAAAATGGCGGCCATATGTACTTTTTTGTAAAAATTATCCGATCCTTTTGAAAATTGATATTTGAGAGTTTTATAGGACACAAAAAATAAAATGACGTCAGATTTTTCAAAATGGCGGCCATATGAACTGTTTTGTAAAAATTATCCGATCCTTTTGAAAATTGATATTTGAGAGTTTCATAGGACACAAAAAAATAAAATAACGTCAGATTTCAAAATGGCGGAAATATGTAGTACTCCTTTCTAAAAATTATACGATCCTTTTGAAAATTGATATATGAGAGTTTCATAAGACACAAAAAAATAAAATGACGTCAGATTTCAAAATGGCGGCCGTATGTACATTTTTGTAAAAATTATTCGATCCTTTTGAAAATTGATATTTGAGGGTTTCATAGAACACAAAAAAATGAAATGACGTCAGATTTAAAAAAGGCGGCCAAATGTACTTTTTTGTAAAAATTATCCGATTCTTTTGAAAATCGGTATTTGAGAGTTTCATAGGACACAAAAAAATAAAATGACATCAGATTTAAAAATGGCGGCCGTATGTACTTTTTTGTAAAAATTATCGATTCTTTTGAAAATCGGTATTTGAGAGTTTCATAGAACACAAAAAAATAAAATGACGTCAGATTTCAAAATGGCGGCAATATGTACTTTTTGTGTAAAAATTATCCGATCTTTTTGAAAATAGATATTGACGAGTTTTATAGAACGCAAAAAATAAAATGACGTCATATTTTAAAATGGCGGCCATAGGTTATACTTCTTTGTAAAAATTATCCGATCCTTTTGAAAATTGATATTTGAGAGTTTAATAAGACAAAAAAATAAAATGGCGTCAGATTTCAAAATGGCAGTCAAATAATAACTTTTAATTGTATTGTTTATATCTTTGATAAATTCGGTTTTATATACAATGCGTAAGAAACATAGCTTCTGTCCGGTATCTTACGACACCTCATGACTTTTTTTATTTAGCAGGTTCCGTGTTTCGCTTAATAGTCAACCGTTGCTATGGAAAATTGTTTAAAAAATTCACTGCACTATTGTTTCTATGTAATCCAATACATATTTACATTAGGTCTTATGGCCATAGCCTACTACAAAATTGATCTTCTTAGTGTTATTTTCCCTATGTTCGGTAAAACCGTTTACACACAATACCTACATGAATATCGCGCCTTGTAATTCTTGAATTACTTGTATGCTCCAAAATTTTTTGTTTGTTTCCAAATTTCTGACTCAATTTTCTTCAATGTTTTCTATACCTATCAATATGTAAACATACATACATACAGGAAAACCTAAACGAAAATCCTAAGTCTTTAAATTCCTACGGGAAATGGAATAGTACGGAACCTTCTCTACGCGAGTCCGATTCGCACTTGACCGGTTTTTACATATTGTTACTACTCGTCTGTAATAAACATAATTTATTACGCCACTAGGTATACAATCTACTATTCCGTACATCAAATAACGTCCATTATGTATGGAATGTCCCATTGTATTTCCGTAATGGCAGATTTAACTGTACATATATTATTATGTACCTATATTAACGCTCAGATAGTCCGGTTACCTACATTGCAGCAGTAAAAACTCAGTACAGATGCAATGCAAATTAAAAATTATACATAATGTGTTAATTTACAAACTATTTTAATAAGTACAAGATTTTGCCTTCAGCTTCGCTCTCGTGAACTTCGGTATCATTCGTATTAATGTCGGTTTTTTACGAGACCCTTATCTTAGCAATGCCCGGTAAAAAAATAGTTTAGCCGTTTTCGTAAATTCGACTAATGCCGGTGTAAGCAGATAGACAAACGAGATTGTAAATTAGACGCTAATGACCTCTGTTGTCGAGCGTCTATAATCTACAATTCATTCATTCGAGATTGTAAAGATTAATGACAATTGAGATGATTTTCTCCCGTCTAGGTTAGGATCGACGATTTATGTCAGTAGGTTATAACGATACGATAGCCGCAGGATTCTGATATCCAGGATCCTTGCTAAGGCCATTTACATGGTAAAGCCCTATGCGTATCGAAGGGGGGGTTCTGATCCCTGCTAAACCCCCTCTTCCACCTACACATGTCAATTTACAAGATGCTAACGTTCTATCCGGGTTTTGTTTACACTAATCTCAAAAACTATTACTTACCAGATTTGAAAAATTCTTTCACTGTATAAAAAGCAATTATTAACTTCCCATTGGAAGTTATTGTAATGGGTCCGAAAATCGAAATCAAAAAGGAAAAAAAAATTTTATGTTTCAAGGTCACTACACTATTTTTACAATACTTTTAGAAAGATGTCTGTGTGTGTGTGTGTGTGTGTGTGTACGTATGTACGTACGTACGTATGTATGTGTCCATTTCTTTCTAAGACGAAATCTCGAGAACGAAAAATGATATCGACTACGTTGGGGTGCCAATCGACGCGTATTAACGTATATATGATCTGAAAGGAATTTTTTTAAAATCGGTTCAGCCGTTCTTTTTTCTTAACCAAATAACTTCCAAAAAAGTAGATTTTACACAATATCTCGCGAATAAAAAATTATATCGACTTCGTAAGGGTGTCAATCGAGGCGTGTTAACGTCATTTTGATTCGACATAAATTTAAAAATCGGTTCAGCCGTTTTTTTTTTTTTTTTAATTATTGATGTTTTAATGATTAAAATGATTACTTTTCTGTGTAATATCTAATTTAATTATTATTATTAAATATTTATCAAACTGGGAAGTTCATCGTGTGGACCTCAAGGGTCGCACTTTAGTCCTAATAAACGACACACCTCACGGCTTGTTTCTTCTCGATTGACATCTATATATTATTGCGCTACGACAAAAGAAGGATGTGCATTAAACGAAAAATCCTCTGATTTGCTTTACATAGTTGCTTTATATAATAATAGTTTTTTTATACGGCTGAAAATGCAATAGAACGATTTTTCGTTGGAGAGCAGCCAATTATATAATTGTTTCGAAACATATAGGAAAAAATAATTTTACCAACCAGTGGTCACAATCAGGATTCTAACCTGAACCTTTCCACTTTCGCGGCGGAATGAGCTTACAATACTCAATTGTGACATGATTGCTAAATTAACATTCCCCTTATATGCTTCAGAATCAATAGATTCTCACTACATGCGAGTGTCAATTCATATCTGCTAATTCAATAGAAACAATTATATCTTGTAGAAATCATAAGATCTTATGATTTCTACAAGATATAATTGTTTCTAGAATATTATGTGGTAATACCGTTTATAGCATATATCTAGGTACCTATGTATTTATTAAATATCCCATTAATGGGTATTCGAAATAATTCTCACTTTCATGTTGGGCTCTCGCTGGTTCGAGGATTCACTTCATATCATAGCTTTTGAATTAACAGATATGAATTGACACTCGCATGTAGTGAGAATCTATTGATTCTGAAGCATATAAGGGGAATGTTAATTTAGCAATCATGTCACAATTGAGTATTGTAAGCTCATTCCGCCGCGAAAGTGGAAAGGTTCAGGTTAGAATCCTGATTGTGACCACTGGTTGGTAAAATGATTTTTTCCTATATGTTTCGAAACAATTATATAATTGGCTGCTCTCCAACGAAAAATCGTTTTATAGTTGCTTTATATTGGTTCGGTAGTTTTTGAGATTATTCGATTATCCCAAAATTACCCGCGACAAATAAACAAACATGCAAACTTTTCCTGTTGTAAGTTTTACTTATGACTCACGAGTCACGTAAGTCTAACAAAAGTGACTTATAGCCCCGTTTACACTAAAAATGGACACATACAGTAAAATTAATTTTTTAATAAAATTTTATTAATTTTGGATTTGTTTTTATTGTTTACAAATGACATTGAAACTTACAAACTTATAGAGCCATTTACATTACCTTCGTCAACTACGTTATAGAATAGTATATTGCATTACAAGGGATGAAACACAGCTTTTGCAACTAGTGTGAAGTTTGCTGCCCAGGGAACGAGGACAGCAATTCACACGCGTTGCATTCGCTATGTGTTTCGTTCCGAGTAAATGTATATTATTTTTCACAACAACTCTATTCAAAATTCGAGGTACCTGCAATTTGGTCGCGCAAAAAAGCCGCAAAAATATTAGCTCTGTCACATTCATGTGAAATTTATGTGGGGTTATGTCTCATTTTGACGTTTTTGAGTTTATATACCCGGATTGAAGTTGGCGCGACTAGATCGCTTTATCTCTCTCTTAACAACGTTAAAAAACAGAGTAAACCGATAACTGTTAATTTGCATCCCTAAGGTTGAAACTCTCAGTTTTAATCCGCTAAACAGGTATAACCGATTATCGAATTTTAAATAACGGCGTTGTGAAAAAATAATTTTATTTGTATGGGAGCACTACCTTAACGCGAGTAAAGCTGGATATAGAGTAGGCTATCCTTTGAGTTTGAGACGAGCCCTATATACGTGTACCAAATTTCAATGAAATCGGATTAGGGGTTAAAGTTACATCGGAACAGACAGACACACAACCTCCTTTACAGTTTTATTATTAGTAGGTTATCGAAAGCGCGGTCATTTCGACTACGCGCGACAAGATCAAGGTTAACCTGAACGAATCTGCGGGCAAATCGACATTCATGCAATAATTGATAAATAAAATGCACTTCATAATTTACTCATATGTATTCTATTATTACGATGTTGTGCGAACAGCGTGCAAGAACAACACAGCATGCATAATATAATGGCGTCAGGCGCGCTATAGCTACATTAAAAGCTCGTGGTCAAAAATTGCAAGAATTTTCTAAAGGCTAATATTTTAAGATTAGCTAGTATTTAGGGTCAAAATAATGAAGCTTTACCAAAATATCGCTTGTGGCCACAAGCAATATTTTGGTAAAGCTTCATTATTTTGACTTTCAACCAAACCTTCGTTCAATTATTATCATTCATTGGGTCAACGCTACTATATACTAGTATTTAGGGTGTAAATATTACCTGTCGAGCGTCTATAATTCACAATTCATTCATTCATGTAAATATTACATATCTATATATTACAGCCAGCACGTCAGCTGTCGAGACCTCTGGTGTCGGGGCGCTTTAGGACGTGTAAAAAAACCATGACTTAAACAAAACATCAGGTTTTCCGGATTGCAATCCCTAGGTATGCTCTATTAAAAAAACAAGAATCATCAAAATCGGCTCACAAATTCAGGAAATTTGAGGTAACATACATAAATTGATTACTAAACTAAAAAAACTACTAAACCGTTTTAAATAAAAATTATATGGGAACTATTTCGTAAACATTCAAATCGGACCATAAAAAATATACATGTCGAATTGATAAAGTCAGACCTCATTATGAGAACCGACTAGTCAGCAGAGCTAGTCAGCTACTAGGCCCTGCAGTAAGGGTTCATTCTGATTGGTCGAATACCCCATCTTGATGTCGTTTGACACACACACACCTAAACGAACGTAACAACTAACTAGTAACTCTGTACTAATATGTATAGTTGATATAGCGATTGAAAAAATAGGTTTTGTATGTGGAGAATGTTCAAACACATATTCTTCAAGACAGGCATTAATGTTCACAAAATTGGAATGAAAACTTCAGATAAGGCTTGTAATCTAATTCTTTCTATAAAAGTTGATCAATTTTTTGACATTTCAAAATAAAACTTAATTAAAATTTATTTTTCTCTTCTAATTTCTCAAGAACACTGTTATTGTATACATTTTGGACATCCTAATATCTCAAATAATAATATTAAATTAGGTTTTATTTTGAAATGTCAAAAAATTGATCGACTTTTATAGAAAGAATTAGATTACAAGCCTTATCTGAAGTTTTCATTCTAATTTTGTGAACATTAATGCCTGTCTTGAAGAATATGTGTTTGAACATTGTCCACATACAAAACCCATTTTTTTTTCGCAATCAATTATCCATATTAGTATACATAGTTCACTAGTTAGTTGTTACGTTCGTTTAGGGGTGTGTGTGTGTGTGTGTGTCTCTCTCAAAAAATAAAGATGGGATATTCGACCATTCAGAATGGACCCTGACTGCAGGGCCTAGTCGATTGTAGTCAGCAGTCGATAGAAGTTTCAAACTTCTACCCTGTACCAAATTTTATCTTTTATAAATCATTAGGTGTTTTTTTACATCTTTTAAAACGCTCCGACGCCAGGGGTCCCGACCTTTGACTTTCTGACTGTAGTATATTTATTTACAACCTAAATACAAGCTAAATATTAGCCTTACAAAAATCTTGCAATTTTTGACCACAAGCTTTTGGACTATTAGATATTACCTAGCGAGGTACATAGTCATGTGTTTGACATACATATTATTATGTTATGTGAATGAAGTATTATGATATCAGATACAGATGTAAAATATCTACACAATGTACAATTGTCTTCAGATTATGGAATACATTGCGCTGGGACCTGGGTTAATGTTTGTTTTTTAAATGAAAATTATGTGTGTTATAGGTAGTGAACAGTGGCGTATCTACCACAGGTGTTCCAGGTGGCAATCACCGGGGCCCCCTAACCTCGAGGGGCCCCCAATTTTTAGGTCAACTACTGATTGATTAATCTTTACACTCGATTTTTTTCTCAGTCCAATTACATATGATTTAAGCGCGATGATGTCATGAATAATTGGAAATTTTTCTTAGTTGGGTAAAGTGGGGGGGCCCCCAAAAAAATTTTACACCTGGGCCCCACGAAGTGAAGCTACGCCACTGGTAGTGAAATATCATAAATAATATTGACGTGGCCAACTGTTATAAAAGAACAAAGGCCAATAATTTTATATTAAAAAAAAAGAAAATTATGTCCGCACATTAAAACCGAAGAGTTATTTCCTACACAATATACGGAAAACAATAAGTCAATAAATTTGATCAAATGTTGTAACCAGATAACGTATTTTATCCACTTTTTAAACAGACTAAAATGTGTCGGTGAAATTTTTTTTAAATAATTTTTTGATGTCCGTTTGCTTAGTCATCACGCAAAAATGATTCGATCGATTTTCACGAAACTTAGTTACCAACTACAGTAGCTCATTGCGTTGTATACGCCGCTTACCATAAATATGTGGATAGAAACACCGCTATCCGATCTCTAATAATTAGTTGGCAAAATGTATGTACCTACATATACAGTACTGTACAAAATTATTTGGCTCACTGCACGGCTCAGTAGTCATAGCTTTACTAGGGGATTTGGTCAAAATGTAGCCCACAACTCACAAGTGAATTTTATTTCAATGTCTCTAGTGTTGTCTAATGCATAAAAATAATGGCACTTTAAAAATCCGTCTCGTGGTTTGATTATCATATTTCAACACTATAATAATAAATCATAAGCTGAGCTATATTTAATTAATAGTTTTACTTACTTATATTAAGGGGAGGGTAAGGTTAATTCGTACAAAAAAAGGCACATTTTTGTGAATTTTTTTCGACAACACAGTTAAAATCTATTTATTAAAACCAATGGGACATCAAAGTATAACATTTGAAGAATATTTTGTAAAATTTTCATGGAAAAATATTAAAAAATACGGCAATGGCAGCAATTATTTGGAAGCGTCTCAGAAAAAAGTAGAATTGCGGTGCCCCTTATAACTTGGTGCTGGATCATCTGAAATCAAAAATGGAAATTTTTGTCGTTAGATAATCGCTTTTCCCAGGTAACGCTGGAAGGGTTTTTCGAAATTTTTCGAAAATAATGAATTGAAAATATGAATTGGTGCTAGGCCCAAATAACCTTAGCTGTTGGTGGTCTTTAAAAAAAAAAAAAATGAAAATTTTACAAAATATTCTTCAAATGTTATACTTTGATGTCCCATTGGTTTTAATAAATAGATTTTAACTGTGTTGTCGAAAAAAATTCACAAAAATGTGCCTTTTTTTGTACGAATTAACCTTACCCTCCCCTTAACATCAAATTGATTGAAAATTTTTAATGGAAGAGCAGTCAATAAATTAGGAAAGGAAGGCGTGGCGGAGTCGCAACTATCTCCTTCTGAGTCGCAACTGTCTTCTTCTAACTAGAAACGTACGTTCTGAATTGAATTTGAATGTCTTTCCCGTCGCCTTGGCAGGACAACTGTCAAGTTTCATTCATTCTACTGACATAAGCTCATTTTTTTAAACACGTCGTCGTTAATAATTAAAGCAATTTGTTATGGGGTGGTGTTTTACACCTGACTGCAGTCATAATGAAAATTATGATTGCAAAAAATTTACATTTCCGACTGAAGAAAAAGCTAAAATAATACCTAGATATCCAATACCTATTTGTTTTTAATACTTTTAGCGTACCTTCGCTTGATCTAGCGTAACTCAGACGACTTCAAAACATTTTTCCAAATCCAAATGGAAAAAACAAACGCAATTTCTAATTATAATTGCTTAAATTATACCTCGACAAACGTCAACGAGGAAGTTCGGTTAGAATTAAACGCCACTGGCTGAATCAGTGAATCAAGTTAGGACATTCGTTTTTTATAAATCTTGAATTTCAAATAAAATATTATTTTATACGAAATAATAAAGTTTTGTAGCCAATAATGACGGAATTTATTAATTATTTTTATGAAACAGCCATTGTTTTGGTAAGAAATGTGTTTTAAGATAATAGTAACGAATATTCTGTTAAACCCCATACATTTTTAAACGCCAATCGACTCCATTATAAATTTCGCGCTCAAATTACTTATGTAGTCTATTACATAATTGATTCCTGCAAATATCGGAAAAAATCATTTTGACAACAATAGTCACAGTCAGGACTCTAACCTGAACCTTTCCACTATCGCGGCGGAAATATGACAACTTTGAGTAAGTTTCTTTTGCACAGCGGCGTACGGCAGGTGACTGATTGTAGATGGAACATAGATCACACATGCGGTTAACCCCAGAGTGGCACTATAATATAGTTCGTCTGTCTTCACGAGGATTGGGGCACCGCCCTATATACTATACAGTGTTTCCTGTGACATAAGTGCGAGATGTACTACAGCCTACTACCTACATGCAAAAAAAGTTTGTTGAGTCAAATAAATATATTTATTCAACACATGCATGCTTTTAGTGTTTTATCGTATCTGTTTTGCGGACCTTAAATAGCCGTTTAATGACTGGTGACGTCATGATCCATTATGAAACGTTTTTTAATGATATACAGGGTGCTGAATTGCTTTGCGGGTAATAGGGATTTAACCCGTAAAATCAAACTTTCGCGGTTTCCTGCTTCCCTAATTATTTTAGAAAAAATATCTTCGAATAAAAGTTTTAGAACATAAAATTCTGCATCTAAATCATTAAACAAAATTAATTTTACATGCTTTGTAACGGCAGAAATTTGATATGAAAATGTCAAAATTACCTCAAAAACAGATAGCGATAGCCATGGAATTTGAACAAAATGATGACGTTTTAGCTGTCATAATAATTTCTAATCATTTTATTCAAGTTCCATGGCTATCGCTATCTGTTTTTGTGGTAATTTTGACATTTTCATATCAAATTTCTGCCGTTACAAAGCATGCAAAATTAATTTTGTTTAATGATTTAGATGCAGAATTTTATGTTCTAAAACTTTTATTCGAAGATATTTTTCCTAAAATAATTAAGGAAGCAGGAAATCCCTATTACCCGCAAAGCAATTCAGCACCCTATATTGAAAAGCATTTGAAAAACCTGCTATCTAATGAACATTATGTACATCTTTTCGGTGTTATAAATGAAATATGGTTACTATGGTAACAAAGTGAATAACTATTGTATCGAGCCCAAAGTTTTTATTATGAGCTGTACTACTTCTGTCAGTGACATTAAATTATTCAATTAAAGTCTAAAACCGTGCATGTGTTGAATAAAGTATAGTGTGCAACGCGTGTGCTAAATCTTTATTCGTCAGGCGCGATGTTTTCAGCACTCGTATTCGGCTCGCGATGCTTACTCGCCAAAGCTCTCCTACTACTCGTGCTGAAAACATCTTGGCTGACGCATAAAGATGTATTTAGCACACTTGTTATACAATATACTATTATATTCTACCTCTTATAAAATAGCTGCTTTGCATGCATGTAAAGTGACTTTTTACAGGTCGATGTGCGGAAAAGTAACTTATTCTATAATCATTTATTACTACGTGCGTGCGACAGCTACTCTCAGCGTACTATTAGAAGTTAAGTTTGCTTCACAAATGAAATGTCAAAAATTTTGAAAATACTGAAAATGAAGACAATTTATTTATTTATTTATTGTGGATTATAGACGCGTCGACAACTTAGGTCATTAGCGTCTTAAATTACATTAAATAACAACTAACTTAAAACTAAATAACATCACAAAACACCATGAGCGCAGGTGGGATTCGAACCCACGACAGTCTAGTCTAGAGGCTGGTACCAAGTGACAAGTACGCTATCAACTAGGCTACACTGCCCTCAAAATTAAGACAAAATCAGCTATTATAAGTAGATAAATGGTGGCCATTCGGGGCCTGCTTAGGGAGCGCAAATGCACTCCTGTATCCCCCTAGCTACGTCACTGGATGCCATCCCGAATAGAAAGAAAATATTATGAAATCAATGGCGATGCACAAAAATAAACAATACATTTTTCTGAAAACAACTCAATGAATTTAAAATAATTTGAATTGAAAAAATAATGGAGTTGGCCCACTTACCAAAAAGTTAACATTGGAAATTATCACCTTTATTGGTTATAACGTCCATTATTCTTCGAGGCATAGTATAAGTTGAAATACGTTTCGAGTTAAAGTTTCTCCGATTGTACATTTTTTTCGTTTTTCTATTTAATTTATTATCTTAGTAGGAATGCATTATCTTAGTAGGCTTAGGTTATGACAAAAATCTGTAAAATGTTTGGTACAAAATAAAAAATACCTATATTAAACTCTTATTTTGATTTCTGTTAATTGCGGACTAATAATTGAGTTTTTTGGTAAGTGGGCCAACTGAAGTGGGACAGGGCTTATATAGGTGCTTTTACCGGGTTATACGGGTTAAAATAGGATTCCATCAAGACTGACATTAAAGGGAGGCAATTTGCGGGCAAAATTAAGGTTTATGCCAGCAAAGCAGTCAACGAAAGTTGTTATTGAAATAATGGTCAGTTCTGCATTTTTAGCCAACGCACAATATAACATTTTCACTATCTAGAATCTAGAGGAATTTAATGGCTATTTCCGAAATAGAGAAAAGATGCATGTTTATCGCAAAGTTTTGCAAAAACTTTTTTGTTTTGCATAGCCTATATAAAACAATGGTCGCAGTGCAAAGCGCTTTTTATTTCTGGACAAAATAAAAAGCGTACCCATTAACAAATGCCTTAAAATGTTTATATATTGAACTGAATTTCAATATATTCGGAATGCATTTTATCAATCCAATATCCGCACAAGATAGATATATTGTAGATTATAGACGCTGGACAGCTTAGAAAGTGAAAGTATCGCACTGGCCGATTCGCTACATGCACGAATCTAGGATTGGGGGGGGGGTCAATAAAAAAGATCAGGTGTGTCGTGGTCACATTCGGTAGACGTGAAACTGTTTATTTAATACAGTTTTATTATTTGTAAATACATGACCGTGCCCATTTATAATTTTTTATTTTTTTGTGTTTTTTTCAGTAAAATTGTCAATCAATAATATTTACTAGCAGATTACGTATGTATTTGTTTTTAACCGACTTCAACAAAAACAGAGGTTATCAATTCGATATGTATATAATTTTTTTAATTTTTTTTATATATCAACAGAATAATTATTAAATACACTAGTTTTTATTTTTAAATCGTATGCATTAATAGTAATTTTATTTTTTATATTACTATATAAATTCTTATCCAAAATATTGTCATTATCAAAAAACACTGCTGTACAAAGTGTAGGTAGTTATAATTTTATTTTTCAGGATGTGACGTCAGTTGCCGATTTCCGTTACGGAAAATTCTGGGTTACTGCGAGCTAAAAAGTGTCACTATAAAAATTAGACATTAAACTAATTTTGTTTATGTTTTCCTATTTGAATTTAATTTTACTTTGCCCCACCTCCAATCTGCTAATGTTTCGCTACTTAGCTATTAACACTTATAACTGAATTGACAATAAGTGTATATGTATTTAGAACTGACTGAATGAGAATAAACAATTTAATAAAATAATAGTCTTGTTAAACTAAGCAGAGCAACGACATGCGCCGAAGAGCATGTTTGCAGTCGGGAAAATTGCTATAAAACCATCGCTTGTGTTCTATTGCTATACATTATTATAGAGCTATATCGATATTATCATTCATGTATAATATACTGTATACACTATACAGTGTAGGTTATGTGGAACGGATGGTCTATTGAAACTAGAAAAAAAACACAAATCATCATTATGATTAGCATGAAGTTCTACAAGCAATGTCACACAACATTACACCAACGAACACTATACAACAACTGTCACACACTCACTGACTCCTGAACGATGTGAAAATATTGTTATGTTATATCATTTTTTGTCTCTTTCTAAGAAGGCTATTGGCCCAAATAACCTTAGCTGTTGGTGGTCTTTAAAACACAATTTAACAATTTTTTAAGAAGGCTATTGACTGTTTTCAGTTGTCTTCGATTTACTCAGGACAATAGTTAAAAGAAAAGTTCCCTGATTTTATGATAAAACGTGTCACAGCTTTTCAAATTTTTCGATCTCGTGAAATTTCTTTTAACTAAGTTCCTCTGTATTTTTTCTTCGAAGTTTCATTCCATGTTAATTTAGGTATTACTTAATTCAAAACAAATCCAAAAAAACTGCAACTATTAAAAAAATTAATAAAATAAGTAAAATACAGATTAAGTTCTTTGGGGCGTCATGCATTACCTAATGAAGATTATACCAAAACTTGCGATCAGCTAGTGTAGGTCGGCGTTAACATGTTTGCAGTATGTCAGCACAAACTAGGGCATTATACAACCCATATAAATAACTTAATCCATAAACAAGCCATACAGCAAGCTATCTCTCTCGCACCGCTAATCACAATACATCGTGAGTCGTGACATTACAATGTGATTGTTTCACTTACATACTGTACCTGGGTCATTGATAAGCCTATGGCTAATTAAGCTGTATCATTTGTCGGTAAAGCTGCATGTACCTATTGTTGACTCAAACGTCGAATAGAGCATACGATACTTTTTTACATCTTACGATTATTGCAAGAAATAAAAGATGCCTATAAAAGACTGACGCTAATGACCTCTGTTGTCGAGCGTCTATAATCTACAATTCATTCATTCCTATAAAAGATCAGAGTCCAACATTTTTTTTAAATGTTTTTTAGGCGCGATCTTAGCGAAGCTAGAAGCGCCTATATAGGTACACTCGCTTTGTCTGTACGTCTGTGAATCTGTTAATCTGTGAATCTGTGACGGATTTTTTTTATCAGTCGTACAGCCCAAACGAATTAACCGATTTTAAAAAACTTTTTTTTGTTCGATTCCTCTCGGGATCTATTTGATCCTAACGTCGCCCGATTTTTGAATTTTGGCCCCAGAGGGGAGCAAATTAGAAAAAACGGTGTTTTTTGCTTATAGTTTGCTCAATTTAAATCAGATCGATTCGAAACCTGTCTTAAACGAAAGAGCAGAAAATTTTAGATAGATTTCATGTATAATATTGTGTCAAAACAGTTTTTTTATACAGATTTATATGATTATTAAACTAAATAAATGCGACTTTATCTAATAAATCGCGAACTTGTTTCGGTTGTCCTTGTCTGTTGCACAGTGTGATATGGATATTGGAAGATAGCGTATGCTCTGTCTTATATTGCATTTTTTCAATATAGTTATTCAATTTTTTGACTGCTGATGTTTGAATTTAAGTTTAAAAACCCTGGCCTACTGAGTTAAAATGACGTGTAACTAATTATTGACGTCGATCGGATCGGACCAAAATTTCTCGACGTTCATCATACCTTCCCGAACAATTTGACTTTCTCTGTCTCTATGTCCCTTTGTACGCTTATAACTCGAGAACCACTGATCCGATTTACATGATTTTTTTTTTTCAAGTAAATAACTTCTTATGCGACTGCGAGTTTTAAAATATTCTGGCATCACGCAAAAGCAACCGAACTGATTCTCAAATAAAAACGTATTTTCTGGCATTACGCAAAAATAAGTAGGTAGTAGATGC
This sequence comes from Mongoloraphidia duomilia, assembly GCA_039654895.1. Classification (NCBI taxonomy): domain Eukaryota; kingdom Metazoa; phylum Arthropoda; class Insecta; order Raphidioptera; family Raphidiidae; genus Mongoloraphidia; species Mongoloraphidia duomilia. Next base: position 42,542,129 of record CM077518.1, on the reverse strand, counting down.
TTTGTTTTTTAAACGGTGGTTTTATTTAGCTTGATCCCGCATATTTGTTACAAATCTTGCGATCGATGGAGTTAAAATTTTGCACACATGTGTAGCTCCGGTGACAATACAATATTATGGTAACTAGCTGACCGGCCCGGTTTCGTCCGGGTGTAAATCGTACTTCTGAATTTTCACCCACTTCCCGTGATCCGATTGAGTTGAAATTTTGCACACATGTGTAGCTCCGGTGACAATACAATATTATGGTAACTAGCTGTCAGGCCCGGCTTTCGTCCGGGTGTAAATCGTACTTTTGAATTTTCACAGGCAAAAGGTCTTTCTCCGGTAACGTTTCGGATAAATGTAATAAAATCAGACTAAGGAAATAAAGCACACTAAAAATTATTAGATCCTTTTGAAAATTAATATTTGAGAGTTTTATAACACACAAAAAAATAAAATGGCGTCAGATTTCAAAATGGCGGCCATATGTACTTTTTTGTAAACATTATCCGATTCTTTTGAAAATTAATATTTGAGAGTTTTATAGCACACAAAAAAATTAAATGGTGTCAGATTTCAAAATGGAGGCCATATGTACTTTTTTGTAAGAATTATCAGATCCTTTTGAAAATTGATATTTGAGAGTTTCATAGAACACAAAAAAATAAAATGACGTCAGATTTCAAAATGGCGGCCATATATACTTTTTTGTAAAAATTATTCGATCCTTTTGAAAATTGATATTTGCGAGTTTTATAGGACACAAAAAAATAAAATGACGTCAGATTTCAAAATGGCGGAAATATGTAGAACTCCTTTCTAAAAATTATACGATCCTTTTGAAAATTGATATTTGAGAGCTTCATAGGACACAAAAAAATAAAATGACGTCAGATTTCAAAATGTCGACCATATATACTTTTTTGTAAAAATTATCCGATCCTTTTGAAAATCGGTATTTGAAAGTTTCATAGGACACAAAAAATAAAATGGCGTCAGATTTCAAAATGGCGGCCATAATATGTACTTTTTTGTAAAAATTATTCGATCCCTTTGAAAATTGATATATGCGAGTTTTATAGGACACAAAAAAATAAAATGACGTCATATTTCAAAATGACGGAAATATGTAGTACTCCTTTGTAAAAATTATCCGATCCTTTTGAAAATTGATATTTGAGAGTTTCATAAGACACAAAAAAATAAAATGACGTCAGATTTAAAAATGGCGGCCGTATGGACATTTTTGTAAAAATTATCCGATCCTTTTGAAAATTGATATTTGAAAGTTTCATAGGTCACAAAAAAATAAAATGACGTCAGATTTCAAAATGGCGGCCATATATACTTTTTTGTAAAAATTATCCGATCTTTTTGAAAATCGGTATTTGAAAGTTTCATAGGACACAAAAAAATAAAATGATGTCAGATTTAAAAATGGCGGCCGTATGTACTTTTTTGCAAAAATGATCCGATCTTTTTGAAAATTAATATTTGCGAGTTTTATAGGACACAAAAAAATAAAATGATGTCATATTTCAAAATGGCGGTCATAGGTATATATTTCTGTGTAAAAATTATCCGATCCTTTTGAAAATTGATATTTGAGAATTTAATAAGACACAAAAAAATAAAATGGCGTCAGATTTCAAAATGGCGATCAAATAATAATTTTTTAATTGTAATATTTATATCTTTGATAAATTCGGTTTTATATACAATGCGTAAAAAGCATAGCTTCTGTCGGGTGTCTTACGACACATCATGACTTTTTTATTTAGCCGGTTCCGAGTAACGCTTAATAGTCAACCGTTGCTATGGAAAATTGTTTAAAAAATTCACTGTACTATTTTTTTCTATGTAATCCAATACATATTTATATTAGGTCTTATGGCTCATAGCCTACTACAAAATTATAAATCTTCTCAGTGTTATTTTCCTTATGTTCAATAAAACCGTTCACACACAGTACCTACATGAATATCGCGCCTTGTAATTCTTGAATTACTTGTATGCTCCAAAATTTTTTATTATTGTATTAGTTTGTCATATTAAAGCATTTTTTTTTGATGTATTGAAAAAATTACAAATTAATTTTAAAATATTTCCAAGTAAATTATACAGGGTGTTAACAAAAGTGTTCGGAAATTTTAAGGGCGTATAGTATAAACCAAAATAAGTGAAAAAAATCTAATAAACATGGGTCCGCAAACTAAGCGTTTCAAAGATATGAGCTATTTTCATAAATGTACTATCTAAGAAAATAAGAAAACAGTGAGGGTATCATGGTATCAAATTAACGCATTTTATTTAAGCCATTTTACAATAGGTGTTCTACATGTCCCCCTTCCATCTCAACACATGACCTCTTCTTATAAACGAGTTTCGCACCTTTTCAAAAATTCTCGGTTTTACACGAGGCATGTTCTATTCACTATTGCGTAAGTGCGCTACATTAATAGGAGTAGAATAAACTAAACTCTTTAAATATCCCCAAGTAAAGAAGTCCAAGAGCTTTAAGTCACGAGACCTGGGAGGCCATGCCACTGTGCCTCCTCGACGTTCTATCCATCTTCTATTGTACCTTTGATTTAAGTGCTCCCTAACCATATCTTTGAAACGGTTAGTTTGCGGACCCATGTTTATTAGATTTTTTTCACTTATTTTGGTCTATACTATACGCCCTTAAAATTTCCGAACACTTTTTTTAACACCCTGTATATTTTCAACCAACCATTTAATCATGTTTTAAGGTAAGACCGTAAAGGGTCTATGACTTTCGGTAAATTGTGGTTGCAGTGTCATCAAAAGTTACCCATCAATATCTTCATGACAGAGACAAAGATATTTTTATTTATTGTAAATTATAGACGCGTCGACAACTTAGGTCATTAGCGTCTTGATTAAATTAAATAACAACTTACTTAAAACTAAATGACATCACAAAACATCCATGAGCGGAGGCGGGATTCGAACCCACGACATTCTGATCCAGAGGCTGGGACGCTAACCACTGGACCACACTGTCTTCTGAGACAAAGATAATATACCTATTGCAGTTGTCTTTGTCGGTTCGCCTAACTGGTTTTTGCGCACGTTCCAGTATTATTATAGTTCAACGGTCAGCGCTCAGAGAGCCATTTGTTGCACAGAATAAAAAATACTAAAATTGAGACGCACTTCTAGCCTCGTTATAAAAAAAATACAATTTCATCCTGCATGTTAAAGTTTATGTACTTAGATTTACGATGCACGTTGCGGACGAATAAATTACGCTCGTTGCGCTGTTCACATCGGTCGCGTCATGCTCAAAACTCTGCCCTTATTTTTCCCGGATGCATAGTTAGAAATTGAACTTATAAATCGCAATTTTTGAAGTGAAACTTCTTATGCGGCACCACTTCCGCGACGATTTGAAGGGTAAAATGCTAGCTCGATGAAACAAAGAATTCAGGACGAACAAGAATGCTTTGAATGCATTCTCTTTTCTCCGCGGAGAAATTTTATAAGGAATAATAGAATTAATATAGGAGTTCAAAGATAGATGTTAGTTCATTAGAATGTTACATTAGATTTGCATTTTGGGTAGGACAAGTTTTTTTTTTCGTTGCGTAGGGGGGGGGGCGGTGTAAGTTTAAAATTGAGTTTTCGGGGTCGGCGGCCACCCCATTTAGCCGCCATCTTGAAAAAGGGGTGCTAATAGGTTTTGCACTATATCTCCGTAACGGTACATCTTACAGAAAATTTGTAAAGAAGTTTTTTGTTTAGAATCGAGTTCTCTACTTTACTAGAGATACTTTTTCTCGTAAATTGAATAATTAAAAAGATAAGCCTAATAGAAGATAGCGCTATAATTTTTTTCTTTCAATTTCAACAGAAAAACAAAAAGATCTATCTTCTATAAGGATTATCGTTTTAATTATTCAATTTACGACAAAAAGTGTCTCTAGTAAAGTTGTAAATAATTCGATTCTAAACAGAAAACATCTCTACAAATTTTCTGTAAGATGTACCCGAGGGGTAAATATCTGCCCAAAATTGTGTACACCATAAATCCTTTTTGGCAAATAAATCCTCGTAAATCCTCATAAATCCTCAATAAATCCTCAATAAATCCTCAATAAATCCTCAATAAATCCTCAATAAATCCTCATAAATCCCCATAAATCCCCATAAATCCCCATAAGTCATCGAATGTATAAACAATAACAAAACTGTGTTTACCTTATTAATCCAGTTAAATGGTACTTTTAAACTGCGTTAATTAGAAGTTTGATGAAATTTTCCGCAAGGGGTGGCCGCCATCTTGAATTTAAGGGATGAAATCATGTAAGTATCTTGGTAAATACTGCTTGTACGTTAAAAATTACTATTACAAAAATTGTTAAGGAGGATCTATCCAACAACTTCTGTTTAAATTTTTTTTTAAATTTCTTATTATTCAAAAGTTATAAATTCTCAAAAATGACACTGTTGGGGGTGGAAACGGTTTTTTCGATTTTACAACAAAACAGTCAATCGGGGCGAAAAATGGTTATAACAAAAGTTGTAGCTTTTGAGTTTCTCTACAATATACATGTGTTCAACATTTTTTTTGCTTGCTTGATGCGAATATAGAGGGCGCCAAAAGTCGACCGGCGCCAATATTTTTGAAAATTTTTGAATTTTGCACATAAAAAATTAATTCAAGTCATCGCATTTTCACCAAATACATGATTAGGGGGTTTTAGGGGTCGTTGATTAAGAATCCGTTATCAAATTTTCAAAAAACAAAATGGCGGATGATGAATTTGGTGAAAATGCGATGAATTTAAATGGGAGACGTCCGCCATATTGGATTCGCCATTTTGTTTTTGGAAAATTTGATAAAGGGTTCCTAATCAGCGACTCCGAAAACCCCCTAATGAGTATTTGGTGACTTGAATTAATTTGTTATGTGCAAAATTCAAAAATTTTCAAAAATATTGGCGCCGGTCGACTTTTGGCGCCCTCTATATTCGCACCAAGCAAGCAAAAAAAATGTTGAACACATGTATATTATAGAAACATTCAAAAGCTACAACTTTTGTCATAACCATTTTTCGCCCCGATTGACCGTTTTGTTATAAAATCGAAAAAACCGTTTGCACCCTCAACAGTGTCATTTTTGAGAATTTATAACTTTTGAATAAGAAATTTCAAAAAATTTTCCAAACAGAAGTTGTTGGATACATCCTCCTTAATAATTTTGGTAATAGTAATTTTTCACGTACAAGCAGTATTTACCAAGATAAATGATTTCATCCCTTAAATTCAAGATGGCGGGCACCCCTTGCGGAATCAGAGGGGGGAAACTTGGCTGGAGTGTTCTAGTGGCACCCCCTATCTACAATTAAAATTTCATCAATCTTCTAATTAACGCAATTTCAGACCTATTTTTTCGACCATTTGATTGGACTATACAGTGTGTCCACAGACTCATCCTCAACATGGGGATCTCCGTTGTTATGGGAGATAGAGATTTGGTTAAATGAGACAAAATGTGCAGAATCTCCAGTACTACTACCCTGCGTAGTCAAACTTTCCATATTTTGCTTGGTTCGCGACCGACAGTTGAAAAACGAGATTTACCCATTTTCGTTTTTTGTTTATAACTCGCTTATTAAGTAAGTTAGAAAAAAAATATTTTCACTTTCTTAAGGCCCTTTTTTATGAAGATTGCAAATCTCTTTTCATATTTTTATTTACTTTTATAGTCTTAGAGATACTTGTATTAACTTTGTTTTTTTAAATACACGTCAAAGATGGCCATGACACCATTCGAAAGAGATTTTTTTTTCTCTTTAATTTGATATGAGGATTGATGGATTTATTTTCAAAACTAACAGAGTTATACGCAAAACACTGATTTTTAATAGTAGGCTATGCTAAATTAATTGATAAAACAACAGAAGGCTTAGCAAACAGTTGAAATTCGCGTTGGCTTAGTAAACGGCTGTTTTGTTTTAGCTGTCAAAGTGTAGTTTGTTGCTAATTTGTCAGTTTACTAAGTGACTTATTAAATTTACTTTTGTTATTATGGAACCATTTTGTAACAATGAAAAATAAGCGATTTTCAACAATTGATCATAAAACAGTAGTTTTGTCTTCTTCACTTATTCGCGTTGACTTAGTAAACGGCTTTTTAAATGATCCATAGTTTATTAAATTTACTCGTAAGTTTCTGTAAATATACGAATGAGGTTGTCTTCGTTCTGGATACTGATCGAAGTACATTTCTGCAGCTCTGGTCGAATTTTTGTGACATAGAATGTATAACAAGATAACATATCAAATTTTTCATTGTTACAAAATGGCTCCATGATAACAAAAGTAAATTTAATAAATCACTTAGTAAACTGACAAATTAGCAACAAACCACACTTTGACAGCTAAAACAAAACAGCCGTTTACTAAGCCAACGCGAATTTCAACTGTTTGCTAAGCCTTCTGTTGTTTTATCAATTAATTTAGCATAGCCTCCTATTAAAAATCAGTGTTTTACGTATAACTCTGTTATTTTTGAAAATAAATCCATCAACCCTCATATCAAATTAAAGAGAAAAAAAATCTCTTTCGAATGGTGTCATGGCCATCTTTGACGTGTATTTAAAAAAACAAAGTTAATACACGTATCTCTAAAACTATAAAAGTAAATAAAAATATGAAAAGAGATTTGAAATCTTCATAAAAAAGGGCCTTAAGAAAGTGAAAATATTTTTTTTCTAACTTACTTAATAAGCGAGTTATAAACAAAAAACGAAAATGGGTAAATCTCGTTTTTCAACTGTCGGTCGCGAACCAAGCAAAATATGGAAAGTTTGACTACGCAGGGTAGTATTGTTGTGTCATTTTGAGTCAACATAATACTCTACATTGTCGACACAACATTGTTTTGTTTTGGCAGTTTCTATTAGCTACGCTTTTGAAACAAACAAAGAATTAAAAATTGTAATTTCGTTGTGATCAGACCTATTTTAGACTCGTCTTGATTAAATCAAATTTTGTTGTGTTTTATTTATTTATTATTAATTTTATATGAAGATCTACAATAATATTAATTCAAGTCAAAAAGATCTTTATAATTGGTGACCCCGACGTGATCTGAACACGCAACCTTCTGATCTTTTTATGCTCTTAACATATATTAATATCTTATCACATTACATTTCACAACATTAAATCAAACAATTCAAATCTATATTTGCACTAATTGCACTAACACTACGAATTTTGATATTTGGTATTTATAATTATTCAGTATTTAACATTTTTTATTTTGTCTATCAAATATTTACTTTTTTGATTTAGACATGGGTTTGCTGCCTTATTTTCCTCCGTGCAACGGATTAGCGACATGCTACCGTCATTTTTACGAAGCGAACAACTAGTTCTTATTCGTTATATTCTTTCAGGTTACTCCTGCTGAGGTCGATACACTCCTATTTATGTTTGTACACTTCCAGGATATTACCTGTTCTCCCTGTGTTTGATCATCTGCCTCGAATTGATACTTTTTGTCTTTTCAGCAGAATTATGTTCAACAATTTTTTTTACGCAAGCTCAAAGCAGAATGATGTTCAGCTGATTTAATTATTATTTACCATTATTTTTCATCAATTCGTAGACTTATTTTACTTCAGTTATTTACGTCTTCACGAACTTCATTAGTAGATTCCTGCTTTCGTCACGCCTTCTACAACGTGCCTAGCTGTTCTCAGATGAAGATCACCATGATATATTGATTTTTTTATCATAACAAACACTAGTATGTAATTACTAATGCGTAATAAACTATACATCTACTCTTTGGTTCCTTCCTGTGGGTTTTGCAGTTAGTTTTGAAAACTGGCCACTTTCATTTGTAATTTTCCCATGCGAAGGGGGGTGTTATGTTGTGTCATTTTGAGTCAACATAATACTCTACATTGTCGACACAACATTGTTTTGTTTTGGCAGTTTCTATTAGCTACGCTTTTGAAACAAACAAAGAATTAAAAATTGTAATTTCGTTGTGATCAGACCTATTTTAGACTCGTCTTGATTAAATCAAATTTTGTTGTGTTTTATTTATTTATTATTAATTTTATATGAAGATCTACAATAATATTAATTCAAGTCAAAAAGATCTTTATAGTATTACTGGAGATTCTGCACATTTTGTCTCATTTAACCAAATCTCTATCTCCCATAACAACGGAGATCCCCATGTTGAGGATGAGTCTGTGGACACACTGTATATGTATATTATAACAATAAAGCTGAAGAGTTGGTTTGTTTGTGTGTTGGTTTGAACGCGCTAATCCCAGGAACTACCAGTCCAATTAAAAAAAAAATTTTTTTCTTAGATAGCCCGTTCATTGAGGAAGGTTATAGGCTTGTTCAAGTTTTTAAAATTCAACCCCAAAGGGGGTAAAACTTGAGTGTAGGATTTTTTTATTATCTATACTAATATTATAAAATGTAGGTAGGTATGTAAGTTTCTGATATAATTAGCATCGAGTTAGTAGATAGAAACGTACCTTCATAAAAAATATGGCGTCATAGATTCGTGGAGCAAAAACGGTTATTAGCGAGCGGGGCTCACATAAATATTTCAAAAATTATTTTTGAGCTAATTTGAAATCATAATTAAGTGATTTAGATGTAATTTTGTACAGAATTTACTGCTCTATTAATATAACAAAAAAAAACTTTTAGTCAAATACCCTATTGTATTTGGTACAATAATGCCAACACGAGATAAATATTATAATAAACTTACCTTGGAACTCACACAAACTTGCATGACACCACCAAAAACAAATTTTATTCACAATGCCGCCGGTTTATGCGGTCGGGCAAATTAAAAAATGTTACGCGCACGCGCATAACATAAACAGCTGATTTAATTCTTCTGTAAATCCTCGATAAATCCTCAATAAATCCTCATAAATCCCCATAAATCCCCATAAATCCTCATAAATCCTCATAAATCCTCATAAATCCTTATAAATCCTCATAAATCCTCGTAATTCCTTCACGCTGTACACCATAAATCCTCAGATATTTATTTATTTATTTATTGTAGATTATAGACGCGTCGACATCTAAGGTCATTAGCGTCTTTCAACTACACTAAATAACAACTAACTTAAAACTAAATAACATCACAAAACATCCATGAGCGCAGGTGGGATTCGAACCCACGGCAGTCGAGTCTAGAGGTTGTGGCGCCAAGCATGCTAACCACTAGGCTATACTGCCCTCTCTCAGATATTTACCCCTCGGATGTACCGTTATGGAGAATTAATGCAAAACCTGTTAGCACCCCTTTTTCAGGATTGTGGCCAAATGGGGTGGCAGCCGACCCCGAAACCTCAATTTTAAACTTACACCGCCACCCCCCTCTACGCAACGAAAAAAGAAAACTTAGCCTTAAAAAATGTAACATTTTATCTATATATCTATACAATATACCTTACACTGTTTTTCAATAACTTATAAGTTAGTTATAATTCTCTTTAATTTATATCTTTCCCTTCCAACATAATATATGTAAATTGTTTATATTTTAACAGTAATTATTATTATTAAAAAAGCCTCTTTCTGATCAAATTTTCATTTATTTTTAACATAAAAAAAACGAAAATTTGATCGGGAAGAGGCTTTTTTTGTTAATACTTAAAATAAATTGTGTATATTATAATATACAAAATCAAATAACATTTTTAAATTCTCCGATTCTGCCTCTGCTACGATGTCAGTACACATATAGGTCCCACAGAAATGTCAGAACGTCCCCTGTACGCTCCTGATTTTGTCTCCACTATCCACCGACCAAGATACACATATTTATAAAGAAGGGTACATTTCTGCCTCTTTGAATATATAAAATCAATTTAAATTGTGTCTAGTTTTTTTTTATTATACAATGTATTGGTGAGTTGTTATGCATATTATTTGCAGAAAACAAAATGTTCCTTCTTCACATCTATTATTTACCTACATTGGTAGTTATATACTACTATATAATAGCTAAGTACATATACACACATCAGGGTTGAGTTAACCCAGTTTTTAGGGTAGGTACACGAAAAAAAAGATTTGTTGAATTCAATAAAATATATCAATGAAAAAATGTGTTGAATTCCATAGCACAATTTTTTTATAAAAAAAAAGAATTGCTTGTGAACGTTTCGAAAAAGAAAATATTAAAAATAATTATCCAGACTTAAACCTGAAATTCCCAACGCAATAGTAACTTTCAAATTTTTTATTAGGCGTTGTATACATTTTTTCGTATAAAAGTAAATATGATTTCCTTCAACAAACATTTATTTAAATTTTAAATATGCCGAAAGATACGCTTATTTGTTATTTAAATTAACCTATTAGGTCAGTATTTCAACAAAATTATGTAAACTTAGAATTATTATTTTGATTATTTGATATCGTTATTTCGTTCAGTGAACATATAATCTGTAATTTTGTTTTAAAATATTATTAGATAATAGCAGATAAAAAAATGAGCACTTTAATATTAAAAATGCAGGTATAGTTTTGTCTATATGTGAGTTAAAACGGGATTATTTGCAAAAATCAAGAGTTAATGTCGAAAAATTAACTACAGTAAAAAATATTATTTTATATAGGAAATTGTTATTTTAACATTGGAAATGTTTATGTTCGTATATGGGGGCAGAGTTACGAGTTTTCGTTCAAGGCCAAAAGACAACGGTGTCGCGATCAAGTGAGGAGCAATCATGCAAAATTAAACAAGTGCAATTTTTTCGAAATGTGTTTTATATCATGTCTAGTTAATTGAGAGGTATTTGCGACGATCTGCGGTGTTATTTGTGAGCAAATGTTAATAAATACTGTAGAAAAATCCATTTAAAAGTTAAGTAATCAAGCAAAAGTGAACGCGTATATAACAGAAGAATAATAGGGTTATTCCTGACAAAACTAAACAGTGCATTGATAAATATTGTGTGTATAATAAACAGTTAATTATGTTTCATATATGCTGTTATCATTTCCAATGTCCTCGATGGTTGCAAGGATTGCGAAATCTGTGAATTTTTTTCATTTATTAAGCTATTATCAAGTTATTTTGCCAATTTGCAAATTAAAAAAAAAATAAAATTGCTTCACCGATGAACGTGGTCTCTATAAATTGAACATGAATCTATCCTTCAAATTTCTCTTCTACCAGTCCGGAGTTACTAGTTTTTACAATAAAAATATTTTGTTGAAAGTTCACTTGTTCGAAATATTGTCCCAATCCAACCCTGGCGTACATACATGAGTGTATATTATGTATAATATGCAGGAAATGTTTGTCGTCAGTAAAGTACATAATGTAATTCCTTCGTTCCTGCTGCACTGACTTGGCGCACGGACGGGACCCGACACCATCGCTAGACTCTTATAAACTACCGTACAGTCAAAGCTCCAACTTATACATCATAGATCTAACAATTTTTGAAGTTATACTTCTTTTGGCGCGTTATGGAAAAATGATGAGAGTGAATATTTAGGATGCGCGCGCATCGCGTCACAAAAATCTACAGTATGAAGTTAGTCGTTAGTAAAACTAGAGTCGTTACACCAGTCACAATGTGACAAGAGCGTTTTCAGTTTTGAATAACATTAATAAAAGCTATTGCCATACAAACGCTCGTTTATGCCGCTTTCGTTAAATATGAGTTCGTACTCCAAACCGTACTGTTTTAAATTATTTTTTTTCTTGATTATAATACCCTATTATATAGCACTGCTATGAAAGGTGTGCCGTGGTGTAACGGTAGCGGCCTCGCATCATACGTTCGAATCTCAACACAAACATGCTTTTTTTTAAATAAATATATATTATTGTCGACAATTATTTCGGAGTGCTTGACAATAAATTTAATTTCATTTATAATTATATGTATTTATAATTATATATATTATAGTAATATAATAATTATAAATGAAATTAAGTTTATTGTCAAGCGCTCCGAAATAATTGTCGACAATAATGCGCACTGTCTTACATTTGACAGATATTTCGCGCACAGCTGTTATGTTATGTCCTCCTCTATTGCACAGACTTTGGCCGCTCTACTTTCTCTCTCGCACACATTTGCTTGCTCCGATTTTCAAACTTCAAAGCCTGGCAATACTAATTAATGACAGGTTTATTGTAGGCAAAGCTATACCATTGCGTTTATCATTAAATTATCTATCTTTTGATATATATTTCAAGTGGTTAAGAGATCTGCTTGCCAGGTAGTGAGGTCAAGAAATGAGTGGGCAAAGCTACCTAGGCATATTCTTTATATTATTAACTATCGGTTAAAAGAAAATTCGTTTGGTTAGCAAAAGGGTGAAGCACAGAAAGAAAAATTAATTAAAATTAATTTATTAAAAAATAGTCTGGTCAGCATTTTGATAGGCAAAGCATTTTTAGCGTATTCGTATATTTTTGAGATTTTATAAAAAATATATTTCATCTGGTTAACAGATCGGTGAAGGTCGATCTCTCTTCGGCTCTTACACTATAATGGGGAATAATGCTTGTACCTACCACAAGTGCTGCCTCTCGTGGATAATTGAAGGAACTACTCTCAGTAAATGGCTCATTGAACTCCAAATTAGAACGCTTTAAGATTACACATCCGGTTCCAACTGTATGTAATCCGACAGCTTAGTTTAGACTTTTTAAGGGTTGCTAATGCCCGACCTCGTGTCCATATGTTCGTACCATGCATGTGTGTGAGCGGCACACACATATGCAACCACTACATATATGTAGACACAACCTGTGCTCTCCATATAACAAAGTTAACTTAGCACTCCCTGAGGTGCATTTCGTGAAAACGAAATCGACTGCTTTTTTACCACCTAAACTCGTCCAGGTACAATGTGTTCAAGACAGCCGACCAGCATATCACTAAATCGAAACGTTAGATTTAATCTGCCCTTTACCATGAACGAATCTGTGATGTGCCACCGTTAGCGGAACCAGCAATCTATAATTTTTAAACAGAAAACCGTATAGTACGGTGTATCTATTTAAAAAATCCTTTTTGATGTAGGTGTAGAAAATTTAGTTGTCATTCTTTAGTTAAATTCTGCTTATGCACTGTTTGAAATTGGAATACATCTACTACGTGCTGCGTGGCTGCATATAAAATAAAAAACTTTTTAACAAAAAAATAACCTCCTTCAAAAAGTCATTAAAAAGAGGAAAATAATGAAATTTTGAGATCTGCACCAATTTAATAAAATATGAAGTCGGTTAAAAAGTATAGTATACTGATTAAATATCTTCTTTTTAATCGACTTCATATTTTATTAGATTGGCGCAGACCTCAACATTTCATTATTTTCCTCTTTTTAGTGGCTTTTTGAAGGAGGTTGTTTTTTTTTGTTAAAAAGTTTTCTTTTTTTACTTTTTAGAGTCAATAAGTGACATTTACCTTAAATAAATCACACGCCGTTACTCACTTTTATTAAACCGACTTTCTTACGCTGTCTGATGTGTCAAAAAGTGACTTTTAGTTTTACCTTAAGGAATCACACGCCATTATTAACTTTTATTAAAATCAGCCAAACTACTAAACCGATTTTGATGAAATTTCTATGGGATCAATCTGAAAGTATATCCTTTTAAATATAAAAGAAGAATTTTCCAAATCGGTTTATAAATGACGGAGTTCTGAGGTAACAAACATAAAAAAACAACCGAATTGAGAACCACCTCCTTTTTTTGAAGTCGGTTAAAAATACTACTGGCGATAGCTAGAAAATAAAAAATAACTAATTTATATTTTTCTTAATTAATCCTCAAACACCACATTTTAGAATTCAACTTCAAACACCCATAACTTCGATCAGTTATTTCTCCTCAATTTTTTTCTGATACTAATTTTTTATTCGTCGTTAATTTATATTTTTAAAATTGTTCGTATTTTTATTTGAATCATTTTTTTATCCAGGTGTGCAAGCTTTCACGGCCGGCATTGTTCCAAGTCTTCATGGTTTCCGGGCTTGTAGGCCGTGGTCCGGTGGTATTTCTACCTGAAGTTTCGTCTACAACTGCGGTAGACATTCTCAAAGGCGATGTGGCAGCGGTCGAAGTGTCCTCCTTGGTGGCTCACAGGTCAGTGAGGTAGAAATACCACCAGACCACGGCCTACAAGCCCGGAAACCATGAAGACTTGGAACAATTTTTTTTTTATTTGAATATATAAGTATTTTATTTTTTCTGCAAAAGCTGACAATTTTTTCTTCTTATTATGAGAGTTTTCGGCCAGTCGCAAGACGTGAACTCATGAACTCATGGAAATTGGGCGAATATTTAAGTAAGTCTGAGAAGGGGGTGGCTGATTAAAAACGTGTGCGTACCACTGGTGTATGCATTCTTATATAACTTAGTTATTTTTCAGTATCCCGTTTTTTTTTAAATTGAAAAAAGGACCCCTGTTTACAACATCCCATTCTCGTATACTGGATTCCACACAATATATAAATTTACCAAACATGTGATAAAGTTGCTGGTAATTAAAGCAATTAATAATCGCTGATACATTTTAATTAGACGCAGATTGTGAGTTATATAAATAACGTGTTTGTTTAATTGTTGATATAATGTGAATTATCAATTATAAACACGTAAATTGTTATCTATAATTTAGTACACATTACTGCTGCCTGCAGCGTTTATATTCATACGATTTATAAAAAAACAGTATGATTTATTTGTGTGGCCACAAGAAAAAACCGTTTATGACAAATTTCTAGTAATTTTTCAGACATGAACGCACTTCATGCGGCGAGGATGCCGTGCATCATTCGTTATAGTTGTCCTTTAATATTTACTAGTCTATAGCTGGTCAAGGCCATATAATAAACTAATGTGATCAGGGCCCGAGGAAATAATTTGATCAGGACCAGAATAAATATTTTGATCAGTGCCGGAATTAATAATTTAATCAGAGCCGAGTTTGGCAGCCGGATAGGTTCAGGATTAGTGTTGCCGTCTAGATCTAGACTTTCTAGACTCTTGTCTTGTCTTGTCTAGATTTTCAAGACAAGACTTGCAAAAGTCTTGTCTAGAAATGTTCAAGAAGACTTGCTTTATCTGGATCAAGACTCTTGCCAAAACTCTAGACAATTTTCAAGAGTCTAGATAAACTATAAGTAGTAGTAGGTAAAGTAAACCACTCGGTTAATCTAGACTCTTGAAAATAATCTAGAGTCTTGATATTAGACAAGACAAGAGTTTTCTAATCTAGACTTAGACTTAGTGAAGTCTTGATATTTCAAGACAAGACTTATGTGAACTCTTGTCTTGATATTTCAAGACAAGACAAGACTTTGAAAGTCTTGTCTAGACGGCCACACTATTCCGAATCATAAATCACGTTACATTTATGATCCGCACCCTGATCTGGATCTTACTAAACCTAAGGTACGCCGGATCCGTATCCTAGTCTATAGCCCTCAGAATTTATTTCTGCTCGGGCTCTTTATATTATGCATTAAAAGAATACGTAATAAGCAGTACTGTACCTTGATGGCACACAGAATGAAATCGGAATGTTGGCAGATGTCAACTTTATACAAAACAGTGTAGCAACAAACAACAAAATGGCGAGCGAATCAAAACCGGCGTGCTTTTTGAACCACCCTTATATCTAACCTCGGTATAGTTTTCTTAAAATCTCTAGCTTCTTTATATGCATGATTTTTTTCAAAATTTTAGACCTACTGCTTTCGATGATAATGGGGTGGGGGCTAAGTGTATAATATAATACTTTTTTGGTACATTTTTATAAAAAAAACTCATCAACATTTTTTATTTTTTGTATCTTCGAATTAAGAGCTTTCCAAAATGTGTCAAATGTTAGAAAAATATTTTTTATTTTCACTTTAATGGCTTCAGTGGACGTAATTTTTTAGTAAAACAATCCCTGGAGTATCTGGCGGACCGCAATACTCTAGTTCAGCGGTTCCTAACCTTTTTCAGCCGCGGACCCCCAAGGAAATCAAGCATAATGCCAAGGACTCCTGAGTAAAAAAAAGGTGCAATTTTCGGACAATATTATATTTTAGTATTCCTTCATTAAATTAAAAAACAAAAAACAAACTTTTTCGTAGAAAAACATTAATGAGAAGGTTGGTGCTGCTTTTTTGCAACTAATAATTACGAGATGTTTGGCGTAGGTAATTTATTTATTTTTGTTAATGCTCTAAGTAAGATAGATGCGTATGGGACCGCGGACCGCCAAACATATGCTCGCGGACCCCCAGGGGTCCGCGGACCACAGATTAGGAAACAATGCTCTAGTTGTATATCTAAATTTTAAGTTTCTAAGTAACTGTTTAGAAGTTAGAAGCCTATGACAGACGGACGGATGGACAACGAAATCTCTCCGCCTTTTAGCATTTCAGTACCGAAAATTCGCAAGATGAAATTAAAAATTTATAGATCTCGTTAAAATTTTATCGAAATAGATTTTGAAATCTTTACCTCTATACCGGGTGCTGATTTGCTTTGCGGGTAATAGGGATTTTACATGTAAAATCATGTTTATGAATTTTCCTGCTTCCCTATATATTTTGGTGGGAAAAAAACAAATACAAAATTTGTTCATAACTAAAAACTCTACCTGACACGTATGTTTGCAAATTACCAATATGCAGCTTTTAATTACAAAATAATTATTAAAGATTAAACAAAATCATGGCTATTCGAATAAAATATTTTTAATTTAAACTTAATTACAGTTCCATAATAATTATTTTGTAATTAAAAACTGCATATTGGTAATGCGCAAATATACGTGTCAGGTAAAGTTTTTAATTATGAACAAATTTTGTATTTGTTTTTTTTCCCACCAAAATATATAGGGAAGCAGGAAAATTCATAAACATGATTTTACATGTAAAATCCCTATTACCCGGAAAGCAAATCAACACCCGGTATAAATAGAATCTACTATCGAGAAATTTGAGGCTCTGGAAACTTGAAATATGATAATCAATTGTTCTTATCTAACAAAAAGCGGCTACTATTTCTTATTCCAGTTATCTGTAATATATATAGATTTGTCCGGTTTCCAATATCGAGTACCTACCCTTTGCGTTTAGAAAGACAAAATACATTAGTTGGGTCAGGTTGTGCGAGCATCGAAGAGAAATAAATTATATCGGCTGTATCAAAAACGTACTACTGTACTATATGGACAAAAAACAAACGGGCATCCGGAATACCAGCGTCTTTTTCTCATGTAGGTATATTAGAATTGATTTTATTGCAGCCATTGTTTGTTGGCCCAAAATCATCAAAAAAATTGGTGGATTATTTGAAAATTGATATTTAATTTGATCAAAGTCGGTTTTGCAAATTTTATGAAAACGCTAGTTTGCAAGGGCTTGAGAATAGCCGAGAGTGTAGCAATGATGTTGTTTATATGGCGTTGCTATGGTTCCTCTATTACAAGTCCCCAGTTCCCGGGTTATAGGTCGAGAGCTGGTAAAAGTGTCAATTGGATTTTCAATTTATTATTTAAAAAAAAATAATGAATTGAAAATATGAATTGGTGCTAAGCCCAAATAACCTTAGCTGTTGGTGGTCTTTAAAAACACAAAAAAGCTAGTTTGCAGATAGTGAATTAGGTATGTACTTACTGAAAGGTACCTATACAGGGTGAGTTCGACCACCCGTATCAGTCGTTTTTTTCGAAAACGGTTAGTCGTAGAGAGTTGTGTCAAAAATTTGTATTATAAAAGCCCTAATAAAGAATCGAATGGTGATAATTTTTTTTCCGGGAAGGTCGGCTTCCCAATTAGTTTGCTCCAGAATGTCCAGAACTCCGGAATTATAAATGTAACGATAGGTCGAAAGTGGTATTGTTGAAGAAATCTTTAAAAAATAAGCAAGTTTTGTTGGAACATTTTTTTTATTACTGCCACCCCTGTTAAGTAATATTTGTTTGAAATTACTAAATTAAAATGTCATAAATCATAATAACGAACTTTTTAAAAGTCCGCATTTAAAATCTAGTTACCTATCTATCGATCATTAAACACTGAAGAAGTACACTCACAGTATAACCAGAAGAGCTCAGTAGTATGTATTAAAGAGTAAATGGAAGACAGTTTGAACACTTGTAACAATGTCTAAGGTTGCTAGATTTTTAATGCCGACTTCGATCGTTATTATGAAAATTTGATTTAATAATTTCAAACGATTGTTACTTAACAGGGGTGGCCGTAATTAAATAATTTTTCCTACAAAACTTGTCTATTTTTTAAAGAGCTTTTCAACAGCACCACTTTCAACCTATCGTGCTTTCTAAAATTCCGGAGTTTTGAACATATAATAATTTATATTTATACTTATAGAAATTTACAGGGGTGGCAGTAATAAAAAAAAATTTCCTACAAAACTTGCTTATTTTTTAAAGATCTTTTCAACAATACCACTTTCGACCTATCGTTACATTTATAATTCCAGAGTTCTGGACATTCTGGAGCAAACTAATAGGGAAGCCGACCTTCCCGGAAAAAAAAATTATCACCATTCGATTCTTTATTAGGGCTTTTATAATACAAATTTTTGACACAGCTCTCTACGACTAACCGTTTTCGAAAAAAACGACTGATACGGGTGGTCGAACTCACCCTGTATATACAATTAGATGCAAATGTTGATAAAATGCATACCGAATATTGAAACTGAGAGAAATTTAAAAGACGTATAAGACCTAACTGCCGGTTTATCGTACATTTTAATCGCGATGTTTTTTAATCACACTGTTAAATTTTGACAGCTACGTGTTCATTGGTTGCTGCGTTTCGTTACCATTGCAGCCCGTCATTTAAAAGTGTGATTAAAAAAACATCGTGATTAAAATGTACGATAAACCGGGCATAAGATATAAAAATTAATAATAATTAATAATGATTAATGAAAATAGTTAATAATAATATATATGTTACGTAGTGAGTTTAGTACGGCTGATGGCACTATAGGAATTTTTAAAAAAATTGTAGCCAAAATTTTGGCTCACATTTTTCCAAAAATTACAATAATAATATATTTAAATGAATGCAAAATATTCAGTTACGAGAACCACTGTCTCCTTTGTCTCAACGGAATTTAATAAGATTTAGATATTTCTAGGCATTTTGCGTATTATACAAAAACTCGACAAAAACTAATTACATAAGTCGAACATTTAGAAATGGAAGATGCGTAATTCGATTTAAGCAGAAATGGACTGTATTAACAATACAACTTTTGTTTGTCAGTCACCTATATCTTTTGTTTCGAAGTATAGTGTTCTTTTATATAATCTTTTATTTAACTTGCAATGTATGTTAGTTAGTTTATGTGTTTGTTTGTTTGTTTAGGTCAAAACTTGCAAGTCAATTTTGAACGACTTCCACGTATCCGATTGATTTGAAATTTTGTACACGTATATATTCCCGATGACAATATATGAATAAATCGTTTTTAGAAATAAATTCAACCCCTAAGGGGTTGAAACGGGGATGTACAGTTTTTTTGACTAATCAACACCCAGGCCAAATCGTTAAAGCTAGAAACTTGAAATGTGGACAGTTGGTTCCTTTTCTGACGTAAGCATCCACTATAAGAAAAGATTTCTCGAAATTCAACCCCTACGGGTGTCAAAGGGGGGTAAAATTTTAAAAGACTAAAATGAACAAAATAAAATATTAGTAAAAAAACTTTTTAGAGACAAGCTTTTAGTGAAATGTACTAAAAAGGAAAAAATAATATGTAATAATTTTGGTTCATAATTACTTACCTATTATAAAAGCGGGGGTTGTAATCTTTATGATAGTTTATTAGTCGCAACCCCCACTTTTATAATAATAATATGAACCAAAATTATTAAATATTATTTTTTCCTTTTTAGTACATTTCAATAAAAGCTTGTCTCTAAAAAGTTTTTTTTTATACTAATATTTTATTTTTTATAATTTTTAGGGTTCCGTACTCAGAATGAAAAAACGGAACCCTTATCGGGGTTGTCCGTCTGTTTGTATGTCTATCTGCCTATCTGTCTGTCTATCAGGAGCCTTTTCCTCTAGAAACGGCTAGAGGTATATCGAGTTGAAGTTCATATCATACTAAGGTCTACAACCCCAGAGTCCTGTAAAAATTTAATCTTCTAACTCAATGCAATTTAAAAGATACGGCCTTTAAAAAAATCGCGTATTTTGATACTGACTAAGTACTAACTCACAAGTATGTAGAAACCATCTAGACTCTAGAATCTAGACTCTAAAGTACAAGTTAAAAACATATAGTTATGGATGCAAACCAATCTTGCGATTTCGTCTCAATCGGTTTAGGCATTTTCAAGTTATGCGAGAGCAAATGCAAACAAATCAATATGCATGTGAAACTTAGAACATTCTTCTTTTTTTTAAGTTGGTAAAAAAGTAAAAAGTGTACTTACACTAGTATTAGTTTTCTTTTTTATTCATAAAAAAATATTTGCCAAGCTCTCCATTTCTTTATCATTATCTCCCTATTTTCTGAGACAAGGGGGATGACCCTTACTAGTGTACATATACTATGTGTCCTGTTTGTGACGCAGCCGGTATATAAAGTGGCAGGTGGCTTGTAATTAGCTGAACACACAATAGCTTAACGTAGAACATCATCAACATGGCTATACACTGTATAGAGTACACACGGTACGGTCGTTATAGAGAATATATAGAGAGAGATAGAGTCTAACATCAGGTCGGTAGTCGGTTTGGTTTGTTACCTCACCACCCCTAACTCATCCCGCCGCAACGGAGGGTTTATCAACTAAACAACATAATAATATCTGTTTTAATAAAACCAATCTCCTTCACTCATTTATCTACATAGGCACAAACAAGTTAGTTTATTCATACGATTTAAAATTAATATATATTACTAGCGTCCGGCTTCTCCCGGGTGCTGAAAAAGCCTGGGTGCAATACACTACTCACTCGCTTCGCTCGTTCGCTTGAATATTATAATTACATTACTCACTCGCTTCGCTCGTTCGCTATATATATATAAACCTTCCGTGAAAAATTATCTAACTGATGGTGAAAACCGCATCAAAATCTGTTGCGTGGTTTAGGAATTACATTACTCACTCGCTACGCTCGTTCGCTATATATATAAACCTTCCGGGAACAATTCCGTCATACATGATTTTTGCGTAGCTTTAACCGTTTACGCAGCGCACGCAACGGAAGCTCTCAAAAGGAATAATTTTTCCCGTTTTTGCAACATTTTTCATTGATGCTCCGCTCCTATTGGTCGTATCGTGATATTATATAGCCTATAGCCTTCCTCCATAAATGGGCTATCTAACAAAAAAAAATTTCAAATCGGACCGATAGTTCCTGAGATTAGCGCGTTCGATCAAACAAATAGATATAGATAGATTGAAATTTGAAAAACAAGAAAAAAATTATGAAAACGGAAAATTCGCTTTTCTAGTCCTTAGAACTTTACAATTACAGACTAAGTTACGATTTAGTTTATTTTTATTAAAGTTATTAACTTCTGTAAAAATCATTAAAACATGACTCTCTCATGATGTGGACTTTGTAGGTGCGTTACTATATATACGAACACATCGATCGATACCCAGTAGTGCTTCTATTGTACAAAGTGCAGAATTTACCAATTTTATAATATTATAGTATAGTATAGTATAGATATCAATTGATTTTAAGATTTTGATACCTGTTCACGGCAGGGCCGTAGCTAGAGCTGAATTCAAGATAGGGCACTGAAAGTTTAAAAGTAGGGCTGAAGCAAAAGACTACAATTTATTAATTGGATTGCCCACCTCATCTGGTGATATCAAATTACAAAAGCAAAAAAACGGTGAATGACAATTTAATCAAAAAAAAAAATACAGAACTTGCCATGTTATCAAATTTCCGAAGAACTTCATTTAGATCCAACGAATTTAATCTTGTTTTTCCAAATGTCAGATAGATCAAGTCTGTCATTCTGTCGTGACAGTCTTTGCGGCTTATTTATAATTCCTTAAAGTAGGGCACTGGATGTTTTAAGGTAGGGCATTGCCCCTTAATGCCCCCCTAGCTACGGCCCTGGCTCACGGTATACAAAATATCGTTCATTTTCTTAAAATACTCAGTATTTGCAGTCCTTCAGGATTTCGACGATTTGAGATGTTATCGATTTGTTTTTAACTATATAATGAATTAAAAATTAAATGAAAGATACAAATTCTATTTATATAGAATGAAATCTCAATAAATGCGATACAGCTCCACCGCTCACTCACCTACATCGACTGTTCGTCAGTAAACTACCCTTATTTGGGGGTTAGAGAGCAAATAGCAAAAAAGCATAAGGATTCCCCCAAAAACCCAAAGTTTAAAATATTGTTTCAATCCGTTGAACGATGTGTCTGTCAGACCTTACGGACGAACAAGAATCTAAAATTCGCTTTTTCGTTACGTATAGGCACCACGAAACGTTCTTTACTTCTATGTGGTTCCATGGAAAGTAAAAAAGTCATCCATTCAAGTCATAGTTTTAAAATTCGCTATGACTAATCAGAATTACTTTCGTAAATTGTCAGAACGTTTGCTATAGTCAAGTGAATTACATACCGATTAATCAATTTTATTATAACTTATAATACCTCAGTACCGGTACCTGCTTAAACGACAAAAGTGAAGCACCAAGAAAATTTTTTACAATGGGCTCGTCCCACATTTTTTTAGGGTTGGATTCTACGTTACAAATAGATAAAACAATTTTTTTGAGAATTTTTCGGAAGCTATTTCTATAAGAAAAAAATTCCCAACAGTGTGTATTTTTCAATGTAATTTTAAACATAGAATTATCCCGTGACACAAGTTCTGAGCTTTAGCTGATTGGCTGCCTGCAGATAATCACGCCCACCGATTCCTTAGACTAGGTCCCATAGATATTAAAGAGAGATAGCTAGTGAATTGACAATCGGCTGTTGTTTATATTTAGGTTATGTTTACCACAAATTGACAACTGACGAATGACGACGAACAACATATTTAATATACTTCTCTCAATTGACGTCTATGCTTCTCTGTTCATAGAGACATACCTGTCTTTATCTATGGGCGGATGTGACGTACACCGTTAGTGAACTTCATACGTCATCATATGGCGCCTCAACTCTCCCGTTTGAAATGAATACATTTTTTAAATTCTTATTTGCAATTAAGAGGAAGGGTATAAGAACGAAATATATGGTTTTCATTATTGGTTTATGTATAAGGAATAATGTACACTGTTCAAAATTATCAAATTTTGTTGAGCGGGACGACCCCATTAGGTACAACTCTATTTTGCGTCAAGAACCCAGCGATGTAGCTTAGTGGTACAGCACTAGACTCGCATTGGGAAGGTACTGGATTCGAATCCCGGCGGGGGCAGATGTAGCTAGGACTTTTTCCTACTGCCTGACGCCGAGAAACGGTAATTCCTGTACCGGCCATCTTGTTTGAGGTTTTCCATGGTTTCCCTCAATAATTCCAGATGAATATCGAGATGGTTCCTTATTCAAGGCCATGGCCGATTATCTGTCAAACTCCTATGCTCCTAAAGTTGCCTACCTTATCCTAATGTCCTATAATTTCTCCATTCGCACATTGCTATTAATTAAGTCGAAGTATAATAATAATATAATAAAAAATTTTATTGTCATAGTATAAGAAAAATATACAAAAAATTTTTACAATAATGTTATACTCAGTGTTCCTCAAACCACTGCAATTTATTTTTGGTTTTAAATTAAAATTTTCATAATATTATTTGCTTGCACCAAGTTTGATCATAGGGAAAAAAACAAGAAAAAAAACCAACTCGCGGAAAATCGTAGCTTACAGTTAATGACTTAGTCTATCATGTGCTTCACTCTCTTATGTTTATATACATAGGGTAGGTTAAGTATATCATAGTTTCCGATGTCTTGGATAATTTTAAATTCACTGATTTTGCACTTGTTAAAGAAACTTGATGCTAATTGCCGAACTATGTCTTTAATGTATATTATATTTACCGCTAGTCGAAGTATAAAAAAAATGTAGAAAACGGGAAGTGGTAAAAATGAAAAATATTAATGGTGCGAATGGCGTCTGTTATGACATAATGTCGAGAAACGGACGTTAAACGCATTATTATTTATTACTATTTTGCGTCAAGATTGAAATATCGAACAGACTTGCAGACTACAAGTGTAAGTCATGCCTTAACAATCGTACACACGCATTATTGTGGCTATTGTCGAGACCAAACTTTCCCCTTGTGCAATTTAACTAAAGCAATGCCATCATTATTATTATTACATCGGTTATGTTATGTTATGATAACGGGAACAGATAACCAATATAATAATATGTATAGCATTATAGCACATAACATATTAGAGCATCCGTTGATTACTTATTTTCCACATTTGAACCATTTACTGGATATTTCCATAAAACACGTCACTGGAACAAGGAAGATAGACAATCCAACTAATACAGTCCATGTGATATCTTAACGCAGTGGTTTCCAACCTTTATGTACCTCCGCCCCCCTTTTTTATAAAAAAATCTTTGCGCCCCCCTCAATCTTTGTAACAATGCAATTTCTTAAATAGTGTACCAATATTATAATTTATTTAGTGGGCTACAAAACAATGCCATATTCTGTATAAATATATAGTTCTTATGCATCAAAAAATATTTATTTATTATATTATGTAATAATAATTTCTATTACATTTAGCAAATCTGCGCCCCCTAGGGAGGCGCGTATCAGAAGTTGGAAATCACTGTCCTAACGCATATTATATAATATATTCATTGTATTTGTATACGACATATGTTAATATTCTATTTACGACCAGACATAATATCAGATTACTATTTATTTTAACTTCCTAACGGTTAACACGCTGGCCTTTGGATCAAATTGTCGTGAGTTCGAATCCCACCTCCGCTCATGGATGTTTTGAGATGTCATTTAAATGAATTTGATGTAATTTGATATAATCTACAATAAATAAATAAATAAATGCATTCTACACATTTGTAAGAGGTGTAAATGTTCACGCGGTATTTTAAATTTTATTTATACTTTTATTTTTTAACATAATCATGCCCGTCTTTTGAATGGACAGGTACGTAACCTCGCGACAGTAGCGCTGCTGTTACCATAGTTACCATTCATAAAACTGCGGTAACAAAACCAGTACCGTCGCGAAGTCACGTAGGTAGTAGGTACCTATAATCTTTTTAGAAAACGTGCACAAATAACCTTCTAAATATAATTAATTATTGAAAATTTTTTTTGCAAGAGCAGCCAATTACATAATTGATTCCTGCAAATATCGGAAAAAATCATTTTGACAGCCATAGTCACAGTCAAGGCTCTAACCTGAACCTTTCCACTATCGCGGCGGAATGAGCTTACAATTACTCAACCGTGACATGATTACCAATCTAACATTCTCCATATATGCAAAGGAATCAATAGATTTCCACTACATGCGAGTGTTATTAATTATAACTAGGTTGTAGATGTGAATCATCGTAGTAGCGAGAGCTATTCGTGTCGGTGAAATTATTTACATAATATATGAAGAATGTTATTGGTAATCGTGTCACGGTTGAGTAATTGTAAGCTCATTCCGCCGCGATAGTGCAAAGGTTCAGGTTAGAGCCTTGACTGTGACTATGGCTGTCAAAATATTTTTTTTCCGATATTTGCAGGAATCAATTATGTAATTGGCTACTCTTCCAATAAAAATCTTCAATTGCAAAACAGCCGTATAAATCTATTTAATATAATTAATTATACTTTTGTTGTGACGCGCGGTTAATGTGCTACTCAATTAAAGTTCAGAATTATTGAAACTCTAAGCTAAGACTTAGATACTGTCTATTTCAGTTCAGTTCTTACACGAAATCTACCTACGTTAGTAACCACCCTGAAAGGACACACTGTAACAATTCGGAGCGTTATTTAATTCTCCACAGGATTGCACACCGTCCTAGAAATGTCTTCCGACGTCGGTCGAATGTCCTAACCCCACCCTCTTCCCATTTAACCGCATTCAAATAAATAACTTTATACGGCGCGTGTTTAATGTAGTGGTGACTGTTATTAGTCCGTATGCCGGTCCTTAATTACCGTCTATCAAACTTGCTTATTGGATAAATAGTCGTTAGCCTTTTTTTCACTTTCTTTTTTTTTAACCGTAAATGTTCAGCTATAATGTCTTTTCATGTGACCCAGTGCAGAAAGGTAAACTGTAAGGAATTGGATTATTTCAACGTACCTACCTTATGATTCCAAGAGTTTTTTAATGGCTAAATTTTAAATTGTTTTGTCTTTTTTATTTTGACATTTTTTCATGCTCAATTGCAGAGCTCACGACCGTAGTCAGCGGTGATCACTAGGGTTCACCCCCCCCCCCGAAATTTGACAGAACTCGATGTTTACCTATACTACATTTTTAAAAATTAATGACGGAACCCGAAAACGGGGTAGTAAAAGTGACCGGACTCACAACCCATTCAAAGTTTTTCTG
This sequence comes from Mongoloraphidia duomilia, assembly GCA_039654895.1. NCBI lineage: Eukaryota > Metazoa > Arthropoda > Insecta > Raphidioptera > Raphidiidae > Mongoloraphidia > Mongoloraphidia duomilia. Next base: position 42,515,526 of record CM077518.1, on the reverse strand, counting down.
GCTACGGCCTTGATTAAGCTTCTTTGAAACTAAATAAGTGATGGTGATTATGCTATGGGCCAAATGGAAGTAAGCGTTCTTCTCAAGAGAAAACACACCTACTCCTAAGGCCTTGTCCAGATGAGGCGTTTTACGCGCGAGTCGAGTTGCGCGTTTCGAATCGCCCGTTGTTTTAGTTGCGCCCATCATGACGCGTTTGTCGCGTTAGTCGTGTGTCGTGGTGGCGTTCCTAGATATGTCCGCCTGCGATTAGAAACGCGCGATTCAAAACACCTCATCTGGACAAGGCCAATAGGTACCAATGCAGAGAAGCGTTAAAATATCTGATTTTGTATGAACGTGCTGAGTTTTCTTGTCATCAAAAAATTGCTTTAGAGACATAGTTTTGAGACATAGCTTGAAAAGTGCGATAAAAAATATTTTGTAAATTAGGCCAATCAGAATAACTTCTTTAGATTTTTGGAACTTTATTCTTCTACATTCCAAAGTCTGGTCTCATAGAGAGGAGAGATGGATAGAGGGAATGTAGAGAGAAAAAGAGTGAGAAAAAAATATAAATAATAAATAATCTTTAATTTCTGTAAGGAAATTTTTTTTATAGATTCTGCTATTTTATTATAATTTTTCCAAAAACGTCTCTTCCAATTTCACACAAAAAACCGACAGAAGATTAAACTCCGTACCAGTCCCGAGTACGCACATTATTATAATAATATAAGCTAATTAACTGTTACTCCTACAGAAGCGCACATAAAGGAACACTATTATATACAATATAATAACGTACATTGATTGTGTAATTACATTACCCTATCATTAACAGCTTCTGCTATGTGCTTGCATCAAATAAAATAAATCCAACACGGTGTCGGGAGTGTCGTCGGGACCCGAATCGGGAGACCGGGAAGGCCGGAGCCGTATAGCGACACAACACGTACACAACATAACAGAAGCGGTTAAGTGATGTTGTTATACATTCAACTACTTACAAACGTGTGCCGTTATCTCCGTATTGTCACAATGTTGTTACATAACAACGTTGCATATAACACACACACACACACATACAAGAGGTATTATGTAAGTACGCGGGCTCTCTCCCTCTCTCGCTCTCTCTCTCTCTCTCTCTTCGTCTAAGATGGCTATGCTCTACTTGTGCTAATGGGCTAGCGATCATATGATAGCAGATACTAGGTACACTAGTACCAGCCCACCCCCCGCTACTCTTTTGTTCGACGCTTAGAACAGAGACAATTATAGTTTATAAAATATACTAGATGCGCCGTCCGGTTTCGTCGGGGTGCATCGCTCGTTCGCTCGAATTTATAATTAATTATAATACGTTATATCCACTCGCTTTGCTCGAATGTATAATCAATTAATCCGATTTTCACCCGGGCGAAGTCGGGCCGGAAAACTAATATATAGATATAAACCTTCCTCAAGAAACAAGCTATATCGAATGGTAAAAACCGCAAGTTTGTTCAGTATAGCAGATAAAATCCGATTTCACCTCAAGAAATAATAATAATGCAAAATTTGTTTGTACAGTTCTCGAGAATAGCCGGTACAGACAGACACCTACCGAGACATCCTTTTATATACAGTGTATATATTTAATTTATTGTAAATTATAGACGCGTCGACAACTTAGGTCATTAGCGTCTTGTTTACATCAAATAACAACTCACTTAAAACTAAATGACATCACAAAACATCCATGAGCGGAGGCGGGATTCGAACCCACGACAGTGTGATCCAAAGGCCGCTACGCTAACCGTTACATCACTCTGTCCTCTATACATATACAGTGTATAGATTTTTTACAAATTATAAAAGGTTATATAGAAAGGATACATAAATGGTTCTTATATTGGATGTGACAATAACATAACCAAATATTTTCACATTATTAGCTAAGGATTAATAGATAAAGGTTGAGTCAAGCCCCCTACTAGACTATTATACACACAGAAACGAGGTTTGCGAACTTGATTCATGAACCAAGTTACCATAATATTATATTGTGTGTGTTTAAACGAAACATGCTTCACGACTAACAATGTTTTGGTTGAATTGATTTGGGCGGCGAAACAAGTGCGCCTTTGTATTGTAAAATAGGTATACGAAGTTCGGTTTGGCAGTTAAAATATTAAATAAATAAAAAAAGAAAAACAATATTTTATTAAACATGCCTAAAATTTATTTTCAAACTGTAGTGCTCACATAGGGGATACCGCAATTTTAAAAAAATGATGGGAATGAATTCTGTTTTTACTAAGGTCGACCCTGGTCGATAATAGCTATTATATTAATTCAAGTACGAAATAAAAAAAAATCAAAATCGAAACTAAAAAAAACACTCCCTCGAAAAAATTACCATCTATGACATTGTCCATTTAAATTATATGGTCATATAAGAAAATTTAGCCATATATGATCATATATGGATATGTATGTTTAAAAATGACAACGGAAAATTTTGGCAGACAATTCGTTAGTGGATTTTAAGAAAAAAAGTTCCTATGGACGGGGACCGAAAACGCTTTGTTACGGAGTTGCAGCACTTTAAAAATTTGTATTTTTTCATGCTTTTCGTAAAATCCACTAAGGAATCGTCTCCCATAGTTTGTGGGTGTCATTTTTTAGACACCCTGTGTACATATCTATATACAGTGTAACCTTAATATAACGAGCCTCAATATAACGATTTCCTCGATTTAACAAATTTTTCGAAATCCCCTAGAACTGCCCGTAAGAGCTAATGCAAAACATACCTGTACATTACAAATACATTTGTCAAAAACCTCTTTATAACGAATTTTCAGTCATTGCAAAATATAAATAGAAAGTATTATTTACCTCTATTTCCTTTTATTTACCTCTATTCCACAATAATTCATGTCTCGACAGGTTCAGACACGTTAAATTTTTCGTAAGACAATCATTGTTGTGTGATGCTAAGTAATGTAAACACTGCTGTTTGTCACTGTTGTTAGTTTTAAAGTTGCAATGGGTGAGAAACTAAAAAGATGTTCTTTAACCTTGTTAAAACGAATCGTAGTCCAACCTAACCTCTATATAACAAATCTCATTGTAACAAATTACTTGGTATAACGAATATTTTCTAATTCCCTTCAGTTTTGTAATATCGGGGTTGCACTGTATAATCATATAGGCAAATTTTCTTATATAACCATATACATGGACATATATGATCATTTTTTCCTGGGCTGAAATAAAACGATTCTTTAATTTATTTTGGTTATTAAGGTAGTTGTGCTACAATAACATCCAAAAGTTTCGTTCATAATACGCTGTAAAACAATAAATAAGTATAGTGTTAAATGTAAAAAAATTTTGTTAGAGATTGTACCTAAACTGTTGTTCACATAGTAACACATATTTCACTTAGTTTGTTCGCTTGAATTATATAAAAATGTCAATTTTTTCTCATAAATTGTTGAACTTTGCGTTATTATATCTCAACAATAAAAAGGTCAATAATTTTTGGATTTTCTTTTTTAAACTCAGAACAAAAACATCAATGAACAGTTAGTTTTTTGAAAATTTCTGACTGTTACTTTTTTTTTAAGTTAAAAAACTTGTCAAAAACACCTATGCTCTCCGTGGTAATTATCCGAACTTTAATTAAATTTATCTCGAGTTAGAGATGGTCAATCAACTTCAAATTTTAATGGTATTTGTATTATAGTATCCTTAATGAGTATACGAAAATTTAGAATTTTCTGACACTATGCCCATAGCACGACAACTACCAAGTGTTTGGAGGTCTTCTTTAGGTGAGTCTAGACAGTTCAGTATATTAAAATATGTCTCCCGTTAGCATTGCCTCCCGTTAAAAGCTTCACTCGAACTTTTAACCAGACGCTAGTTATAATAACGGTGTATGGCTTTCTCCCCTGTCCCCACGTCTGCTCTTCTTACATAACCTATACTAAGTGATTTTACAGTACAACCAGAGCCCGACGCTTTTTAGACATCCGTGACCAAATGTTAACTTTTTAATGTACATTATCACAAAACAAGCACGTGTCTTGGGGCTACTTTTTCAATGTATATTTTCTATTAGTTTTCCTTTTTATAACCACCGATCGACCAGAGTGCTCTACCCAATCCTCTCTGTGGGTTAAGAGTATTCGATAGCAGAAGTTACCCCCTGCACTCTTCATCTCAAATCCTTTCCCCTCCCCTAAAAACGGTTCCCGACGCTATTTTTAAAGATAAAGAGTTCGGATAAACGCCAAATGAAGGACCGAGAATCACATTATAGATCCTACAGGCGAAAAATTGAAAAAAAAAATCTTGGGAAAACTTACAACTTTTTAAAAAATATATACGTAATTATTCACACGTAGCCAAAACTTTTTTTCGAAAAATTCTCCTTTATAGGATCTGTCATTCATTTAGCGTTTACCCGAACCCTTTAGCTTTAAAAATAGCGTCGAGAGAGTGGGAACCGTTTTATATAAGCGAGGGGAAAGGATTTGAGATGAAGAGCGTAGGGGTAACTTCCGCTATCGAATACTCTTGAGTTCCCGTCAAACACGATATTAATGAGAGCGATCAATCTAATTGACGCTTTAGTGAAACCGCGAGCAAAATCTAGTTATTTATAATAAAATTTCAATCTATTTTAAGTGGCATTTTAAAAAGAGTGCATTCAGTTCATAAATTGTTATTATAAATTACATAATATAAGCCAAAAATAATTTGAAAATAGGTAATACATTCAATTGTAGGCGTTTGTGGCAAAGGCCGAGGTGTGCAGAGAGCGTTGAAGCATAACTACATACAGAAATAACCCACCGTCGGTATTTACAGATTCCTTCAGTATCGGCGACACGCGTGTCCTAATTCGCGTGGAAATGTTGAAAAATAGAATAGAAAACGTTAACAGTGGCGAATATGATCAAATGAAGCGCTGCCTCATGCACGCACCACACCGTATTTTGCATGAAAATAAAAATATAAGTGGTAACTTACCTCGTTAAAAAATGAATGGGGACAGCTTGGTGTAATGGTTAGCATGCTGACCTTTGTATCAGACTGTCATGAGTTTGAATCCCACCTCCGCTCATGGATTTTTTGTGATGCATATCGTTTTAATTTGATGGTAATTAATTGTTGATTAGACGCTAATGATCTTGGTTGTCGAGTGTCTATAATCTACAATAAATAAAAATTAAAAAAATAATGAAAATCGCTTCACTTGAAGCTGTGAACTGATAAACTTTGAAAACTATTTTAAATCTGTGGTCAAAAGGCAACACAGATTATGTCGAATTTTTCGTGATTTATTATGAATTTTTTTAAATCCATTTTATGCAACATTGCTTAAAAACAATTCACCTCTATGAGCTCTACATAAAACGATTTATTAGCCTTTTTTCGCAGCTATGAAAAAAAAACATCGTCGAATCATATGCCTCAAGGAACCTTCCTATCGAGATGATCGTGTAGTAGGCGGGTACTTGAACATCAATATAGTGACATCTCTTTTCATTCCAACTTGCATATAAATATTAACATAAACAAAGTGACAATAATAATTAAAACAAAAATAATTAAACAAAGAAAGATAACAAACTTTAGGGGTCATCCATCTAATTGAATAATAATAATTATGTAACTCTTTCTATCAGAAGTCAACTAATAAATAGCTGTACTACTGATTGCGGTCTGACAGGAGTTAAAAAAAAGAAATGAAATACAAATTAGAGAAAAAATAATGTCGCAGCAAAAAAATATAAGTATTCCACAAAAAATTATCGCATCACCTGAATATTGAAGCAATTTTCTGAGGAACTAGATTCATTGGTACGTATACAGATATTTTCTTTTAGTTAAAATAAAATCCCCAATAATTTACATAGAAAAAGCGACGCTGTGATGAAATCGAATTGTGTAAATTCTCAAATAAATAGTCACATGGTTCGTTTGTGTAGGTGAAGTTGGCAGTCTGTGTCGTATGTTTTGGTTGAGAACGACGCACGTCCCTATGTGTGTTTAATGTAAACAGCACACGTGGTCGACCTCGTATGGTTGACGCCGTTCCGAACCAAAGCTTGCACAGCAATACGTAGGTAGGTATTATGTTCAAACGAATTTAGAACAGGCATCTTATTTGTTTTGACAGAGAGTTTGTACAGAAATTCGTATGCTGCCTGCTATATATAAAAATATGCCAGAAAGAGTGAAAGGGGGAATGTTGACATTATTTACGTAACTAAATCGGATTTACATGTAAATACATATTACTGATATATTCGTATATCTATGGCCAAAGTGCAAAACTACATATGCCAAATTTTTCTAAATCTTCAGATTTTTAGGGTTCGGTACCAAAATGGTAAAAAACGCAACCCTTATAGTGAGACTCCATTGGACGTCTGATTTAGTGATGCGCGATTACGAGATGTTTTAGTCGATTGTCTCGATTGTTCAAACATCTCGATGATTCTCGATGGTTGTCACTTGGACTGGATTGTTGCTGTTTCATAGTTCACCGAGACCGAGTCGCATAGTACTGAATCGTACACTGTCGAGAGCCACATAATATACAATCGTTCATCACTCAACAACTGTGGTCGAATCGATGGTCGATTGTGCAGTAATCGCGTAATACGAATTCAATAGTGAAGAGATCACAGAGTAGTGAATACCGACTGAACAGTGTGAACAGTGAACAATCAACGAGTCGCGTGAACGTCAGTCGACTAGCATATAACCTTGAATCGCAATTGTATGTATTCTCATTCGCCGCTATTACTATAACCTATGTGGCAAATAATCGACTTGAACTATCGAACATTTCGATTGTAAAATCAAACTCCGAGTCGATTTTGGACTCAATTGTTATTATGAACGATTACAATTTATTGTTTCGATTGTCAAATATCTCGTAATCGCCCATCACTAGTCTATCTGTATGTCACAATCGATTTTCTCAGAAACTACATAATATGCTATAATCGACCTGAAATTTGACATAGTTACAAAAGTGCAGAATCGCCGAAATATGTTTTGTCTATTTTTGGGGGGCTAAAAATTGACGCCGAAGTGAAGTATATCATATGAAAGGACACTATAAAGGTACCCCGAGGTCTTAATTTCAAACCAGCGCAAAATGAAGAACTGTACGTGATTTAACAGTCCTTAAAGACAATATTCTTTTAAACTTAAAAACAAAAGTATATAATTCTTGTGTTCTTCCGTCTCTCACGTATGGTGCCCAAACCTGGTCCCTAACTGAAAACCAGTATAAAAAATTGCAAACGTGTCAAAGATCAATGGAAAGAAAAATACTCAGCATAAAGCTAATAGATAAAATTAATTCTAATATCATTAGAAAGAAAACAAAAATAATTGACGTAAAACAAAAAATTAAATACATTAAATGGACATGGGCAGGGCATGTAGCAAGAATGAATAACGACAAATGGACAAAGATATTAACGGAATGGTATCCAAGAGATGGAAAAGAAAAGACAGAAGAAAAGGTGGAAGGATGACATAGAAAAATTAGCTGGAACATGTTGGTATCGTTCTACAATAGACAAGAAGACATGGACAGCTATGGGGGAGGCCTTTGCCCATTAGTGGGATGTGATATAAGCTCATATTATATTATTATTATTATTAATCTAATTTTTCCAAAAATGTGACTTAAACGTTTTTGTCTATTGGTCACAATTATAATGTGTGACAGATATAAAAACAGCTGCCTTTATCGGAGTTTGCACCACGAAACAATATATTGTTATATAGGTACTATTATAGTAGGTACATATTTTTTAATTTGTAATTCTATTGCAGGTAGGCTTGAACCTAACAAATATACCCAGAAAGATATGTTCTAAAATTTAAGTACCATTAAAAAGCTCGTTTCTTTTATTGGTAGAATAGAAATATTCTTTGGTAAATTGGATTATTTTCGTACACTTTTTTAGTTTTTTTTTAAATTTATTTATTTTTTTTTTTCTTTCTTCTTGTTCATTGTTATCTTTTGTTACGTTTATTTTACCTTATTTTTAATCTTTTTATCAGTCGCAAATAACCTGATAACTAAAACGTTAATAAAAATTAACGATAAATATGTTACGGGCATAGACCGCAGGGTGTACAGAGTTGACATAGCCCGGGCAATGTCAGCATTGCACGACGCTGCTCGACTAGGTTCGCAAAAATTGTTGATTAACAGACATGACCTGGTTTGTTGTGAGCAAAGTTTTTCAACTTTACGGCCATGTTCGCTAATCAACAATTTCTGCGAACTTTGCCAAGCAGGGTAATGTGAATGTCAACTCTATGTACAACCGGCGGACTATGCACTTAACAGATATATAAGATTAAATTAGTTAATTTGACATGTAAAGCTTTTTCACTTTCACGAAAATTTAAAATATTGAACAAGTGTTATTTATTCGCGTCTGACATTAAGGTCGAAGCCCTCTATTGGGCTTAGTCGCGAACTACCCGAGGAGGTCGTAGGAACGGAACAAAGCGTTGAGTGAAGGTAAAAGTGCACAAAATATATGTTTTTCACGAATGACAGTATACAAATGTAAGCATATTGCAAAAAGATACTGTTCAGTGTTCACTTGAAGTTTTGTAATAAATAATTCTGTCGTAATACGACTTTTGAATGAATTGTGAATTATAGACGCTCGACAACAGAGGTCATTAGCGTCTGGCTGAAAATATCGAAATTAAATTTCACTAAAAATGTTTTGTTATGTCAGCACAAATGTTGCAATAGGAACTTACGACGCGGAAAAAAATCATTGCCGTTAAAATGATCACTGCATGAATGAATGAATGAATTGTAAATTATAGTCAGACGCTAATTACCTCTGTTGTCGAGCGTCTACAATCCACAATCCATGCATCCTGTAAATTATAGACGATCGACAACAGAGGTCATTAGCATCTGAATGATCACTGTACAAAAGAGTGCTTTCTGTTATAAGTCTTATTCCAGTTAAACCCATCTATAGCTTCCTCAATTCACTATTTTCAGGAAATTTGTGATAGGAAAATGCTGAAACTATTTAATATTTCAGAAACTATTTAATACAAATCACATGTAAGCTAATGTAAACAAACAACGGTTAAAAGTCGTATTGCGACAGAATTATTTATTACAAAACTTGAAGTGAAAACTGAACAATATCTTTTAGCATTATGTTACCTTTGTAAACTGTCATTCGAGAAAAACATATATTTTGTGCACTTTTACCTTCATTCAACGCTTTGTTCCGTTGCTACGACCTCCTCGGGTAGTTCGCGACTAAGCCCAATAGAGGGCTTCGACCTTAATGTCAGACGCGAATAGCAACTAAGAATTTCTTTCGCCAAAAGTTCTGGCGTCATCAAATTCAATAAAAGTACGACAACTACTTCATCTTGTGTGCACCCTGAAAATACAAGGTGGGGCAGAGATTTTGAAAAGGCTGTAAAAAACAAATGCCATCAATTTTTCAAAATTATATTTTTACCACCTTAAAGTACATAAAAAAGCATTCAAGAAAGTTAAAATAACTAAGTTTTAAAAATAACTCCCGTAAGATAACGCCCATTCAGGCGTAGACATTCTTCCAAACGAGCTTTGAGCCAGTGGGATTTGAACCACCTCCTATTGGATACGTTCTTTCAGTACTTCAACTGTTCCTGGTGGGTTATCCTGATAAACTTTGCTCTTCAGGTAACCCCACAAAACATTTGAAAATGGGTGCGAAAAGAACGACATGCTTGCGCGTAAGCTGCCATTTGATAAAACGCTTTGACAGCGTACACGCGATGCTGAGGTGTCCTCCGCTCCATTCCTACTGAATGCTAACGTGTCTGGAATATGGCCGACTGCATCCCCACCATCTTCCATCAGCTGAGCACGATTCCCGTGCTTTTCAAATTTGCTCTTTACTCTGCCCCACCTTGTATTTGAAATCGGTTCATTAATAATTTGTTTTTTGTTTGTTTGTTGCTATAGAGGCAAGTCCACTCCTAACTTAGCTGTACTCTGTGGAAATATATTTTGTAACGGAAGAAATCCCATGGTAAAACAGATTTTCGTTGAAAAAATTATATTTAAACTAAGGAGCAAACTGATTAAGGTTCCGTTTTAATTAAATTAGGCAGAAACACTTGAACCTAGGTCAAATGGCTGACTTATACATATATAAATGGTTTTACGATGAAAACATCCCTCGTAGTTGGGGATGCTTCTAAAAGTTCATGAATACAGAGAAAGATGCGAAAACAACCAAGTTAAATCTTTAAAACGTAACCGCGGTTGTATTCCTTTCTCTTTATCCGCTCGCACCCACCACTGCATTGCTTCCGCCACGCTTTTTCCATAACCGATCGGAATCACTCCTACCTAGAAGTTTTACTTAAAAAAGTGTGTGTGTCAGCTCCAACGCACGACTGGAGTTTACTGATTACTCCTTAAGTACGATTGTCTTTGACTATGCAGTAGGCAAACATACATACTTACATGCGTCAGCTGTCGTGCAGCATACCCTGTACACGTCGGCTGTATACAAGTATACGCATACATTGAAAGGTGCGCAAGGTACGTTGCGCAGAAAAACGTAACGCTTTTTAGTTAACGCTTGTATAAATTTTACTCCTCATAAAATTTCCATACTGGGGGCCTTATATGAAAATCGATTCTTAAGGAGTAAACTCCAAAAAAAATAACTAAGTACATACTAATTCTGGGTTACAAAACGCATTGTCAGAAAACCTGATTTGACAATGACATTAGACTGTGATCGTGTTTGACATTTTATTTCCATGAATAAACAGTCTAGTGTCTTTGTTATGTTAAATATTCGATTGTGCTCACAGAAAAACTGACTGATCTACATATAGAAAAGATCGTTTTTTCAAGCTAAATTATAATCAAAATGCGTAGAAAAATGCTGTTTCGAAGTGGAAATTGTACAAAAAACACACAGTTTAAAAAAAATCGTTTCAACCGAACTGCAATTATTTTTCAAGTGCAGAATTTAAAATTCTACAATGCTTTTCTTATGGAGAAATATGTGTTGTCATAATATCTAAGGTCATTGTCATACTAGATTTTCTGACAATGCTTTCTGCAACCCAGCATAACTATCAACTCAATAAATAGTATTTTCTGTATGCCCTCAAAAACAACGACATTTTCAGGATCTCAGTATTCCAAAACTCTCAAAATAATTATATATAGGTAGGTATTTTTTAATAAATTATCAAATTTGCAATTGTCCCGGGCAAATTATTACGCGTAACATTGTTTTATTATACAAATCAGGGCTCCAATTGGCCATGTTTGAGTGTATATGTATGTGTGTGTGTTAAGTTTTCGCGTTCACTTTATATCGATAAATTCTTATCCTGACATAAAATCATCTGGCGTTAGAGAGCATACATACGGTATTGCGGGCGTCCTGTGGGCGGAGGAGGCACGGGTTACGAGCGGATGGGTTATGGGTTACGGGGTGTATAGAATCGAACTACATGTACACATAGCATAGCATACTAGCGATGGGTAAAACAGTTCTTTTTCAATACCAGGCGTTACTTTTCTTGTTATTTGTAAAGAATCTGTTCTAAATAACTGTTATAAAATAGCATTAGGTATATCTTATTGTAAAAATATATCTCTGAAGTTTTAAAAAGGCCTAAAAAATGTTCTTAGTAATTTTTTTATGTTTTTCTTGCTATTAGGTATCATTGAATAAAAAACGGGTATGTCTATATAGCGGGTACAGACAGATGGTGTAAATACCGTTAAACACAAATAATTGTATTCGTTGTCATGGAAATAAATACATATCCACTTTTATCTATCTTATAAAATCAAATGTTCGTAAAATATAATAAATAAAATAATTGTAATTTTATTTTTTTGTATTTTAAATTGTTAACCAATAGGTACCTATATATTTTCATTATTAAAAAAAAATTAAAAGCCTTCGGGATTCGAACCTGGGCTTGGTGTTTGTACCTGTCGGTAGACTCGTACTTTTCCGCACGCCCACCTGGCTTATTGTATCTGAGACCTTAACATAGTTATACATGCTGTGTTTTGTTTTACATGGCAACCACTTCCGACTATTTCCGTTACATCTTATATTTTTAAAATGCCACCCCAGTATGAGACATTAGACGTTACTCACGTCACTGCACTTGACCTAAAAATGGCCTTTTTTTTCGCAACTATTAATTTGGTAGCTAATTTAGTAACCGTTTTTTAAGAACCTCTCCTTTAAAAACATTTTCTTTAAGAACCTGTCTCTTATAAAAATCTGTACAAACTCTCCAAGAACCTGACCTTTAAAAACCCGTTTTAAGAACCTGCCTTTCAACGACATATATTCTTTAAGAACCCGTCTTTCAAAAACCTGACCTTTAAAAACCTGTTCCTTAAGAACCTATTTTTTGAAAACCTGTTCTTTAAGAATCAATTCTTTTCGAACCTGTTTTTAAGAACCATGGTTATATTTACGAACCTGTTCTTTAAAAACCAATTCTGTTTTAGAACCAGTTCTTTGACAGACCATGTTTTCTCATAACCGTTATTCCTTAAGAACTCGTTCTTTAACAACTGCTATGACTGAACAGCATAATTCTGAAAATTGTTGTCTTCAGAACCGGTTTTTTTTTCGATAACAGTTCATAAAAAACTGTTACTGTTCCATCACTATAGCACAGGTATAAGTATGCGTTCTTACAAGTGGCAGAGATAAGGCAATAGATCGTAAATTTTACTGTTCTTAGCTCCCGGCCAACATACACATATTTTATAAGATAAAAATGTAGAAAACGGAGAGAGATGTTGATTGTATGATCTATATTTGCATGGGAATCCCATTTCATTGAGATTTCCGTCACAACGAACGTAAAACGTCTGCACTGCGAACAAGATTGAGGCTTTTGTATCCTCAACACGGGGCAATTTGTTAAAATCCAAATTTTATGGCATATTTATCACCGCACATATTGTTATAGATTATCGTCATATTTTAAATCGGGTATTCTCAACTTGTCACTTAATGTGCTCATTGATAATAATTTAATCATAGAATCGCACATCAGTGTCTATAAGACCAATTATTCACAAGGTGTTAAAAAATATTTTAAAATAATAAATCGGTAAAACTATTAGGTAAATGACAGCTGATTGGGTATCGTTTAAAAAAAATGGGTATGTTTGTATCGCTGTACAGACAGATGATGTAAATATCGTACAACACAAATAATTGTATTCTTTGTCATGAAAAGAAATAGGTACATCTACTTTTATTTATCTTATAGCTATAATTTTCATAATAAAAAAAAAAAGTCATGGGACACCCGACAGAAGGTATGCTTTTTACGCATTGCATATAAAACCGAATTTATCAAAGCTATAGACAATACAATTGAAAATTTATTATTTGACCGCCATTTTGAAATCTGATGCAATTTTATTTTTTTGTGTCCTATAAAACTTTTAAATATCAATTTTCAAAAAGATCGGATAATTTTTACAAAAGTACATAGATAGATAGATAGATAGTTTATTCCTTGGAGACCTTGTCAGGTATTTTGAAATCTGACGCCATTTTATTTTTTTGTGTCCTATGAAACTCTCACTGCTCGTGCGCCAGTATATTACTTTCACCGCTGGCCATAGCTATAGTTATACTTTTAATAACATGAGCGTGACGTGACGTAAGCGTGAGCGTGAGGCGAATCTAAAAGTTTACCCCCTGCCAGAAATTGTCTAACGCGCTTATAGAAGCATAGCTTTAAAAAATTAAATATTAGAAGCCTTCGGGATTGGCATTTGTACCTGTCGGTAGACTCGTCCTTTTCCCATAGAGATATCACAGATAGAGTAGGGAAATCATAAGCACAACTGTAGGTGACAGTGTCAGGTTGGAAAAGAGAGATAGCTGAAAATGGATAGTTTCTCTTTTCCTTGTCTTCTGACGCATTTGTGAATTTAAAAATTTATAGTAGGTATATTGTTAATTTACATCTGTAACCATGGTTATGTATCTTTTACACCGACACTTTTGGGTGACTTCCCTCCTCTATCTATGATATCTCTATGACTTTTCCACACGGCCACCTGGCTTGACTTACCGTGTTTGAGACTTTGTCAGAGATATACATGCTGTGTTTTGTTTCACATACCAACCACTTCCGACTATATTGCCGTTACATCTAAAATTTCTAAAATGCGACCCCAGTAAGAGACAGACGTTATTCACGTCAATAAAGATGGCAAAACAAACCATGGCATATGGGGTCTGGTAGGTTCTGTTTGTTGTACGAGGGGACAAAAAAATGCTTTAATTGTGTCCCACACAGAATCGGCGAAACGAGCGGAGCGCTTCTTTGAGACAGTCGACGAAATTTATTAGCAAACTAAATTCTCGAAAAAATACAATACACAGTATCTACGGTATGGGATGGAAGCGCCTTCCCGAAATCTCGCACTACCTTGAAATTTTTTTAAGTCAAGCGTTGATCCTACAAGACGCAAATTTCTGTATCTGCAATAATTTATAATCACTTATATAGCCTTTATCAGTTTTTGCTCATCAGTCTTCCATATAAAATATGTTCTCACTTTCAGAAAAGGATGAGAATGCCTGCACATTATTTAATTAGAGTAAAAATTAACCTTATCAATCATTGCACAGGCTTTTAAACGCGTCACTATATTTTTTTTTTCATTTAAGTTATGATGCTCAGTCTTTACGTTCCGATGACGCGGACGTTCGTAACGTCACTATTGCACATGCCGCTACTCTACGTCTAGCGGATGTGCTCTATTATCGCTTAGCGCGTCAGAGCGGAGCTTCATTCATACAAAAAGTTATATCTAGGTTAATTTCGCACGAAATCCATTCAAATTGTAGCTTTTTGAAAAGAGGAGATTCTGTTCTATAAAATGGACCCATTTTTAGATTGATCCGAGTTCATAATTACTTCTAAAATTGAAACTGAAAATCGCGAACAGCAGTTGTCGGTTGGTCTGTACGTACGTACGTCCGAGCTCTACAGATCGCAATTCTTGACGAATCGCTTTAGTTTATATTTTATTCGCTTTATTTACTATCAGACTAGAGCCCTATTTAAATTTACTGAAATGGTCCAGTGATTAGCGTCGCGGTCTCTGGATCAGACTGTCGTGGATTCGAATCCCACCTCCGCTTATGGATGTTTTGTGATGTCATTTAGTTTTAAGTTAATTGTTTTTTAATGTAATCAAGTCGCTAATGACCTAAGCTGTCGACGCGTCTATAATTTACAATAAATAAATAAAACTACTTTCTTCTATTTCCGTGGCATCTAATATTTCTCAAATGCCACCCCGGTATGAGACATTAGACGTTATTCACGCCAAAATCCGAAATAAAATGAAATTACAGCAGAAGATCCCATTACAATATAATTAGTACGATTATTTCAAAGATCTTATTTTTGCGGCAGTTATAATTTCCTACTGGACAGATGTTTGAAAGACGCTGAAATCCGACCCATTCAGTTGAATTAAACTGTTGTTTCGACCCACCGGGGAACTCCCGGTCACATTAATAATATCAGGCAGAACACAGAATACCACACGTACTACTTATGTAGGGTATGTATGTATGAAATGTTGGTAGCAATGCCAATGTGTGAGTATAGAGAGTAGAGACATCCAATCTGCATGCCCGGCAGCTGATATCGGGAGGGCGAGTGTGACGTAAGCACGTAAGAAACGCCCTTTCAAGTGACATTGCCGTACGGGACTATTTCAGTCATGCATGTAAACGACCGATAATAAGTGAATATATTATTATAAGAGCACTTGTGGTCGCTTACTGTAAAACATACGCCGGCTGCCTGTGTCGATCTGTTTCTTCTGAGGCTACGTCCTGTCACAAAACGTAAATGCGGCTGTCCTGTCCGCGGTACTGTCAAATTAACGAATCAACTTTGATGCTACACATTAACGGGTAATTCTCCTTGAAGTGTCCAAAATTGGGGCGATTGAAAAAAAACATACAACTGCGAGTAAAACACGCGCTCTGAGGGTTCCATACCGTTATAGCAATTTGATAATTACATCGTTTTGAGACAGAAATTAATATAGGTAATTAATTTTCCTTATGTATATGAAGTTCTTGAAATAATTTTTTGTCCTTAGGAAAACCAGGAATAGTTGTTTTCTTATTGAATCAAGTCTAACAGCTTGTT
Organism: Mongoloraphidia duomilia; assembly: GCA_039654895.1. NCBI lineage: Eukaryota > Metazoa > Arthropoda > Insecta > Raphidioptera > Raphidiidae > Mongoloraphidia > Mongoloraphidia duomilia. The sequence goes on along the minus strand of CM077518.1, from coordinate 42,499,275 downwards.
ATGCCCATTATTACGTGTGTCAAATCAATCTATACCTAATCCTTACTTCCTTACTAATATTATAAATGTGAAAGTAACTTTGTCAGTCTGTCTGTGTGTCTGTTACCTTTTCACGCCTAAACCGCTGAACAGATTTCGATCAAATTTGGTAAGGAGATAGATTACATCCTGAGGAAGGACATCGGCTACCTTTTGTCTCGAAAAAAAAACGGCTTCGCCCGAGTAAAAAAAATGGTCTCAGTGAACCGATTTCCAAATTTTTTTCACTAACCGATAGGTGATTATTTACTTTAAGACATTGGCTATAATAATAATTGATCGGTCCGGCTTCGCCCGAGTGAAAAAAATAATCTCAGAAACTACTGAACCGATTCTAAAAATTCTTTCACTAATAGGAAGCTACGCAGGAGGGGAGATTCTCGCGGGGGATAAAAAATTAACAATATACTAAATATACGTGAGCGGAGCAATGGGTGACCGCTATTAAATCATAATTTCATAGCACCCGGGTCCGCTATAAATCATAAATTCGTAGCAACCGGGCGAAACCGAACCGGGCCGCTATAGTAATATATAAAATGGTAACCGGGCAACTGCAATTTTCATTTTTTTTTTTTTGTTTCGGGGCAATTATTTTATATGCACCTATAGATACGAAACGTGTTTCCAGAATTTGTGTCTGTCTATCTGCCTGTTTGTACTAACATCACTCGAGGACGCCTGAACCAGTGTTAATGACATTAATACTATCTATCCAATTTACTATCTGTAGATTTAGTATCTTTGCAATAATTAATTTTTGAAACAACCAAATGGCATATTTTAGTGAGTTTATGATGCAGCCTGTAAGTATAAAGCGTCCAATGACTATAATATGAGTATGACACGTAAAACCTCGGCTCCTTTCCGTTTGTTTTCTGGGATGACCAATGAAATGATCGCTGATCAGATTGCAATCTAAAGCTTTGTTCACATTCAACTCCTAATCGTAAATATGCCAATATTATAATAGAAATCCAAGAACTCATATATAGTACTAGTACATATTCATACCAACGACGACGACAAACGAAATTTGTTCAACCTAACATACGTTTCAAATCTAATGCTGGGGGCAAAACATATTGTCAGAAAATATAATTTGATAATTACCTACCTTAGATTGTGATCATATAATCACATTTTTTAATTATGGAGGAACAGTCTAATGTCATTGTCTTACTCTTTGTTATATAGATATAGTTGTGCTCACAGAAAAACAAATGACTGATCTAAATAGAAAAAGATCGCTTTTCAAGCTAAATTTTTATCAAATTGCATAGAAAAATGTTGTTTCGAAATGGAAATTGTACAAAAAAAATTCGACACAGAGACAAAGAAACATTAGTCAGAAAATGGTCTCAAATGATTTCTATAGGGTGTCAAAGTGTGAATAAATATCCCGAAAAAAAATTTTCGGCCTGAATATACTTCCCTTCCATAGTAGAGGTGGGAAGTAAAAAACTATGTTAAAACATTCATAGAGTTAAAAAAATATATCGCTTTCAATGCTTTGCTTATGGAGAAATATGTGTTGTCACACCCAAAGGTCATTTTCAAGCTAGATTTTCTGACAATACTTGCTGCAAACCAGCGTTATGTAGGTATACCAGTTTTCTGTAATATTTAGGGAATATAATATTATAGTATACAATGTAAATGAAATATTATGTTATAAATTCTATTCTGAAATTTAATATTCTTCAAGGGAATATTCTCTGGTCCCTCCACTACTTTCAAAGAGTTAAAAGTTACTTCTCATCAATAGTGCACTTTGAAATGCTTCCGTCCGGCAACCACGTATTTATCAAACGCGGCGTTTTCTAAGAACGTGTCATCTGTACTTAGTAAGAGCTTTAGCCTTTATCACTGTGAAACTAAAGAGCAGGCAGAACCTGTGTGACATTATCTTTTTAGAATCGTATATAAACGTTCATTTTTTACGAAGAATTTTATATGAAATTTTGCTACGATTATTTAGGCCTGAAGGAGCTTTTAAAAAAACAAATCCAATCCTTAAAGCATGTAAGAAAAATCAAAATTGCACCGATGCGGAGAAATTCCAAGAAACCGTAATAAGATGCCTTGTTCAAAGAGATAGATATAAATAAATAATGTAAATATTGTTTTATCATTTGCTTAGTTGAATATATCAATATCGCTCTTCCATCAAGTGTTGTTTGCCAGTGCCGTAACATAAAAAGGAGTACTCTTTGTTATGTACCTAATAATTTTTTTTACAGTATTAATAATTAATAAAAAGTAAACATAACAAAATGACACATATTTTGTTAGTGACGCAGACACTTACGAGCTAGTTGTAAAAAATAAATCGAAATTCGTAATTTTTTAATTTTTCATTAAAGTGACAATCTAAGGCCCATTTCACACCAAGCCAGACCGGGCTTGAGAATGGCCGAGCGTGTAGCAGTGCTGTTGTTTATATAGCGTTGCTATGGTTCCTCTATTACAAGTTCCCGGGTTCTAGCCCAAGAGCTGGTAAAAGTGTCAATTGAATTTTCAATTTATTATTAAAAAAAAAATAATGAATTGAAAATATGAATTTGTGCTAGGCCCAAATAACCTTAGCTGTTTGTGGCCTTTAAAACACAATTTCCAAGCCAGCCCAGTCGCGTCGCGTCAGACGCTGTTGGATTCAACCACTGACTTCTAAACTTACTAACTAGATAGCTGATGCATATGGAAAAAAAATAAAAACATGGAACCATCGAGTTATGAGCATACTACTACGCATCCAAATTCGCTATGGTAAAGAAGGCATGAATAACGAGGAAAGCGTCTATCTCTTTCTGACTTTTTCTTGTTAGTTGTTATCTGGTTGCTTTGGTAATATTCAAGCTGCGACGCGGACAGTGCCTCAGTCTCCATTCTGACAGTTCATTTGCGTCGCAATTTTCCTTTCACAGTGTGTCACGAAGTTCGTGCAAGTAAGTAATAACAGGCGCACGCAAGCGTACGCAGGTGTATAGAGCGAATAAACAGAAGTTGCTATGGCAACCATTATTTTCTGCGCTAGTGCAGAAAGTAAACAATTTTCCACACACCTGCCTGTTAAATGACTCATTAAAGGCCGCTATACATACAACGAAAGTACCTATTTTGTAGTGGGTATGGCAAAAAAATATTATCATAATTCTAAATTCCATTCTAACAAACCTACAATCAACACTATATACTGAATTTTACTGAACCCCCGTGTTGCTACGCCAATGAATATACAGAAATACAAACTCGCGTGAATACGTATATATGCATGTTTAATTATAATACATAATTTTATAGTATACTTGAAATAAATTAATTCGCAAGCATTTCCCTACGGCGGCCCATCGCAGCGTTATATGTGTTATCATCCACGTTATAGAGTGATGATAAGGACGACACCGCCGCCCTCCGTGCGCTTTCGTACAGTGCGGTTCGTGTAGCTGTTTCGAACAGACCGGAGCGGGCACTCACCGAAGTGAAAACAATTCCAAGAAGTGTAACTTGTAACTTGTTATGTAAACTTCGACCGAAGCTACGGCTTCGGCTAAAACCAGATCGAAGATTTTTTCCGAAGCCGAATTGGAATTTACTGAATAATCGAGTTAGGCACACAATTAAAAAACAAAATCGTGCTTTTATTATTTTACTAGGGTTCCGTACCTCAGAATGAAAAAACTGAACCCTTATAGTCTGTCTGTCCTATCTGTCCATGAAGACGCTTTTTTTCAGGAACGGCCCTGTAAAAAATTCAAACTTCTAATTCAATGCAACAAAAAGATAAAAAAATTATCTAGGTATTTTTTTGATAGTGACTCACTCATCAAAACCTATAGGGTACTTCCCGTTGACCTAGAATCTTGAAATTTGGCTTGAAGAAGCTTTCATAGCACAATTAAAGGAAAAAATCCGAAAATCATAAATGTCTGTTTCTATAAATGTCTGTTTCTATATAACTTAATTTTTAGGAATCCTTTTTCTCAGGAACGGCTATAGATATCATGTTGCGATTAATATCAAATACTAAGATCTATATAACTCCATATAGTTCTGAAAAAATCAAGATTCTAACTCTGTGCAATAAAAAGATACGACCTTTCAAAAATCACATTTTTTTCAACATGTCGCCATCCCACGCGATGATTATAAACTATATATTATATATATTGGAATCACACCTTTTGTAAACCGTGAGGTCCGAGCTTACACTGTTCTTTTTAACATAGACGCATCACACAGTTTACACCAAACAATTTTTACGTGACAAAGTTAATTTTTTTTAAATTGTTGTAACGGTATGGAACCCTCAGGGCGCGAGTTCTACTCGCACTTGACCATCTTTTTTTTAAATCACAATTTAAAAAAAAAAACAAGAAATGAAAACCTCTCGACTTCAACACAATTGCGTTCAACTTAAAAAATAAGTATTTTCCCTCGCTTTTTTGAAATTATACAATACCTTGCTCGGCTATAAAAAAAACTGGTTTTCGGCTCTAGTCTTATGTAACAATCTATTCGGTCAACCACAAACAAAATGGTCAAAAAATTGCCTTTAATCAGCTTCTAAATAATATTTAAAATGTATTTTTTACATATACTTTAAATTATATACCACGCATTGTCCATTTACTCAATGTGCGGTGAGTGAAGTCCACAAAGAGAGCAAAAATATATCTGTTTCTTTTGACGAAGTAATTCCGCATTTATTCCGATGATGTCATTGGTCGATGTACGGACGTTCCATCTGAACAAAATGTTGAAATAAAGATATCTTTCTTTTCGAACAAAATGTAAACAAAACGCTTGACAGCTGTCATTATAACGTAACCTAGTTTAATTTTGTTAAAAACAGTTTTTTTACTTATATTCCTTGAAATTCATAGTGATATAGGAAGTAAACACAGGTTTCGGATCTTCTTGGGCATAATAATATCACTATCAACTGAAGTATTCCATGAACTGAAGTATAAACAACACTTGAAACGTAATATATAAAGACAAAGAAATATGTCATGGATGCCATTGACGTAAAACCTCAGTGCCCCAGTGGTCAATAGTATACCTGCTCTCTTTTAAAAATTCTGCCTTTGTCTATGGAAGTAGCTAATCAGGAACCTGCCAGCTGAGCCCCCATAAAAAAGACAGAAATATATACCCGCACGTATGTTGGCTTCACGATTTTTGATCTATCAGCAGTATAGGGTAATATGTATATGATTTTTTATAACTGTTGACAATATTGATCTGCGTCTTCACTCTCATTTTAGGAGATTCGAGTTTTTTAATGATTCTATTTTTCCTTCCATTTTAACAGTTCGACGTATTAATTGTGCTAAATGTATGTTAAAACATTCTTCCGGATGACATCAGCTACATAAGCAATTATTAGCGTCACGTATATGCAGCGACGACGGTGGGAGCGTCGGTACTCGCTACGGTGGAGGCGGCGGGTACGACAAGCGTGTAAAGAACGGCGACTGCTTGTTTGTCGGACTTATATTAACTATGTTATGTTTACTTTCCAACTTTATTATTATTGCACCCCAAGTACCTACTCCATCTGTTTTGTGATACAACACTCAGGAATGTTTTCGCGCACAATGTTCACTATGCCCATATATATGTACGTTGACTTCGCCATATAAAACCTTGTCGGTTTTGTATCTGTGCTCATGCGGCAAAGTGGCTTATGCCGATTTTATGCCCCTTTTTAAACAATTAAAAATAATGACCTTCTATGGCGCCTACATTTTTCACTGTTTACTGTATGCTAAAGAGCATTACAGCAATATGAACACACATTCAAATGTACACTTATATAATATACAAGAAATAAGGATTGCTTAGTTTTGCCGCTACATCGGTTAACTACGATACAAAAAAGTTTTAAATATTCAGCACTGAAATTTTTTAATAAGCTTCCTAGTCATTCACAAAACTTACCTACGAAAAAATTTAACAAACAAATAAAATTGCTTATTAGTAATAAATGTTATTATAACATAAAGGAATTTTTTAATTCTAGATTTTAAATATTGTATCTATATTAGTTGATGACTTCACACTATACTATTCTATTCGGACCGTTACGGATCACATATAACCGGATTAAATACCTTGAAGTAAAACTTCTTTAACCGCATTTTGCACTTTTACGCTAGAGTACCTAAGTCAGGCCGACTACGGGTCACATGTTTTGAAGTGAAAAATCTTTTCCGCGTTTTGCACTTTCATGGTGGAGGAAATCAGACCGTTACGGGTCACAAGGAACCGGGTTACATGCCTTGAAGTGAAACTGCTTTAGCCACGTTTTGCACTATTCCGGTAGAGTAATTCAGACCGTTACATGCTATATAAGTTTAACTTCCGCGTAAAGGTTACTCGGACCCATTTTTGACCATTTGTTCAGGGTGGGGCGGAATGGAAGGGCGTTTTTGGACGGGTAGTACACGCGAAGGAGAGGGGATAGAGGATTGCGGCTGACGTCATTCGATTTAGGAGTGTTTACTGTTCGTTAGTCACAATGGTTATCTGGACAAGGGAGCATCGTGCGTTCGCAGTTGAGGAGTATCTAAAATCGGGCGAGTATGTTATTGTCGTGCAGCGTTGTTTTCGCCAACGTTTCCATATCATTTTTGGTAATTAATTTTTTTTAAGTTCAAAAATAGTTGAGTTATTCTCATTTCAAAAACGCCCTTCAATTCTGCCCAATCTTGTATAACTAAGGAGCACCCACTCTTACCTAAATCAGCTCGCCGTGGATTGATCAGTGTGCTTCGGCGAAGAGCTGAAAGAGAAAATTTTATTATTGCATATTTTCAAAATATTACCTACAGAGATAAAAATGATATATGATAAGCTATTAATCATAATAATAAATTTAAAAAATTGTCGAACATGCGAGCGAAGTGTACATCTAAAGTCTCGCATGTAGTGAAAATCATTTGATTCTCAAGCATATAAGGAGAATGTTTGATTAGTAATCTTGTCACGGTTGAGTATATGTAAGCTCATTCCGCCGCGAAAGTGGAAAGGTCAGGTTAGAATCCTGACTGTGACTATGGTTGGTAAAATGATTTTTTCCAATATGTTTCGAATCAATTATATAATTGCCTGCTTTCCAACGAAAATTTTTTCTTAACAGTAAACGTTCGTTACGCTAATGACAGTTGTTGAGCGTCTATAATCTACAATCTAAACGTTCGTCTCTCAACATTATGTCATAATAAACGCTTCTAAGATCTTATGTTCCATTTATCACTACCTATCTCATTATTTTCTATATTTTTGAACTTCAACCTGATTAATAGCGAAATGTGAGTGGAGTAATTATAGGAGAAAAAATGTGTGAGCATCAGAGTTTGACAGGTAATCGACTAAATCGACCATGGTCTTTTATAAGGAACCATTTTGATATTTATCTGGAATAATTAATGGAAGCCGTGAAAAACCTCAACAAGATGGTTGGTAACTTGGTACAGGAATCACCGTTTCTCGGCGACAAGCCGTCGAAAAAAAGTCCTGCGTTGGCCCTGCCCTGCCAGGATTCGAATCCAGTACCTTCCAAATACGAATTTAGTTTTTTTACCACTACACTCTACAGTCATCACTTTGTAGGTATATATGTACATTTATAGCGAATTTTATGATTTTAATATCCTTAATTACCAATAATGTGAAGTAAAATATCAGGATTTTGTAAAGAAAATCGATTAAAAATATATCGAATTATTTCAATGTAGTAAAAGATGAATGCTTTGCCTGTTGGAAGATTAATTGATCTTAATAGAGTGAGATCCCAGTCACCCCAGACTTACGTGATTTTAGGAAAGATGAAATTTTTAGGATTGCTAGTATAACATAAACTTAGAAAGGAATGGATAGTCGCTAAGCTGAAAGCGGGGCCGTTTTACAGGTAGCAGGTATCAAAGGTGGAAAAAAATCATGCCAACTTACGTCATTTTAGGAAGGCTGAATTTTATATATATTATTAAGTATAATATTTAAAAATATTTCCCAATGAGCCAGACAAATCTGACGGGCCAAACATCCCCCCAGACTCGTTAAAAGTTCCACTATGCGAGGAAGCGCGAGAGCATTATTCAAGCGCATAAGTACAACTCGTGGCTGCTCTAAGTTAGTGTGTTGTCATAGTTTTTAGTCTATATCACTGACATACATCTGATATTTCGGTTAATTTCTAACCTCATATTCGTGAATGAAAAAGTGAATAAATACGTAAAAACTATTTAATTATATAATATAAAAATAATCATATAATAAAAATATTTATAATAATAGTGTAAATAGTAGTGTTACAATAATTAAAACTTTTCATAGTGTTAAAGTAATATAAAATTATTGTATTTTAATTAAAATGGCAAATGTATGTCAGTGATATAGACTAAAAACTATGACAACACACTAACTTAGAGCAGCCACGAGTTGTACTTATGCGCTTGAATAATGCTCTCGCGCTTCCTCGCATAGTGGAACTTTTAACGAGTCTGGGGGGATGTTTGGCCCGTCAGATTTGTCTGGCTCATTGGGAAATATTTTTAAATATTATACTTAATAATATATATAAAATTCAGCCTTCCTAAAATGACGTAAGTTGGCATGATTTTTTTCCACCTTTGATACCTGCTACCTGTAAAACGGCCCCGCTTTCAGCTTAGCGACTATCCATTCCTTTCTAAGTTTATGTTATACTAGCAATCCTAAAAATTTCATCTTTCCTAAAATCACGTAAGTCTGGGGTGACTGGGATCTTGGACTATAATATTGTAGATTATAGAAGCTCGACAACAGAGGCCATAAGCCTCTATATTAGTCTGACGTACGTCACTTCTCTTTATTACCGCAGTTATAGCCTACTGGATTTGTTTTATCTTTATTCGTTTCACTCGAGCTCGGACGGCACTTGATTATAACCATTAGTTTGATCAAGTTTGTTATTGTTGTTTTATTTCATAATAATATCTTCTCAATAATATTGTACAGCAATGTTAATAATTGATTCCTTGAAATGTCAATGCGGTCATCAACATTCCGATTTTATGATATCTACTTAAATCTGATTGTAAATTATCTAGAAATGACTAACATTTATTAATATATATTCTTTACCCGCTGAGTCGCTAGCACAAATGTCGTTTTTGACAGAAACCTTAGGTATTTTACCTGATCCTAGCAATAACATCTAGCAGGCGACCTTTTAAGTAGTATACAATAATACCCCAAAGTTCTATATATGTGGGACCAGCAAGGATAGCGTAATTCGACAAATCACGTAAGTCGAAATGTCGGGATATGAACTTTCATGCAAGAGGTATGAGGTCTACTAAGAAAACACCTTGCTAAATTTAACAAGTCATTATTTATTTGATTTTATTATATAAGCATCTTATGAAACAAAGAAACAACAAAAGAAATGGGTATGTCTGTATCGCGGGTACTGGTGAATGACGTGAATACCGTTAAACATAAATAATTATATTTGATGTCATGAAAAGAAATATACAGGGTGTTTCATAATATATGCGCAGGACTTCAGGATGTGATAGCTCGTCCAAAAATATGAAAAAAAGTTTCTATTAACTTACCCTCTAAAATGCACCATTTTAGAGATACAGGGTATTTGGGGAATTTTGAAAAGACAAATTTTGTTTCATTTTTTTTTAATTTTGCAATTATGAAGTTAACGTTTGGTTTTGTTACTTGTTCTAACGTTTAAGTAAATTTTGTTTAATTAGTAAGAAAAAATTTTATTCAAAAAAATTGACCATGTTTTTCAACATAAAACTTGATTTTTCTCGAAAACGATCGACTTTAGAGCTTATGACCAAGAGTATCTTTTTTGTGTAGAAAACATTGGCAGTTCAAATGGGCGTCTCAAAACCGTACTTTTTCCAGTATCGTAGAAGTTGGGGAGAAAAACACCCACTACCCCTTCAAAACCTTCACCAATTATGACTTAAAAAAAATTTCCCGCACAAAACATAGCTTATTATGAGTAGAAAATGCTTACAAAAGCTGTTTTCTGTACGATAAACGGTTCCGGAGATATTCGCAAAAAACGACATTTTTTTTCAATTTCAACACCCTGTATTTCTAAAATGGTGCATTTTAGAGGGTAAGTTAATAGAAACTTTTTTCATATTTTTGGACGAGCTATCACATCCTGAAGTCCTGCGCATATATTATGAAACACCCTGTATACCTATAATAGGTATATATTTCTTTCCATGACATCTAATACAATTGATATACTCTGAAGATAACACAAAGAATTCTGAAACGTCAGTAAATAAATCCAATTATTTTAAATATCAATATTGCAATTATTTGATCTGGTGCCATGGAGGTTTTCCTTCAATCTTCATATATTTCTAAGGATCGAAATTTTGCTCTAAAACAATATAACATCTTATTAGTAATTGCTCGTATGATCATATGAATAAAAAGTGTCATTTTTGTGTGTTAACAGAAAAAACGCGACCAATCTGGAGCGCTTCCACCTGTCGATATCGCAGCACGAGCTCTACTCCAAGGACGATATCCTCGTTGACAAGATAATACACGATATGCTGACGATGCCGATTCTACATGTCTGTGAGTATAGCATTTCAATAATTCATTTTAGTAGCGTCTAAACTATATGAGGTTACATTTGCTATCACATTACACAGTGGCTATTACATGCGGCTTCGCTCGCGTGAACGTCGATTTAGACGAGAATCCTGCTGCATTAATCCCCGAGCATAATCGGGCATACTTGAAGTTTGGGCACCGATTGGCATTTTAAAAGAAAATATTCAGTCAATTCAATGAAAATACTTCGACAGAATAATTGTACAATTTCGATGTGAGTTATAGATAGATAGATAGATTTATTACGCAGCAGTGACAAAACTGTATGCCGTAAGTCATACAAAAATAAAAATTACATATAGACTGAATTTCCATCAATACAACGTACCTTTTTGATTCAGTATGGTGTACCAATCAGTATAGCCATTTTCAAGTTATACAGACAAAAATTCTTGAAACTTATTATCTTGTTTCGGCATCATACAAAATACGTACACAGAAAAACCTGAATGAAAACGAACAGACAGAAGTCCAGATTCAGTTGTATTATTATACAAAAAAAACAACAAAAACATGGGAAAAGTGTTTAATCCTTATTAAGAAGTATTTTACAAGAAAAAAACAGACCGTGTATTTTACACTACACACTACAGAAGTGAAACTTCTTGTCGCGTGTCGACTGTAGACACACGACTGTCATACGCACAACTTGCCTGTAAGTAATGATCGCTGCAGCAATGTTTTCCCAGCGTCTCACCACAGTCTAATGCTATACAGTGTTCACTCACCTTTGATGTTCTGTCCCCAAGTGTTGTTTTTTTTTCTTTACGCCAGCGACGGACATGCGCGTTATAAAGCCAATGAGAAGCCGCTCTGTGGCTAAATTTCTATAGAACTGAATCTGATTTAGTGCCATATAGACACATTAGCACGTGTATTGGCATATGCCATATAGACATAAATCACAGTGGGTACACTATGAATGAATATAATATGCCGGTCCTGCCTTTAAAATTACGCCAGGACGACGCATGCGCACTGAATTTCTTGGGACAGAAATATTGCCGAGTGTAGAAACTGTTTGTATACGTATAAACTGTGGTTTCACCCTAGCGCAACGAAGCAGAGGAGTGGGGGTGTAGTGTTTCATTATTACACGTTTAGGCGCATGATTCCAATTCACTCTGCCGTGAATAAAGAAGTTTCACTTCAAAAACCATTATTTACAGAGGAAGACATTGTGTTTTGAGGGTTGCGTTCTACGTAGAGTTAAATCAAACTTGGAATGCGCTCGACTATAGATATATCTGTACTGTAATTAATCTAAAGAAAGCGTCACTCTGGTTTATTTGTTTTTTTACGTTTTTTCCGTAAATGAAATGCAAATACATGACAAAAGAAGACGGAAAACAAGAAATAACTGCGACTGTTTTGTAATTGGTTGGTTAGCCAAGACGTACTCTGCAGCCACAACACCTACATACATGTGTGCTTAGTTTTCTGTCTGCAAAGAAGACAACTTGTTTCAAGTAATTTTATGCAAGGCTGCGTCGCGTGTCTTTTTACTTTACACAGTTGGTAGCCTTCAGAACAGATCTAAATCTTACCACCATGAAGATTTGCCGTCTCTACTCGGTCGTGTATCTTACTGAACATGAAACGGAATTAAAAGAAATTAAAACACATGGACACCCTGGAAGAATATGAAATATATAAAACCACAAAATTCCAACATTCTTAATGACAAATTAACACTAAAATCGACCATAATATACGACACAATAATTAACAGCACACAAACACCCAATACTCAATAATCGTCTACACACATACACAAACACACTCTGCACATTTCCATTTCATTTACCTACTATATAAATCATAAAATCTCGAAATTTAAATCAGTACTTCACAAATTAAAGGCGCCGCTATCCTAGGAGAGTCACAATTTCAGAATTTCAGTCCGGATTTGAAAAGTTATGCTCAGAAAGCAAGCTCATCCTGCTCATTAATTCTATTGTTTGTAGTTTTTTATGTTTTCCAATTATTATAGAATCTAATAAATAATAATTAAAATTCTATATGTTTGGAGTCTTCTTTGAGTAATAAAGTAATTTTATTGGCTGCTAGAGCTACACACAGGTATCTTCTTTTAGAAGGACGTCGCAAAAAATTGCAATTTGTAAAGGGAGTCGCAGTAAAGAAAAGATTGGGAACCCCTGGCCTATATCACTCAAAGAGTGTAGCTTACTATCAGTGAAAGAATTTTTAGAATCTGTTTAGTAGTTCCAGAGATTACCCACAGTATACCACGCAAATTTTACGTCTTTATTTAATATACAACTAATAATGATGTTGTATAACAATCTTGTTAAACATGAGTACCTACGAACAAAGTACCTATGTATAAACTCCGACAACTTGTTCTAGTAGTATCTACGTATGTTCCGTTGATATCTAAAGACAATTTAAACGATAAAAAAACAAACGTCTTACCGTTTGTCGTTCCTCCAGCATCATTAAAAGAACGGCGTTCAACAGTAAGACGTTGTCGTCAGTTCATCGTTGTTTGTTATTTCAATATCTTCACAATATCAGTTTTTTGTATACATAATATTATGTGCATATACCTATACCTGAATATACTATTACATAAGTAGATACTATTGTAATAATAATAACGATAATGCGTTTAGCGTCCATATCATGACATTACAATTTTAAATCCGTATTTTCCATCGTTACTTCACATTTGAACTTTTACAAAGTGTATACACAAACGGGGATGGGTCAGCTGCAGCAGAGTCACCTGCTTATCCTGAAATGAATTCTGTATTATAGTCAGGGCCGGCGTTAGGAGGAGTAAACGGGTCAAAGGTACCCAGGGTCCGGACCCCCGAAGGTAGCCCGACGACCCGGGGCTTACCTATTATATGTGACTACCGTGTTTAAAACTGCGAGCATTAAAACATTTTCCCAACATAAAAAACATTATTTGATTTTTTGCTTTAAAATTTTCTGTTTCCAAAAAAAAAACAAATTTTGGAGTAAAATTTTTTTTGGAGGGGACGGGCCTGAAAACGCTTACCCGAGGCCAGAAAATCCTAGCGCCGGCCCTGATTATAGTTAATATAGTGCGAATTTTCTACGAAGCTAATAGTAGAAGTTGTATACGATACTTGATGTGGAAACAGGTTGAAGAAATCTTCTGTGACATAAGGATCAAATAAGAACGCAACACTGATGTTAATATTCTTTACTATCCATCTAATGTTTCGACAGGGATTATGTTATCCTTAGAGACTATTTATCTCTCTGCGGATGACAGAATCCCTGTCGAAACGTTAGATGGTATTAGATACAAGAAGAGTGATGGAATTCCTTTGGTATGAAGATTCAAAATGTTAATAATAACCACGAAAGGAGATGATTAAATTAGATTTAATCATCTCCTGATGATGCCAACTTGGTTGGCGAAACGTACGTCGAGTATTTTTAATTGGTTTGGTGTATTGTGGTTATTATTAACATTTTGGATATTAGATAGTAAATAATATTAGCTCAGTCCTGCGTTCTTATTTGGTCCTTATGTCACAGAAGATTTCTTCAACCTGTTTCAATTGTAGTTAATATTTTACCGGCAGTTTCGCTTGCGCTAATATCGGTTTTAAGGGCCGTTTTTAGGCGAAGGGAAAGGATTTGAGATGAAGAATGCAGGCTGCAGGGGGTAACTTCCGGTAGAGAATACTCTTAAGATGAGTAAATGTGCAGCCAAAATAGATGTTCACGCGAACGAGGCCTGCATGGACAAAAGTTTAAAAAATATAAAAAAATCGATAATGGATCGTCTCAAGTAGGTACCTACATTGAAAATATTAAGGTTTATTTTCATTTTGTTTCTTATTACGACTTAATAGAAATATTATTAAATATTTACTAAACCTGGTTATATAGGAACAGCTTTCAAAATATATGTACTAAGGAAAATTCTAATCGAAAAATGTCAGATTTTTAGCATTTGATTTATTTAAATTAATAACTTTCTCAACTGTCAAATGCACTCCGGTCTTACAGCATTCATTTTTCCAATACACCTCTTATTATTAAAACATTTTTTTTGTTTATAAAATTTATACATAATATACCAGATGTGCTCAAACTGGGGGTGTGAAAAATCTCATGAACGACCTCAAGTCTATCATTTTGCAACAAATCTTTTTGCAACCTATAATTTGTTATTTGTATTTTGAATTTAAATAATTTCTAGTCATTTTGACCATATAAGAGTTTTTGGAGGGGCGTGAATATTAAAGTAAAACTCTGCATCACTTGAGAATAGCCGAGCATGTATAGCGATGCCGAATTGTTCATATAAAAAATAATAAATTGACAATATAAATTGGTACCTATTATGTCCAAATATCCCTAGCTAGTGACTTCAAAAAAAACTCTACAGTCGCGACTGGAAAAGTTTTCACACAAGAGATTCAGACAATTTAAATTTCGTTCATTCACCGCTTGTGACCTCTATGTTGCCGAGCGTCTATAATTTACAATATCTATCTATCTATCTATCCATCCGTCCGTCCATCCATCCATCCATCCATCCGTCCATCCATCCATCCATCCATCCATCCGTCCATCCATCCATCCGTCCGTCCGTCCGTCCGTTTGTCCGTTCGTCCGTCCATCCTTCCATCCGTCCATCCATCCATCCATCCATCCGTCCATCCATCCATCCATCCATCCATCCATCCATCCATCTATCTATCTATCGTCCATTCATTTTATATTTTTTTCCTTTCAAATTAATAAAAAATAAATCAATTCCCAGAAATTCAAAGGCACTATGGCAATGCGAAGGGACCCCTTAATTTGCTAGCAGCGTGCAAGTAGCAACCTTCAATAGATATAATAACTTCTGTGCAGTATAATATATACTATGTGTAGCTAATATAACTAATTCGATAGGCTTTTATCAGTCCCGGATTACAAATCGTTATGTAAATGATTTTTTTTTTTCAAGGACACCAACACCTAGGATTATTTGGGCCCAACGCGAAATCATACAATGCGAACGTTAGCTGTACAACGCTCCAAATAAAAACTTCCGCGATTATCGGCGACCAAGATCCTCCAAATTTATTTCTTGATCGCGCATCTTTCCTGATAGTTGTCAATTTTTTCTACCCTCACACCGTTTCACAATGATGCCATCGACACTTTTTGGAATGACAACCCCTTCTGACAGATTCTGATTCTCCGTGAAATTCTACATTACACCGACATGCGATTATGTTATCTTCCTTCATTGTGTAGCGAGAACTACTTATTAAAAAACGGATTCATGAAAAACTGAAAATAAAACTCGTGACAGCTGCGAGCTGATTGCGGAAAGGGTGGGGGTAGAAAAAATTGGCAACTATATCAAGAAATAAAGTGCACGTATTCGAGGATCTTGGTCGCAAATAATTGGAAAAGTTTTTATTTGGAACGTTCCACAGCCAACGTTCGCAGTGTAGGATTTTCAGTATATAGTTCACAAGATACTTTCAAATGAGTTTATAATATATACCGATATTTTTCCTTAATGGACCGAGTATTTAGTCTAGCAGTGAGAGCACTAGGCTCACATTCAGAAGGTACATGGTTCGAATCCCGGCAGAGGCAGATGTGACTAGGACTTTTACTACTGCCGTCTACCTCCTGTCAAGAAACGGTAATTCCTGTGCCGGCCATGGTTTTCCTCAATAGTTCCAAATAAATATCGAGATGGTTTCTTATACAACGCCATGGTCAATTACATGCCAAGCATCTATGATCACAACGTTGCCTACCTTATCCTAATTTCCTATAATTCCTTCACTCGCACATTGCTATTAAGTTGAAGTTTAAAAATGTAGGAAATAATGGGGAAGTGATAAATGGAAGATAGTAGGTCCTAACGCAGTCATGTTGAAACGTATTATTATTATTATCTTTTATTATGATCGCTCGTCAAAGGTATCACTCTATAAAATCCCTTAAAAGTTGATAGTTTTTTGGTTTGACATTAACATTAGTTTACCCCCCCGGGGGGGACATTGGGATGTAGTTGTTATCGAAATTCCATTCCAATGTTCTATGGGAATTAGCGCTCCCAGGGACCCGAGCTCGTACCAGTCGGTTTGTGTATGTCGGCTGGCGGATTTTAATACACAAATATGTTATTAATTGTTGTGTTGAAGACGCTAATGACCTGAGTTGTCGACGCGTCTATAATCTACAATAATATATAACATTAGTTTATTAGAAAACACAAAAATATCTTCACCTCTTGAGCACCCATTTTTGATGTGAAACATCTTTAGGCACGGGTGTAAAATCGTTTGGATGGAACGTCATTTGAATGGAACGTCGTTTGAATGGAACGTCGTTTAAATGGAACGTCGCAAAGCTACACTATCCCTAAGTGATATAGGCTATAGTATTTTATTTTGATAAAGTCGCGGGGGAGTTCAAGCTATAAAAATGTTTCACATCTGCTAGGCGTCCCACAACGGCTCACATTTTTTTTTGACAATTATTTTGATAAATACAATAATAATATCACAATTAAAACATTGAAGAAAGAATTAACAAAGTTCCAAAATGTAAGCTATTAATATATTGACTATACGATTTTGCTTGTTCATAAAACCAAGCCTGATGGCGAAGGGAGGATTTCCCATGGGCCCGGACTTTCTAAGAGCCAAGATTTTCCGATGACCCATTATTTTCGCAATTCAGTTTCTTTTTTTTTGTAAAACGTAACTCAACTCGTTTGAAAAAGTCTCCCGCGAATCCGGATTTTGTCTTCACAGTTCTGCGTAAAGCTCATAATAATTTCATCTATAAAACATCACTCTAGCCCTGGCGGCATGCATAACAGGGCGCATCTATATATTTAAAACACAAACCCTATTTCTCTAGACAAGCCGCCAGCAACCCCTGCTCAACCGATTGACATAATTTTTTTTTTAAACTGAGGCCTTTAGTCCACAGATATGTTATCGCTATTTTTTTTTTGGTGAAATTTCTTTAAAAAGGGTGATTTCAAGCGATAATAGTAAAAATGACAAGGGGGGCAGTGGGGTGAAGAGAAACGTAAACAGAGAAAATCCATCGGCATTCACGATACATGAGTGTGAGCGAAATGCAAATATGTACGCATGTCGTGGATAGGCTATGCAAATAAACAATGAAACAACTTGACAGTTGTACATTTTAATTTTTAGAGCCCAGATTTTAATAGGGTTATATTGACAAAATTTCCAAAAGTATTTAAAATTAAACAATAAAGATGTATATGTACGTGCAAATTTTTTTTCTCTTTTAAATATTGTACTTAGTTTAGACACATTATTAATAGTTTTTTATATTGACAAAACGTCCATTGACAATGACATTATAATGAAGGGAGGTTACCTCAGTGTTGCAATACTTCTATAACTACACCTGAAAAAAGGTATTCATATTCGTGCCTTATAATATAAGCTGAAATACGAAGAAAGTGATTGGCAACTTGGAAGAAAAACCGATGTTTCCAAATACCGACAAACTCATCGATTTTCTTCTGAAGATCATTCGTACGTAAGTATTACACTGATAGATACGTGCTATAGCTTCTAAAAAACTACTATTTTACGTACACTTTAAAGTTATGTGTGAATCAAAAATATTTATCAAAAATTATATTAAAAACATATCGTTAAAAGCCAGGTTATGTGTTTTACTCACGCGTTCGTATACACAATGATATTGAGAAAGCTTGAAATATTTCTTATTGTTTTCTTAATAAAGTGATTCATTATATATATATATATATATATATATATATATATATATATATATATATATATATATATATATATAATGAATCACTTTATTAAGAAAACAATAAGAAATATTTCAAGCTTTCTCAATATCATTGTGTATACGAACGCGTGAGTAAAACACATAACCTGGCTTATATATATATATATATATATATATATATTCATTTACAGAGAAAAAAGGTTTGTGTTCGCAAACATTTTTTTTGGCGATAGCCTTTACTAAACCATTGTTCTTTGAAGACAGTGTTAAGTCGTCGCAAAAAAGTTTTGCACGGGTACACTAGTAGTTATAGTTATACATTATTAAGAAATGAATTAGTCCGGCCCTGGTTGCAATGTAGCTTTACGTGTATATTGACTGTCAGTCGACTGTTTGACTAACGACTACAATGCCTTTTGTCTGTCGGTCGGACCGTGGCAGGCCCGCAGCTGACACCGCATGATTATTTTAGAATCAATATGATGTTATTTTATTAGAATAGAACTTTACATAAACATTTTTATACAAACGAAAACTCCCACAATGTCTAAACTTTCCTGCGTTTCTTTTCATTAATTTATAATACTTGTAGTACTTTCTGGTGCGACTGAAAGAAATTCGACGCAAATACCACATAATTCATTTAAAAAAAACATTCGTTCCAATTTTAGTTTGCACTGAGTCATGACTGGTCAATATTTCTACATTTATAAAAAAAGTTATTTTTACATCAACAACAGTCTGCCTTTATCAGAGTTTAAACTACTAGTGCAAAGAATAGGGGTTCAGTCGTTTGCAAAACTATTTCAAGTAATTTTTTTCTCATTTTGTCAGAGAGGTTGTCCTGACTTCTGAGTATAAAAATGTAAAGTGCCAGTCTGTACCTTGATCGGTTATTGTTTAGACAAAAGAGAAGAAATATTTTTTTTCAATCGTTTTGACAGATCAATTTACTTCAGAACAAAAGAACAGTGGATTTTTTTTATTTTCAAAATATTTACGAAACTATACGGTTTAGAAAAAAAATATTTACAACACTTTATTGCAAAAATGAATAGAATAATAAACCGGTATGAAAAATATACCATATTATTTTAATAGAAAATACGTTATAGCACTTATCTCTTCTGCGCATGCGTCGATTTTCCACAAAAATTATAGGGTTCTTCCCATTTTCATGTCAAACATCGTACCAAAATTTGGTTTCGATCCGCTCAGTCGTTTGACCTGTATCGTGCTAACAAACACACAAACTAACAGACGAACGGACTTTTTCCAAAAATGTACTTTTGGATTTAGGGGACCTCAAAATGAAAAATATTGTAAAATTGTAAAAAGTGAATTTTAACCTAAATTAGTACTACCATTCCCCACTTGTGGAATGGTAAAACATTATTTTATGAAATTACTAGCGGCCCGGTCCGGCTTCGCCCGGGTGCTATGAATTTATGATTTATAGCGGACCCGGGTGGTATGAAATTATGATTTAATAGCGGTCACCCATTGCTCCGCTCACGTATATTTAGTATATTGTTAATTTTTTATCCCCCCGCGAGTACCCCCTCGCGAGAATCTCCCCCCTGCCTAGCTTTCTATTAATGAAAGAATTTTTAGAATCGGTTTAGTAGTTCAAGAGATAAGAATTTATGATTTATTACCCCCCCCCCCCACCGCGAGAATCAAAATAACATATTGCGTATATCACTCAGGGATACTGTAGCTTTTTATTAGTGAAAGAATTTTTAGAATCGGTTCAGTAGTTTCTGAGATAATTTTTTTCACTCGGGCGAAGCCGGTTTTTTTTCGAGACAATAGGTAGCCTATGTCCTTCCTCAGGATGTAATCTATCTCCTTACCAAATTTTATCGAAATCTGTTCAGCGGTTTAGGCGTGAAAAGGTAACAGACACACAGACAGACAGACAGACAGAGAGTTACTTTCACATTTATAATATTAGTAAGGATAAGAAGTGTGTTGAAGATTGTCTTCAACAAATATCTCAGACATTCTAGAATCGCCTTGTCTACTTTTAAAAAGCAGATTTCGATACTAATTATAAAATTATGTTTTTGTTTGTTTCAGCCCAAAAAGAAGGAGGAACTCAAATCAAACTAATCATCGATTACCCGAACACAATCCAGGCCTTGTTCAAGCCAATGAGGTAATGTAACCACAGTACTACCTACTATTCAATAACTGTATATTGGAAGATTTGATTAGTATAATGTCATCCATTACCGGTTGTTGGGATAATACAAAGCTAAATCACGGAATGTTTGTCAATGACCTAAACATTTTATCACTGATTGCTAGAGACCGAACAATGCTGTCCTTAAACCATTTTTATGGTTAAAACGGCACATGCTATTTACTGTAGATCATGTCTGCTTTGACCACTTTCGATTCGGAAGGATTGTGATCATTAAAGACATATGGTCAATGCTTTGAATATCTCCATTGGTCAATGTACAAAAAAGACATGTTTTGTAGCACATAATTCTGGTCCCGTTGGTTAGGTCAATATTCAGTAGTTGGTTGATTAATGCAGCAGGGACGAGGTGGCCTCACCGTTTGCGAATTTTTTTAAATTTAAAATGTTTGTTGGTGAATTAATTTCAATCGACTCGTTTTTCGCGTCGCTCGTGTTTTATTGCTACGAAAAATGGACTTTGGATGAAACTTCTACCTACTAGATATAAGCCGTTTTAAAATGCAGTTTTAATTCAGAATTTGTCTAGAAATGGTTTGTTTTTACAAGTTTAAAATCTTCAAATCTTCATATTTTTTGGGCTTGTAGGCCGTGGTAGATATTTCTATCTGACGTTTCGTCCACAACTGCGGTAGATATTTTCAAAATCGATGTGGTAACCACAACGCAACCGCAGTTGTGAACGAAAACGTCAGGTAGAAATACCATCGGATCACGGCCTACAAACCCAGAAACTAAGAAGATTTGGAAAAATATAATTAGCTCATCAGATAGTGTCTCGCATCTGTATTCGAAGTCCGATCGCAATCCATGTCCTGTGGTGGCGATGATAGTGGCAAGCAGACATCCGATAACAACGCCTGTCCATTACACCCTCGACGCAACCCTTATAATCATCCTCCGACGTACATATAAATTATAGAGCGAATGCTTTCCCAAACGCGGCTATATATATTGTGCAACACAACTCAGGCTTGAGTTCTGACTTCTCGCCAAACAGATTCCTACTATGTAATATTGTTTATTATGAATGAGTGACCTCAGTACACCGACCTCTATAGATGGATTGTATATAACAGCCATTGTGTGAAACCAATAGGATAGGATAGGATTATAGATTATGGACGCTCGACAACTGAGGTCATTAGCTTCTACACAATGCGTAAGTTAAGTGTGGAACAATCAATTTAAAAAAAATCCTTGGCCAGGTCAACCTTATTTTTAACGATTTTTTCGTTGGAGAGCAGCCAATTATATAATTGTTTCGAAACATATAGGAAAAAATCATTTTACCAACCAGTGGTCACAGTCAGGATTCTAACCTGAACCTTTCCAATTTCGCGTGGGAATGAGCTTACAATACTCAACTGTGACATGAAGCATATAAGGAGAATATTAATTTAGCAATCATGTCACAGTTGAGTATTGTAAGCTCATTCCGACGCGAAATTGGAAAGGTTCAGGTTAAAATCCTGACTGTGACCACTGGTTGGTAAAATGATTTTTTCCTATATGTTTCGAAACAATTATATAATTGGCTGCTCTCCAACGAAAAATCTTTCAATTGCATACAGCCGTATAAAAAAAACTATTATTAACTTATTTTTAACGCGCATCTTTTTTAATAGTCGTCATTTTTACCCTCGTCAGTGACGTCATCGTCTTTTTTTAAGGCACTCTCCCTATTTTTTTGCAAATTCGGATCGAGTATCAAATTATTTGATATTTGCACTGACAGTTCCCGAGATATTAATATACATAATTGTTAAAAGTGAAAACAAAAATTCGATTTTTTTTGCATACGAGATTTGACTTTGATATTTTTGAAGAAAAAAATGGTACGCCGATGGTTTTTTCCCAAATAAAAATTATTTTTGAATTCTACGTCCAATTTGAAAGATAAGAGCTCTTTGGAGGTTTCTTTCTGCGATGCACCGTTTTTGATTGAAAAAATAAAAACCGTTGTATTGTTCGAGAAAATTAATGTAATTATTGAAGAATACAATTTTAGTAATTTAGTACAAAGTAGTTAGTAGTTAAACTACATTCTCGCTAAAGTAGCTGTTTGACCATGCAGTTAGTTTGAGTACATTTTTATAAAAGTAATTTTGCAGTTAGCAGTTAACTACTTTTTTTAATTAATTTACCCAGCCCTGCTGAGAAATCATAAAAAATTAACCAAAATTTTAGTTTTTAAAGATTTACTATTACAATTTTTAAAAAACCTCAGTAAAAAAATACGGGAAAATGGGAGAATCCGAAAACAACTAAGTTACAGACGGAGGTTTCGTTACTATTTTATATAAAATATTGATGCCGAATCATATAAGCACCTATACATTCACTGGATATCCCGAGCCGTTCAGTCCTTGATCCTGTATTTATCTTTCTTTTGATCATGCCGCAATAACTTAATTTATTGTATATAAAGTTACGTAATAGCCTAAATGTGTATAAAGTTAATTTCTCAGCGGAGTTTGCGAAACTATGATTTCTATTATCGCATTCCCCAGGCTTATTTTGATAACAATTTGTTGGATGAATAAACAACCTTTTGTGTTACGGTCAAGCGTTGAATGTCATGTGACTATGGGGCAAAGCCCCGAGGTCTCCCGACGGCAGCTCGTAATGAGTCAAGGTAGATTTCAAACGATCCTCGCCAGGATAAAACTGTTCCCCTTGTCCAACGCCGACATCCCCACTCCCCAACCGTCGCTGTGCAAAACAGTTTCATCAACAACAGCGTCTGGCGACTGTGGCGCCCGAGTTTCACTTCTTCCCACACGGTAACTGTTTTAAAGATGCGTGCAAACGCGCGCTTTACTCATAAACATAATTACAACATTTATTCAATAATATTTCACGTGAGAAAATGTGTGCTTTTAACTTTTTTGATTTAAGAGAAGTTATACCCCTTGCAATCGTCAAATTCTTTCCACTCGCTTAAAAACGGTTACAGCTCTCCCGACGCTATTTTTAAAGCTAAAAGGGTTCAGATGAAATACAAAGAATCACACTGCAGATTCTACAGAAGAATTTTTTGAAAAATTTGTTTGGCTATGTGTGAAAGATTACATAATTTTTAAAAATGTGTACCTTTTTTCAGAATATTTTTTAATTTTTCGTCTAAAGTATCATGTAGTGTGATTCGTATAATCGTATAATCTTGCAACATCTGTGGAAACTGGAAAGAAAAAAAAAGAGAAAAGAAGGGTCTATTTCTTGTATAATATATAGATACATTATTTTGATTTTGATTTTCCTTTATCGATATGCATATACCAATATACTTATATATTTTTTTTTATTTTATATATATTTTGTTTTTGTTATATTATTATTATGGTACCTACTTATACACGTCCAAAAAAAAAAAAGTACCCCTACCCTAGCACTGGCTTCTGCCAAGTTGGGTAGGAGTATCCAATGTATAAATTAATATCAATATGTGTACCTACCTATTCAAATGGAAAATAAATAAATAAATAAAATAAATAAATTCTTGGTCCTTCATTTGGCATTTACCCGAACCCTTTAACTTTAAAAATATCGTCGGGAGAGCTGTCACCGTTTTTAGGCGAGGGGAAAGGATTTGAGATGAAGATTCTATCGTTCAATATCCATTCGGCCCTGTTAAAAATGATTGCCATATTACAAGCCCCCGGTTCCCAGGTTCTAGCCAGAGAGCTGGTAAAAGTGTCAATTCGATTTTCAATTTATTATTAAAAAATAATAAAATGAAAAAATGAATTGGTGCTATGGCTAGGCCCAAACAACCTTAGCTGTTGGTGGCCTTATAAAAATATTAAAAATGATAATGCCTACCTATCTTTTGTAAAACTATTTTTTGCATAAGTAGGTATAGTACCCCAGACGCCTTTATTATAGCAAATTTTTTACTGATACACTATAATGCCTATTTTAAGATGTGATTCTAATATGATTAACTTATAGGTGTAATAAAAAAGTATTTTATATAACACATGCACGCTTTTAGTGTTTTTTCGTATCTGTTTTGCGGGCCTTAAATAGCCGTTTATTGACTAGTGACCATTATGTAACGCTTTTCAGTGCTATAATGGTTCATTATGTAACTAGTTACATAATGATTCATTATGCAACGCTTTTCAGTGCTATAATGAAAAAACAGTTGCATAATGAACCATTATGTAACTAATTACATAATGAACCATTATGTAACTGTTTTTTTAATTCAATTAAAGTCTAAAACCGTGCATGTGTTATATAAAGTATAGTGTGCAACGCGTGTGCTAAATCTTTATGCGTCAGGCGCGATGTTTTCAGCAGTCGTATGCGGCTCGCGATGCACACTCGCCAAGGCTCGTGTGCGCTCGCCTACTACTCGTGCTAAAAACATCAGCACTCGTATTCGGCTTGTGAGCACTCTCCTACTACTCGTGCTGAAACATCGCGCCTGACGCTTAAAGATGTATTTAGCACACTAGTCACACAATATACTATTTTTGGCTAAAAATGAACATCTTTTTCAAATGAACTAAACCATGACAGAGATGCACTTTTTACCCGACTACAAAAAAAGGAAGGGTTATATGAATAAACTAAATCACCGAAATGCACTTTTATTATTGACAAAGTAAATGTGTCTCCAGTCTTACATGTGTATAAAACTTTCACCGCTTTGATTCCTGCACAGAGTGAAACATTACCAACACAAGTACAAACCCCTGTCACCTACCCGTCCATCCCTCGTATGTGTGTGTAGGTATATACAGGGTGTTCAGTAGAAAGGACAATTGCCTGCCATACACGAGCGAATTTTTTAGAGGATTTGATCTGTCGGACCAAATCCTGGCGGATCTAATCGGACCGGATCCTGCGGATTCGGTCCTGAACTGAGACCACTAACACAAAATGAAAATCCGTTTAAAACTCTCGGAACTAATCTTTGGTCGGATCAGTTCTGTTAATTAATTAATGAATTATCCGCCTGATTTGAAGGATTTGATTCGTGAAGCTGGATCCGTCAATCCTTTAAACTAGTTCAAAAACTAGTTGATTTTTAGACTGTAACAGGTAGATTTTATATTTAGATATTGTTAAAAATGTCAAAGAATAAATAATTGAAATTGTATGGCAGCTGGGGTGATTGTTGCTCACAGCATATATGTTATTAAAAAACAAGGTCGTTCAAAATGGGTAATTTTCCTGAGTATTTTGTCGAAAAAAAAAGGCTCGTAGCTTATATAGTTCTATGAGATCCCTAAGTTTTTTCTGTTCTTTAAATAATAACCTAACTAATAGAATTTGACATCTGCCAGTTGCCACAATAAATAGAACAACGGATCAAAGCTGTCAATAGTTGGTAAACGTCGGATCAGATCCACCGGATCAAGTTCAATGAACTTGATCCGACAGATTAAATCCAAAACCCTTTGATCCTCACACGCACGGACGGACTTTGTAGTTGACTTGTTCCGGTAAGGATAAAATGTTTCAAAAAATCCGCTCGCGTACGTATGGCAGGCTAATCATGCATTTTTTTAGAATTTTATAAGATACGTTGTAACGTCAGGATCACAATTTCCATATTTTATCGCCACATAAGAATTTGAATTTTTATAAAATGATTTTAATCATTACCTACACATACTACCCTAGGTTTCTTTAATGTTCCTATTTTATGGTCGCTAAGGACCTCTTATGTGGAACGTTTAAAACAATCATTTATAGGGAAAATTTACCCAATGATGTCGCAATATTAAAAAATTCGACTGATGACCAGTCCTATACTTCCCACCTAGTAAATATTTGCAAAAAATAAACACTCTTTTTTTTTTATTCTTTAACTAGGCCCAAATAATCTTAGCTGTTGGTGGTCTTTAAAACACAATTTAAATTTTTATTCTTTGAAAAAAGCATGGCCCTCTTTTTTGTTTGGTGATCTACTGATGGCTAGCTTAATATAGCAAAAATCATGGTTACCTTGATTTACGTACAATTTTTATTTTTTTTAGTAAAATATTTTTTTTCTCGAAAACTATACATTTTAGGAAAAAAAATATTTACATTTTTTTCATATTATAACATCCAGAATTCATTTATATTTTTTTTTACCTACGTTAATACGTGACATTGAGAACGTTTTTTTGAATATCTCAGGATCCACTGAACCGATTTGACTCAAAATCTAATCAGATCTAAGTTAAAGGCTGATAAACACAACAGAACAATCGACATGCCCGTATGTTGTTCCGTTCTTAAGATATCGAAGGCGAAAAATTGACCACATACACACACATACACACATTCAGACATGATCTTAAACGATTGCTAGGGTCTCAAAACGTGAAATCTGTTAAAATCTCGAAATATTTTTTTCGGACTAAATCCATTACTTCCCTACCATAGTAGAGGTGGGAAGTAAAAATTGCGTAAGAGAAGCCCTTATCAATTGAGGAAATTCGCAACACGCAACAGTTTTAAGAAACTGCACTGTAGAATTGAATTATGTACTGAAAAGGGTGGGTAGAATCGAATAATTTTGATGTTTGATCATTAAATGATTAAAAATTTTTTTTTTGTTTTTTTTTTCATTTTATGATTACTTGTATATATCGTATTTTTAATCACAGAAGTTTGGTTCAAGTCAAGCAAAAAAATTGGTTTTCTTGACATTTTTTCGTAAAATCAACAATAAAATTATTTTTATATTATACTCGAGTACATCGCTATTGATGCAGTGTAAACTTACAGATTTGACTGTACAGGCCACAGAGCTTAAGTGAGTCACAAATGGATGAGTCAGCAGTAGCAGGACTCATCCTGTAGGAATGAGATAAAAAGAGAGAGACACGCACAGGTTAACGTAAGCTGTTGCTATGGGAGACGCGTCAGTGTCCGCACACACATTCACACACACACACGTGTGCGGAGCCGGCATCGGGACGCCCGTTCGGCGGCGTCTTCACCTGGCTGACTGGCGTCATCGATGCACCCGTCGACATCCGAACACCCTCTTCTTCTCGACACCTCAATCCACCACACACACACACAGTTCAAACACGATCTACATAATAATGTGTGTAATTGTCAAATGCCCATCAGTCTAGAGCAGAGTTTCCTAAACTTTTTCGCCTACGAACCTCTTAGAGACTAGCAAATTTATAACGGATCCCCATTAATATAAAACGAGAGCAATTTTTTTAAGTAAAACTACTTTGCGGACGGTATAGAGTGAATTGGATTCATCTGACGAAAAACTGCCGTAACCATGGCATTCTACTACATACTTCTTTGGTATCACTGTTTGCCGGACGGCGTTCATATAGTTCGGCCGTCGCTTTGTCCACTTACAAACTTCCGTTCCAGATCTCATGACTACATTCACTGTTTGCCGGACTGTATAGCTTTGCCCAAAACTTGCATTCCAGGTCGCTGACTATAGAATCACTGTTTTCCAGACGGCGTTTATTCAGTTCAGCCGTCGATTTGCCCACTTACAAAGCGTTTCAGATCGCTGACTAGAATCACTGTTTGCCGGACGGCGTTTGTACAGTTCGGGCGTCGTCTGTCAAACTGTACCTATACTATAACTTTACTCACTTACACCAGAGATGAGTCCGCGGACCTCTCAGATATATTTACGGACCCCAGTTTACGAAACGCTGATCTAGAGTCACAGCTATACCTGACAGACATTAGTAGCGACGTTTCAGTCGATTTATAACCATCCTCAGGGATCTGACTCTACTATAGCATTCTTTTCCTTTTGTTTAAACCTTTCGAAAGGAATAGATAGTAGGTAATCAATTTTTCGTTGCAATCTATTGTAATGGATGAAAAAAATGTTGTTGAGTCAAAAACAACTGTTTAAAAATGACGGCCGGTTTGCGACATAACTGTGTGGACATTATTAAGAAAACAAAAACTTTTGAAAAAAATGTATTATATAACTGTGACAAGTAACATGTTTCTAGGAAATAAATATTTTTTTCGTCATTGTGTAAGAGTAAGTGTAATGTTTAATATTTTATTCAAAGAGCTTCTGCCAATTTCGAAGCCAATTGCAAATTTAAAGACAGTTAGGTTATTTAATGATTGAACCTTTCACTGGTGTAAGTCATTTTTTAGCCACAATTAAAAGAAAAAGTGTTTAACGCATACTTTTAAAATTTAATCACCTATTCTCGAGCTTCCATGATAACAAAAGTAAATTTAATAAATCACTTAGTAAACTGACAAATTAGCAACAAACTAGACTTTGACAGCTAAAACAAAACAGCCGTTTACTAAGCCAACTCGAATTTCAACTGTTTGCTAAGCCTTCTGTTGTTTTATCAATTAATTTAGCATAGCCTATACTACTAAAAATCAGTGTTTTACGTATAACTCTGTTATTTTTGAAAATAAATCCATCAACCCTCATATCAAATTAAAGAGAAAAAATATCTCTTTCGAATGGTGTCATGGCCATCTTTGACGTGTATTTAAAAAAACAAAGTTAATACAAGTATCTCTAAAACTATAAAAGTAAATGAAAATATGAAAAGAGATTTGAAATCTTCATAAAAAAGGGCCTTAAGAAAGTGAAAATATTTTTTTTCTAACTTACTTAATAAGCGAGTTATAAACAAAAAACGAAAATGGGTAAATCTCGTTTTTCAACTGTCGGTCGCGAACCAAGCAAAATATGGAAAGTTTGACTACGCAGGGTAGTAGTACTGAAGATTCTGCACATTTTGTCTCATTTAACCAAATCTCTATCTCCCATAACAACGGAGATCCCCATGTTGAGGATGAGTCTGTGGACACACTGTATAGAGTTAGCTGTGACCCAATCACGAACGTATAGCATAAATAAACGAATTATGATTTTAGGGGTTAATTTTGGGGGGAAAATTAGAGAATTAAAAAAAAATGTCAAGTACATCATGTGACATAACAAACGAACGAGTGTGATCGCGTTCAGCTTGTCCCCTCAGCTGTTACCTGCCGGAACGCCTGACGGTGATTTGAACAACCGTGTTGGCGTCTTATCAACTTACCCCTTGGGCCCGGCAGCACGCCACTGCAGTGAAATTACGGTCGTGTTCGACCGGACATGGGCTTTCACCACACCTCTAATTGATTGATTTCGGGATGCCAGGACAATTAAGTGTCCACTTATTGCTACTTTTACTCACTTATTCTTACTTTTACTCACTTCGCTAATTGTGGGGCGTACAGTGTCGTTGTGGTGAATGGTGTCGTGTTAGATAGCAAACGGAATCTGTAACTTCGCTTGATTGCTCAGAGCCAAGGGTCAAGATCCCATTTACTACCCCTAATTGGTTGTGTATGAGTGTAACCCACCAGACACAAGGCCGGAACTATGATCCAGATGGATTACAATCGTGTGAAGTGTACTAGATGTGTGCCGGATTACTGGACTGCCACACCAAAATGGTTGCTCAGTATTGGCGAACCGCCCAGCAATTCGGATGTGGGAAAGTGTAGTATGTGTTGGCGTAATGTAAGGTGTGAGTTTGTGCGGCTGAAATAAGTAAAGCTACTCATCAAAACAAGTAAGTCAATTCAAACAACTTCTAATATAATTTATTCAGTATCAAAACGAATTTTACAGTTATCGTATAATTGTCAATTTATACCTGAATGGAAAAGGTTCATGAACTAAATAACTATAGTATAAAAAACTACCCGGTTCGATAAGTTTTGAATTTAAGTTTCTAATAAACGTTTAACCTATAATCAACATTTTATCTCTAGCTAGTTTAAAACCGCTGATTTGAATTAGATTTTCTAATTCAAACTTATTGAAATTATCATATTAATATTATTTATTTATTTATTCAATCAATATTTAGCGTACCTTTATTTAATCTGTATTATCATACTTTTAAGCGCTTTGGCTTTTATTTTGATTTATTATTATTATAATGCCATTATTATCGTTGCTAAATCAACATAGATTCATTTACATTTCGTGATGCCTAAATCAATTTCATTGCATTCCATTATTGGAGATAATTTTATTGACTGATAAAATTATTATCTTAATTTAAAAATACCACATACTTTATAAGCTGAATCGCCGTACGGGGATTAGTCCGGTACTCTGTATTTAGAGTTGTTTATATTTTAATTTTCCAGGATCTAATGACTAAAAATGAGCGTGTTTGCCCTTTTTATAGGGTCGGTTTTCCCGGCAATTTGACTAGCCAAATCACGTGACGTCGAGTCAGCTAGTGTACGTCGCGTCGAAGCGACGTAGCGCTACTTTCCAACCCTATATCAGCCCGTTCATTGTGACTGTTATTTACCTACGTTCAAACATTTAATATTTCAACCCTATTGTGTGCTGATGGCCGTACAATACAACAGACTGAGTTACTTGTCATGATTGTCAATTGACTTGTCTGAAATTATTTACATATCGAAAATTACCTATCGGTCTTGTATAATCTCACGGTGTCTGTCTATTGTTGATGTCGAGTCAAGCGATTTTCGTCCGTCAGGAGCTACCGTTTGTCCCCCCCTCAACATCTTTATCTACACTTCTCTCCTGCCGTTGACATATCTATGTTTTGTTACTAAGCCAACATCTGATTTTATTCGGCTGATGACCTTGTCCTATTTTATTTACAAATTTAAACAATGTTTCCCTATTGTCGATACGCCGGTTCAATGGCCTTTATTTAAATTAGGTACCGTATTGTCGTTACTTCATTACTATATTTTTTATTACGATGACTACACGAAGGAATGTATATGACTCAAATAATCCGTGAATAGGTCGTCTCTGCACAGCACCCCCACCTCGAAACTGGATGTGCTTTGGAGTATAATTACGACAAAAACAACCAGAGATTCATATGACGTTAGAAGTGACGAACCTTACCGGGCATTTGTTCAAATAACATTTCTTCGTTGAGTACTACTTAAAATTCAAAATTCCTTACCGGATCTATTGATCCTTCTAAACGAAAAATAATAAAAGTGTATCAAAATTAATTACTGAAATAGCTTTTTAGCAAAAACCAACTATAACTAAGAGTTACTATTTTAATAGTCTGGAAGACGTACGATTTCGGAATTTTCCCTTGCCAATATTATTCGACTGCTCATCAAACCTAAAATTCTAATTTAAATAATTTAACAAATAAAACTATGACTATGCCAGTCGGCTTAAAATGACTATTTGTGAATCATATCTCGCAAGGGTAACTTCTATAGTTCGAAAGACTCCCAGATCTCATAAACTGAATTTTCTTTTAAACAAAGTTTCTCCTTTTCAAATTAAAGTTTAAACATAACAAATCAATAAAAACAAATGTCACCGTCACTTGACCGCGCACAAACACTACACCTTTACACTATTGTTGGTTGATGGAGTGGGTGCGGACGTGGTCGAACACCCGTCGACGCACCCGCCGTCCGTCGATCGTTACCCAACGGCGCACCTTCTTCATCATTGGCCTTGGTGGTTCGGGCGTAGTTTTTAGCCAGCTCGGCGGTTCTCCCTCATCTACTACTATTACTTGCTGCCTAGCGGATGGCCAGGGGGTTCCGCTATGGTCAAAAATTTTTGGGGTCGTTCCCAGCGGTGGTCGTCTATCCCGTCGCTGGACTGGCGGCAAATCTAAACGAACAAGCCGGTATGGCCCATTATATCGCTGGTTGTTCGGAGAAGGTTCACGTCTCCGCTTCTTTGGCGGTGTTCGTTGCATCACACCGGCAGCTATTAACTCTTCTTTGTTGGTCACGGCCCTGCTGGGGTCGTCCGGGTACGCTACCCTTTTACTTTGCAGATTCGGCAAAGGGTCGCAAAACTCCCACTCTCGAATATCGTCGAAAAAAATTTCTAGGATGTCTTCCATCTACGACAAAATATACATGGTCTGATGGTGTAGGATAATTACATATCAGATTATATTTGTTGGATTGCAATTTCCTTAGTTCAATTGTTGTCTTTCGGCGTGATTATTAGGTACTTAAGACCTTTTGTTGATTTTAAGTGTCATGATTACATACTTAAAGTTTGCCTTTGTCGGCCTCTTTTTTTTTTTAAAAGGGTTATTATTACCTATTTATGTCAATATAATATTATTATCATTTATCGCACTAAGTTAAATAATTATTAGATTGTTTATTCAGTTCTTTATATTAACGATAATTTGACACTATTTTAGTCATCAAACCTAGTCAATCGTTAATTAAATCCCGTTTAACACTTCTGGTATTATTAACTCGATTTTTCTTCTTGGCGAACAAAATTGATTATTGTTTTTTTTTTTTTATTAATTACTATTATTTAATTTAACTCGCGTTGTCTCGTTTATCAGTTTCGATTATCCATTGTTCATAGCCACGTTATCACTATTTTTTAATTCGACCGGTCTAGTCATTGTTTACTTTTTTATCCGGTGGTTATTGTTCCGGGCGCTTAAATTATATTTTTTTAAGTGGATAACGTTTCTGGTGCTGTGATACTCGTTCGTATCCGGGTGCACCAGTTCGTACGCGTTCACATTGTGTATTTTCTGGATCCGATAGGGTCCTTCATACAATAGGAAAAACTTCTTTATGGTTTTATCCAGCGCTGACGATCGGTAGTGGACTTGTTCTAAAACTAAGTCGCCTACCTGGAACTGTATGAACGGAACTTTGTCGTGTCGTTTTTTCCGAGCTGCGGCTCTTTTTCGTAATCGTTCTCTCACGGATAATATTTTTTGCTCTGGGTCTTCACTAGATCGAGCTGGAAACTCTATTAACTTTTGAATTATCGTATCCGGTTTTTTATGAAAAATGATCTCGTATGGCGTTGCTCCTGTAGAGTCGTGTTCAGTACAGTTAATCCATTGTTCGATATAATCTATATATTGTACCCAATTGGTATGCTTCTCGTGACAATAGGTCCGAAAATACCGCCCAAGTTCCCTCATGACCCTTTCGACCATGTTTGTTTGGGGGTGGTAAATGGAACTGTAGCGAACTTGGATACCGGCGTCCTTAAGGGTATCCTTCCATTTCTTGCCGATAAACTGTGGGCCTTGGTCGGTCAACACCGTTTTCGGTTTCCCGAATTGGGGGATGAAATCGTCTAAAATTTTTCTTGCTAGCGTCCGCGCGTTAGCATGCCGTATCGGGTATAACCTCACGTATTTAGAAAACGCGTCCATCACCACGAAAATGTATTCGAGGCCGCCTCGACCTCTCGGTAACGGACCGTACAAATCGCAACTTAACAACGTCATTGGATTTTCAGGAATGACATGTTGCATGGGCCCCTTCCCGGCCTGCTGAGTCACCTTGGTTTTCTGGCATAAATCGCACTCGGTCACTGTCTGTCGCACGCGTCGGTACAAGTTATTGAAATGACAAACATCTTTGATCACCTTGTATATTTTCTGTGTACCCAAGTGTCCGTAGCGAAGATGAAAATCTTCTATCATTAAATTAACCATTGCGGCGGGTACTACTAGTCGCCAATTGTCGGATTCGGGATGTGCCCGAAAAAATAATACGCCTTTATGTAGCATATAAAACATGCGTGTACGCTCGCCGATTTCGGTGTCGGTGGCTAAATGTTGCAACGTTCTTTGAATGTGTTCATCCGTTTCTTGATATTTTACTATTCTATTTATGCGCTGTCGGAATTCTTTGTCGGTAGAAATATGCAAACTATAGACATGCAATATGTTTTCCGTTTTGTTGTCACCGTCCTGGGTCGGTTTGACGGCGTATCGTGACAAACAATCTGCGATTATGTTTTCTTTTCCTGGTCGGTATCTTATTTCAATCTGATATTCCTGAAGATACAAAATCCAGCGCATCAGTCTATTGTTGATTGGTCGTGTCAACTTAAAAAATACTAGGGCTTGGTGATCGCTCATCACGATTGTCGGATAGCCCAGTATGTAAGTTCTAAACTTTTTACACGCAAAAACAACCGCTAACAATTCCAATTCAGAAATTGTATATCTTTGTTCTGTTGACAAGAGCACTCGGCTCGCAAAAGCGATCGTTTGATGTCGTCCGTCTTTATCTATTTGGTATAAATGAGCCGCTATAGCTGCTTTAGATGCATCGGTCTCCAGATAAAACTCTTGGTTAAAATCCGGATGTCGAAGCTTGATGGCGTTCAAAAATTCCAATTTTAATTGTTCAAAAACCACGTCGTCGTTATTGGACCAATTCCACCGCTGATTACCTCGAAGTAAATGTGCAAATTTGTCTACATGTTCAGACATGTTTGGGATAAATTTGCGATAAAAATTGCACATCCCTAAAAATGATTGTAGTGCTTTCTTATTGTGCGGTGCGGGAAACTGCTGAATTGTTTCAGTTTTCTCCGGATCGATTTGTAAACCTTCAGTCGAGACGATGTGTCCGAGAAATTTGACCTGTTTTTTACAGAACTCTGATTTGCTAAATTTAACTGTTATGCCTGCATTCTGCAGCTTTCTTAAAATTATTTTAATATGGTTCATATGATCTGTGAAAGTTTCGGACGTAATTAGGATGTCGTCTACATAAATTTGCGTAAACGCATCGACGTCATTACCTAAAACTTGTCGCAAACATTTATTGAAAATCGATATTGAGACGTTTAGTCCAAAAGGCAACACCTTAAATTGATAGTTTTGCCCGTTGTGCAAAAAGGCGGTAAATTTTCTTGATTCTTTATTTAACGGTATTTGCCAGTAACCATTCGTCAAATCGATACTGGAAAAATATTTGGCACCTTGGAATTTCGCGAGTATCTCT
The DNA here is from genome assembly GCA_039654895.1 of Mongoloraphidia duomilia. Classification (NCBI taxonomy): domain Eukaryota; kingdom Metazoa; phylum Arthropoda; class Insecta; order Raphidioptera; family Raphidiidae; genus Mongoloraphidia; species Mongoloraphidia duomilia. The sequence continues at coordinate 42,463,847 of CM077518.1, read as the reverse complement.
TCCATCGGTGGCATCGTTTCACGGTCTGGTATTATGTGTTGGTTCAGGTGGCGCGCGTCGAGACATAATCGCACCGAAGCATCTTTTTTGATAACAACCGTCAGTGGATTAGAATATGGCGATATTGATGGTTCGATGATATCCCAATTTAACATACGCGTTATTTCTTCCTTCACCGCGTCGCGTTTGCTGAATGGAATAGGGTACGTTTTCCTACACCACGTTTTTCCGATTTCGATATTTAAATTAGCCGCTACTCCTTTAATTCTACCGGGCTTAACTGAAAATACGTCTTTGAATTTCCATATTACGTCGGTCAACATAGCTTTTTCCTCATCCTTTAGCACGTCGTTTGTTTGTAGAGTTTTACGCAATTCTTCTATTGTTAAGTTTTCTTGATTGTTTACATTATTAGTGATCACTGATATGAAGCGGGTTAAGGGGTCGCTTGGTGGACAAAAAACCGCTTTTCGAATGTTATTTGTTAATTTAATCGATTCAATTCTAGTATCGCGAACGTGTTCATAAAACGGCACTTTAATTAACTCGTCATTATGATAGAACGCGATTTCCTGGTTTCGAAAATCAATATTGGCTGATCCCTGTTGAAGCCAATCTACGCCCAAAATAATGTTACATTGTAGGTCGTCCATAATGTACGCCATAATGTCGCATTCTTGTTCTTGAATCTTCGCTTTGATTAATGTCAATTTTTTAATCGGTTTACACTTTTTTCCGTTAGCCGTGTACGCTACTAAATGTGTTGTAGGCAACAAGGGTAGCGGGTGTAAGTCGTCATGATTAATTTTTTCAAAAAACTCGGTGGAAATCACAGTAACGTCCGATCCACTGTCTATAAGGGCTAATTCTGTAAATTGTCGAATTGTCATGAGTACGTGCGGTCGCAATTTTCCGCTGGGTTCCGGGTCGTTTTCGATTAGTAAATCGGCCGTCGGATTATTATTGTATAATTGTAATTCGTCGATTTCAAGTCTCCGGGAAGTGGGGTTGTCACGCTTATAGCCCGGAGGTTCTAATGGCGTGCGTTTTCGTTTCCCGTCTGATGTTGTCGCGATGTACTAGGCTCGGCTTCATTACGGTTCTCGTGTTGCCTCACCTCTCGGTTGTGGTTACGGTCATTATTATCCCGGTGATAATTTCGCGAACTATTGTTATTGCGTTCCGTGTACTGATTTTTCTGGTAATTTTTATAATTATTATTCGTCGTGTTTTGTTGCGGATTCGCGTGATTGCGATCTCCATTCTGGACCTTATTTATATTGGCACTGTTGTCGATTTGACTTAATATTTCCAAGGCTTCACTGACGTTTTGCGGGTTTGTTAGCAACAATTGGTTATACCAAGGATGCGGAAAATGTTTAAATATCTGTTTAATTATTGTTGTTTCCTTTATTGGTATATCCAGGTATTTGACCCGTTTGAACCAACTCAAAAAATGTTCTGAGAAGGATCCGCTTCGCGCTTGATAGCTATGAGGCGTTATCAGGCTCCGGTATATTTGTTCTTGCAGATCGGTGCCCCAGAAATATTTCAAAAATTCAGTTTTGAATTGTTCCCAGTTATTTAACCTGGTTTCCATGGCGTCAAACCATTCTCTAGCACTGTTTTCTAAATAATTACAAATGAACATTTTGAATTCTTGATTTTCTAATATTCGGAATTCATTTAGTAATTGTACCTCAATCGATTTTATAAAATCTACGGGATGTTGATTATCTGACATACCCCTGAAATTTTTTATTTGACTCTTTACCGGCTCCCGGTTTGCTAATTGTTGCAAACCTGTCACGGTATTGGTCCGAATCGCTACTTCTACTTGGTGTAGACGGCTATCTAATACTCGGACTTCTTCGTCCGATTGCATTACTTTCGTGGATATCGCTTCCAATTTTTTCTCATGCACCGGTACTTGCTCTAGAACGTACTCTTCCACATGATCTAATTTGACCTTGAAGTCATCTTGTTTACTCTCGATTTGTTTAATTTTGCCACTATGCTGGTTTTGTGTGACTTGCAATTGTTGATTGGTTTCGCTTAATTGACTAATAGTGTCATCGAATCTCGCCAACGTTTCGTTTCGGGACTGTTCTATGGCGCTCTGATTTTGTCTGACCTCATTTTGTGTCTGTTTGACGGCGTTTTGTGTTTGTGTCATTTCTTCCTTTAGCTCTTCCTTTAGCTGTTTGAGCATAGCTATGATTAAATTGGAGGCTGCAGGAACTTCTTCAGATTCTGCGGGCGATGACGTCTTTGGCGGGTCTTCCTCAAAATCTGTCTTAAAGTCGATTTCGGTTTCCGTCGGAGACGATGTTTCTTCGGGGTTTTGTTGCTCCATTTTTAATCGTCTTACGTATTTAAATTTTACGCGAATACTTTATTTAATATGTTAATTTCTTTATTGAAATCTTTATTTAAATTTTTCAATTATCATAAACTGTTTAATTGTTAACGTGTGATTTTTTAATTGTTATTCGTTCGTTATATTTTTTTTTTAAATTAAACCAGGTGTGCGGCTTTATTTAAATTTACTTTATTTAAATTTTTTTATTATTATTGGTTAAAAAACTTATCGACCTAACCTTTTACGTTTTTGATTTCTTGACTCTAATTATTAAATATTCGTTTTGTAACTGATTTTTTTATGATTGTTGAACTTTCTGCCTTTTTTAACTGTACAGTCGCAGTTGAAATTATCCTACTCCTTTTTTTTAAACTTTCTTTACTTCTAATCCAAAGGAATGCTAATTGTGAATTATTTCTAAATCTGATCTGATCTGATTGTTGTTAACGTGTGGACTATTGTTGACTCTATTCAATAATTCAAAAGTTTCTACACAATAAACGCTACGGTTTAGTTTCAAACAGACCTCACAAGTGTTGACTGTGTTGTTTTCACAAAAAATGTTTTACAAGTGCTACTGTTTTTTCAAAAAGTTCTCCCACGATATGATGCTAATTGTGATTTTTTTTTTTTCAACAAAATATTCCATTAAAGTGATACTAACTGTGGCTTTTTTCCTTCAAAAAAAATTCCATATAAGGGCTACTGTTTTTTCAAAAAAATGTCCCCACAAGTGTTGACTGTGGCTTTTTTTTTTTTCAAAAAAAAAAATTCCCCACCAGGGATGCCAACTGTGATCGCGTTCAGCTTGTCCCCTCAGCTGTTACCTGCCGGAACGCCTGACGGTGATTTGAACAACCGTGTTGGCGTCTTATCAACTTACCCCTTGGGCCCGGCAGCACGCCACTGCAGTGAAATTACGGTCGTGTTCGACCGGACATGGGCTTTCACCACACCTCTAATTGATTGATTTCGGGATGCCAGGACAATTAAGTGTCCACTTATTGCTACTTTTACTCACTTATTCTTACTTTTACTCACTTCGCTAATTGTGGGGCGTACAGTGTCGTTGTGGTGAATGGTGTCGTGTTAGATAGCAAACGGAATCTGTAACTTCGCTTGATTGCTCAGAGCCAAGGGTCAAGATCCCATTTACTACCCCTAATTGGTTGTGTATGAGTGTAACCCACCAGACACAAGGCCGGAACTATGATCCAGATGGATTACAATCGTGTGAAGTGTACTAGATGTGTGCCGGATTACTGGACTGCCACACCAAAATGGTTGCTCAGTATTGGCGAACCGCCCAGCAATTCGGATGTGGGAAAGTGTAGTATGTGTTGGCGTAATGTAAGGTGTGAGTTTGTGCGGCTGAAATAAGTAAAGCTACTCATCAAAACAAGTAAGTCAATTCAAACAACTTCTAATATAATTTATTCAGTATCAAAACGAATTTTACAGTTATCGTATAATTGTCAATTTATACCTGAATGGAAAAGGTTCATGAACTAAATAACTATAGTATAAAAAACTACCCGGTTCGATAAGTTTTGAATTTAAGTTTCTAATAAACGTTTAACCTATAATCAACATTTTATCTCTAGCTAGTTTAAAACCGCTGATTTGAATTAGATTTTCTAATTCAAACTTATTGAAATTATCATATTAATATTATTTATTTATTTATTCAATCAATATTTAGCGTACCTTTATTTAATCTGTATTATCATACTTTTAAGCGCTTTGGCTTTTATTTTGATTTATTATTATTATAATGCCATTATTATCGTTGCTAAATCAACATAGATTCATTTACATTTCGTGATGCCTAAATCAATTTCATTGCATTCCATTATTGGAGATAATTTTATTGACTGATAAAATTATTATCTTAATTTAAAAATACCACATACTTTATAAGCTGAATCGCCGTACGGGGATTAGTCCGGTACTCTGTATTTAGAGTTGTTTATATTTTAATTTTCCAGGATCTAATGACTAAAAATGAGCGTGTTTGCCCTTTTTATAGGGTCGGTTTTCCCGGCAATTTGACTAGCCAAATCACGTGACGTCGAGTCAGCTAGTGTACGTCGCGTCGAAGCGACGTAGCGCTACTTTCCAACCCTATATCAGCCCGTTCATTGTGACTGTTATTTACCTACGTTCAAACATTTAATATTTCAACCCTATTGTGTGCTGATGGCCGTACAATACAACAGACTGAGTTACTTGTCATGATTGTCAATTGACTTGTCTGAAATTATTTACATATCGAAAATTACCTATCGGTCTTGTATAATCTCACGGTGTCTGTCTATTGTTGATGTCGAGTCAAGCGATTTTCGTCCGTCAGGAGCTACCGTTTGTCCCCCCCTCAACATCTTTATCTACACTTCTCTCCTGCCGTTGACATATCTATGTTTTGTTACTAAGCCAACATCTGATTTTATTCGGCTGATGACCTTGTCCTATTTTATTTACAAATTTAAACAATGTTTCCCTATTGTCGATACGCCGGTTCAATGGCCTTTATTTAAATTAGGTACCGTATTGTCGTTACTTCATTACTATATTTTTTATTACGATGACTACACGAAGGAATGTATATGACTCAAATAATCCGTGAATAGGTCGTCTCTGCACACGAGCTCGTTATGAGGAATACAAATACATTTTTTTATAATTTTAAAATGCATAGTTTAAAAGATATTAAAGAAAATATACAAAAATCAAGCATTCCCCCCTTTATCTCCGAAACTACTGACCCTAAAATTTAAAAAAAATAGGGAATATAGGGCCTCACTCATAGTTTACAGGAACACCTAAACGAAAATCGTATTCTGATTTTGGGAATTATTTTTGAGGAGTAAATTTAAAAAAAGAATTTTTTTCAAGTGTAGGTATCATATGTGACGTATCAAATGAAAGGACTCAATACAAAAATATTGATTTTATAATTTTAAAATTCATATAGTTTAATAGATAGACATTAAAGAAAAGCAGCTCCTTCAAAAAACCACTAAAAAGAGGAAAATAATGAAATTTTGAGGTCTGCGCCAATTTAATAAAACATGTCGGTTAAAAAGAAGATATTAATCACTATTACTATACTTTTCAACAGACTTCATATTTTATTAAATTGGGGCAGACCTCAAAATTTCATTATTTTCCTCTTTTTAGTGGTTTTTTGAAAGAGGTTTTTTTTTTGTTAAAAAGTTTTTTATTTTTTACTTTTTAGTGACATTTACCTTAACGGAATCACACGCCGTTACTCACTTTTATTAAACCGACTTTCTTACGCTGTCTGATGTGTCAAAAAGTTGTATTTACCTTAAGGAATCACACGCCGTTACTCACTTTTATTAAAATCAGTCGAACTACTGAACCGATTTTGATAAAAAATTTTTTTATTTGAAAGATATACTTTCAGATGAAAGTATATCTTTCAAATAAAAAAAAAATTTCCAAATCGGTTTATAAATGACGGAGTTCTAAGGTAACACGTAAAAAAAAAAAAATTACAACCGAAGGAGAACCACCTCCTTTTTTGAAGTCGGTTAAAAATATACGAAAAATAAATGGGAAATATAAGGGCCTCACTCATAATACAGGAAAACTTAACCGAAAATCCTACGTCTTTAAATTTCCACGGGAAACGGAATAGTACGGAACCCTCTCCACGCGAGTCCGACTCGCACTTTACCGGTTTTTTTTATAAATACAATCTATATCTCCCCAGGTTGGTATAGAAAGTAAAAGATGCGGTATACAAAACTACATAATATAGGTACAGTAAGTGCTATACCAACGTAAGCATGTATCATTACATCAGAGATAAGAAGGCAAACGCTGCACAATCGTGTTTTAAAATATGATAACATTTTTATGAGTGGATGTGCTTTGAATAACAATAACCCATAGTTGGATTGCTTTATATTATATACCCTAGCTATGTATTGTATTACATCTGCATAATATTATCATATATACCGAGTGTTCATTGGATTAATCAGAATTAATCGTGGCTTTTTTTAATCGTGGCTTTTTAGGTGTTCGCGCACATGTGTCGCAGAGGTCCACTGGTTTGCGTCGGGCGGATAACTCGCCGGAATCCAGGGTACGAAGCGGAAACGGAATACTGTATATGAAATGAATAACCAGCGTATTTTCTATAATAATATTTATTTAGAAACAAAGATAAAAATAAAAAGTACCCTTTACAAAAAGTAAGACAGAATAATATGTACATATATTTCAAATGATACCGTAGTATCCAAACGACTCTATATAAACTAAATCCCTACTTTACGGAGCAACGGTGATGACTCGATACAAACTCAAAACTCTGTTTATCAACAGGAAAATATATACAACGGTATTATACCGGAGGGGCGTACCCCTTATCTGAAACGGTGGGGGAAACAGCGGTAGGACACCTGGTGATAGCACAACGCACTGGTGCCGCAACGATCGCCAGGGGGTACGGGTTATAGGGGAACGGTTAGTCAGGCTGTGACGGACTCAGCCTGTGACCTGCAACAGGGCGGGGGTTAATCAAACCAAAACACCGGCTGACTGTAGGAGAGGTTCCGGTAGCTCGCAACGAACGGGGAGTCAATTGACTCTCAATACCGGCGGAGGAGCGCGGTTTAGATAAGGACTAGGTAAGCGGGTCGGAGAGGTGGTGTTATCACTACAAAACAAGCTGAAGGCTATACTATCTATGGAGAACGTGAGGCGTTTCTCCCATCAGTCACTGGTGTTCAACACAGGTCAATATTTACAGTATCATTGCTCTAGCGAGAGCTAAATTAAAACTGTTCACAAAACACATTTTATCATCAGTGTGCGTAGCACATTATTTTAACTCACGTCTTTTCGCGAATTTAAAACAAAACGGTTTATTTCATGATTGGCTATACACTATTAACACACAGTAGTACCGCGTTCACTTAAACACCGTCCACACTAGTGACGATGCTGGAGGCTATCGTTACAACCGACTAGACCTTCTGAACCCCTCCTCCCGTTTTAATTTTATTCGACTCTCCCGGCCGCATTCTTAACTCGGAAATAAGATATTAACGTCAAATTAAATCTGTTGTAGGCGCACGTCACCCTAAAATTAAAAAATGTTGAGCTGGATTTTAGAACGCATTTTTTAATAATAGATGGCTTCCATATTTTTTTAGGAAAAAAAAATAAACACTATACGCCGTACTTGGCATTGTCAGCACAGTATCACACTTCGAGTGATTTTACGATAAATAATTTATGACAGGTAGGATTCTAACCTTTCAACCAATTTTCGTTTACTTCCAGCAGTTTTTCGACCATGGCACTTCAACGCACCGTCCCAATTTAGCACAAGTATGTTCTTCCACTGTTTTGTATACTAATTTAGCAGCGTCAGTAACATTTTCATCTAAATTAACATTGAAAAACGTTTCTAGCCTTGTCATTGCGTCAAAAAGTGTACGAAACTTCTGAAAGCTGCGATCATAACCATGGCGACGATGCTTGCGCGTAACTAGTCGTCAAAAAAGGTCTATTAATGCTGAAGGTAGTCATTTTAAACACAAAAGATAGTTCTGTTGCTTTTGTTTTTTCTTTTATGTTACTTTGTTTGTTTTTTTTTTGCAATAAAATAGCTAAATATTAATGCTTGTATCTTAATCGTTATAATCTTGCGGTAGGGGGGCAAATTTTAATAACCTACTAGCGGCAAATATGTAAATCCGCCACTGGGAATATGCTTTTTAAGTTTGTTCAATATCTATAGTCATGCAACACCTTGGTATATTAACGTCGTTCAAATTAAGTAACTGTTAATGAAAACACGCGACATTAATATGATACATACATAAGTATATAGAAAACAGGATCAATGAAAAATTAACTGAAATAATATTAGTAATAATTTCAGGCTTCAAAAAAATTTTGAACGTCGGAAAGTCAAAATACTAAACGAATAGTCACTTTATGTATATGGTCAATATATTCAACTTCGACTATTTGTAACTATTTTTAGGCATTGGTTTCAAAAACAAGAATTGAAAGCAGTGTTTGTCTCTTTGAAAGTAAAATATTTATAAGAAATATTTTATATACTAGACACACGGTATGCATAAGGTGTTACCAACAGTAACAGAACGTTTGTTAATTACCATTTACCACAGTAGAATGAATTGTTAATACATACCGCGTGTTCTATAAAATTGTCAACATTGAAGAACGTACGAAACTATTAAGGATGAACATTAGCTGAACCGTTGCGAAAATTTCGCAATTATAATGAAATATGAACCACACAAAACAAGCTGAAACGTTGAAAGCTTATAAACTATTAATAGCTATTCATATAATATGCTTTGAGAAGAATTGAAAGTCGTTTCTTGTGAAATACGATTCCTAAAATATTATATCTTATTTTTTAAAAACAGAGACAGCTACTTCAGTTTTTAAAAATCACGAAAATCGGTCCAGCAAAAGCTGTGAAATAAACATCGAAAATCTTAGCGTCTTATATATATTTTAGTGTCCAAAAATATTGTGATTACTAAGTATATCTGTTGGTGGGAAGGACAATAGTAACGACATGTCCCTCAGTTATCTCTCTAAAGACTACAAGTAGAGGAAGCACTGTAACCCATAATGCACACATCCCGCAACTCATGTATTTCTTGTATATGTGTATATCCTGAAAAAAATAATTTAATATTGTCATTATTATTATTGTAGAATGTAGATTATAGACGCGTCGACAACTCAGGTCATTAGTGTCTTATATAACAATTAATAATCCATTTGTATTTTGTGTATTAGAATCTGCCAGCCGGCATACACAAACCGACTGATACGAGCTCGGGCTCCTGGGAACGTCAATTTCCAAAGAACATTGGAATGCAATTGCGAGAACAACTATACATTCCAATGTTCCCCCTGGGGGAATTTTAATTGTCATTTATAAAAATATACTGTGTGTATAAAAAATTGATTGACAGATAGAAAATGTTCTTGCATTAAAATCCAATTTTAGCGTAAGCATGAATAGAGTTACTATCTAAAAAATGGATAAACATACTGATACACTGTAGGTAGTACCTATATCTTTTATTCAAAAAACCTATACCTAAATTTGTGGATAACTGGGACACCATCTGTAAGAACGATTTATCGCTAAGAAAGAATGTTTTTGGTTTTGTACTTATTGTTTTCTTAAAGCAAAAAAAGTTTTTTTGAAATTTTTACTGGTAGATATATACACTAGCACAGTATAATTTTATAACTCCCCTAGTTGCTATATAAACCGAAAAAAATACAACAATGTACTTTATATTTTTTCGAATTCCGCATGTCCGTTTCCATATGCAAGCTTAATTTGAAAAAGATTTCCAAATTTTTGAAATTTCGCAATTAACGTAGCACCCTAAAGTTCTTTAAAACGGTCCTGTTCAACGGGGGTTATTAAAGCTCAGTTTACACGCTCATAAACCGTCCGGAGAACCTCCTATTATGCTAACGTGTTGAGAAGAATATGATCATAAAAATAAATAAGATTATACAGTCATATACAAAACACAGATTACAATTTCAGATAAACGCGACATACGATATTGTGCTTGCTGTGCTTTGCTTCAGGCTGTGGGGCTGTGTATAATGTCCTATAGTGCAATGTATGCCCAACCAACCAACAGGAAACCAAGAACCGAAAATCAACCTTACGTTAAAGCTGATCTTTACCACCTGATCACAAATGCAATGGTATCATAGCCCCCACAAGGAGGGAGCGGCTGACAGGGCTCCAGTCTGGGTATCCGGGATTAGGAGGGGCCAACTAAAAGATCAACAGAAGACAAAAATCGAAGCGGTTATAGGTAGGAGGGCCCGCCAAAGATCCTGACCCGGTAACTCGCTACAAAATGTTGGGACCATGATTGAAATATATATAAAATCTACCTCCACAACCCGTTGTTTCTGCACTGTTTGGGACCTGGTTAGATGTCGGGGGAGAGAAAATGCGGGTCTTGTAGACCTGAGTGCAGCGAGAAACTTTCTAGCCCCCTAGTGTAGGTATCTATATTTTTCTATTCACAATCCATGTGTTTTCATTACTAAATAAAATACAATACAGCATTTTCTATATCTCGCTCGTTTCCTTAATCAATTCCAATCGTTCATACCGGATCCTGGCGTCCATAAATTTTATCCAGTCGGTGTTAATCGTATCTAAATTTAATATTTTATCCATTGTCGGCCTCGAGTTTGCTTGTTCTCAGTCTATAATGTCGTCTGGTTAGGTTTTAAATTTTAGTTATTTGGTCTCGGATTTAGAGCATGAATCCTGGAAGGAGATAATGTGTTTGAGTTGTTGATTATTGAGTTTTGTTGTATTATTATTTTAAGTTGTTTGGTTAAACGTCTGTTGTTCATGTCAATTTCCCCGCTTTTACGCCCACGATCAAGCGTCGCTCTAGCTTCATTGAAAGGCTGCTAATAAAGTACGAAATTACCTTTACACACACTCCATACACTTTAGGTACTACACCCAACTACAAACCTAAAATAATCACGGTAATTACTTTAGAAGAAACGTGATAGAAGGCAAAAGAATAACAATATTTATTTGCTAAACTCTTTAGTTATCAATGTTTCGACACAAATTGTGACTTCTTCAGAACCTTCAAAATTATAGTGCTTTTGTATCCATTGTCTAGAATCTAGATTTCACGAATAATATTACAAAATTACGAAATTGTTTAGACATTGCAATACAGAAGAACTATTTTGCTTTTCAAGATCCTGACGAAGACACTATTTGTATCGAAACATTGATCATTTTAAATAAGGTGTGTTGCAAAAATTTAAATATATTAGGTAGGTATACTATATGTAATATAATAACTACTTTTAATAGGGCTTGAGAATAGCCGAGCGTGTAGCAATGCTGTTGTTTACATGGCGTTGCTATGGTTCCTCTATTACAAGTCCCCAGTTCCCGAGTTCTAGCCCGAGAGCTGGTAAAAGTGTCAATTGGATTTTCAATTTATTATTAACAAAAAATAATGAATTGAAAATATGAATTGGTGCTGCGCTCAAATAACCTTAGCTGTTGGTGGTCTTTAAAACACACAACTACTTTTAATAAAAACCCATATTTTCCCAACGGTTCATTTTTTTGACCAATGCCCGTCTTCTGAAATAACGAAAACGTAACTTCGCAACGTATACGTGTTCTGTTACCATAGTTTTATGAATGGTAATTATGGTAACAGTACCGCGGTACTGTTGAAAATACGAACTGGCGGCACTAGGTCCAAAAAACCCCAGCTGAGTGTGGCCTTAAAAACAGCGTACATTCAATACACTCGGAAAAATGGTAAACCAGATATTAAGTGTATTGAGGGTTGCGTTTTAAAAATCTACATGAATAAAAAAACTCGGGTCGCAGTGCCAAAACCCTGCCGACAATATAGTGTATTTGCTAATACAGGCCTTGTGGCTTTAATACGTGAACTTAAGTTTGATTTTGGACAAAATAAAAAATTTAACCCCTTAATACATCCCTTAAAAAAATAATTTTTTTTCTTAATTTCAATATTATTATCAATACAACCTCTGTACCAAATTAAATACACCCTTCAGTAAGTAAATCACTATCCGCAAACTAGTGTTTCCATAAAATTTGTAAGTTCGGTCCTGTCGGGCCGATTTTATTAAAATTTTAGCAGCACATTTTGATCTTCACTACAAGGTTAAATTTCAATTTTGAAACAATTTTGAAAATTTTTTCGGTATTTTTGGGCCCAAAAACATTTTTCAACCCCTAAAAACCACCCTTAAAATGGTCCGATTGGACCCATTTTAAATAGGCTTCGTGCGGTGATGAATTCCAACGTGCCTACCAAATTTCGTCAAAATCAATTAACTCTTTCGAAAGTTATAGCCCGCACACATATATATATAAATATATATATAAATATATAAATATATATATACATATATAAACAGACATTTCCAAAAATGGTGCCAAATTGTTCAGGAGGCTATGAAACGTCGAGAAATGTTGGTCCGACCCCTAGGTCCCGCCATCCGACCGACGCCAATAGTGTATGTGCCATATGGCAAATACACTAATAAAATGTGTCGTTTAAAAACCGTTTCACTATACACGCAGAGATATCGCATCATAATATTATTACAAACATGTGTACACTGTTTTATTTTCGCGAAAATAAGAAAAGTCAATTCTTTCTCTCTCTTTCTAACTTTTTATCTATAATGCAATCCGAAACAGTCGCCATATCACATGCGTGATTACGGCAAGGTTAAACAAAAACATGTGACCAACGGCCGATGTACAATTCCTCAGGACTCAAGAGTATGACCCAGAAAATATCGTACGTCAGATCTAGATAGAGAACTATAAAAGCGCACCATTATTGTAAACGGGGCTTTCGTATTAAGTATAGTTAATTCACGTGAAAGTGCGGTTTAATGTTTCTTTTCTATGTAAATACAAAAATAAGACACTAAATTTTCAAACATATTATAGTCATAATATGTAGATTTTTATCTCTGATTGGTTTCTGATTTATTTCCCAGGACTATCGCCGCAGAACTGAACTGATATGTTGCGGCGTCACCAAATATTTTCATTCAATGTTTTCTCAATATACAGGGTGTCCTCAAAGACACTTAACACACGCCTACCACATGTTCCTGAGGCCAAAATAAGCCGATTTAAGCAAACTTACCTTCTTACAAAATTGCTTAGTTTGGGCGCTATACGGCCCTGAAGTTACAATTTTGAAATCGTTTTTTTGTTATAAATTTAAAACGGCTTGTGCGATTTGATAAAATTTGGCACGTTGACTTAGTTTTATGACACAAAAAACACATATCAAAATTATGATTAATATTAATCCATAGGCGTAGAACTCGGGTTTTGCTTAAAGCGGTTATTTTGGTCTCATGGAACATGTGGTAGGCGTGTGTTAAGTGTCTTTGAGGACACCCTGTATATATAAAATTTATGTAATTTTATCGAAATTTTTAATTTCACTTCACCATTCACCATTCACCATTCACTCAAATTCATTCATTCAAATTTAAATTTTCAACCCAGAATAGCATAAAAAAAAATTTTGTTAGTTGATTTTAAGAAAAAAAGATTCCTATGAACAGGGATCCGAAACCGCTTTGTTACAGAGTTAAAACCTTCTGAAAATGTTGATTTTTCAAGCAATACAAATTTTCAATGTGCTGCAGCTCCGTAACAAAGCGTTTTCGGACCCCCGTCCATAGCAACTTTTTTTTTAAAATCCACTAAGGAATCGTCTCCCAAAATTTGTGGTATCATTTTTAAACACCCTGAAGACATAACCATAATAATTATGATAAAAAACTCGGGTCGCAGTGCCAAACCCTGCCGACAATATAATGTATTTGTTAATACTGGAATTGTGGCTTTATTATGTGAACTTAAGTTTGTTTTTGAACAAAATAAAAAATTTAACCCCTTAATACATCCCTTAAAATAATATTTTTTTTCTTAATTTCAATATTTTTATCAATGCAACCTCGGTACCAAATTAAATACACCCTTCAGTAAGTAAAGCACTATCCGCAAACTAGTGTTTTCATAAAATTTGTAAGTCCGGTCCTGTCGGGCCGATTTTATTAAAATTTTAGCAGCACATTTTAATCGTTACTAAAAGGTTAAATTTCAATTTTGAAACGATTCTGAGAATTTTTTCGGCATTTTTGGGCTCAAAAACATTTTTCAACCCCTAAAAACCACCCTTAAAATGGTCCGATTGGGCCCATTTTAAATAGGCTTCGTGCGGTGATGGATTCCAACGTGCCTACCAAATTTCGTCAAAATCAATTAACTCTTTCGAAAGTTATAGCCCGTTCACACACACATATATATACATATATAAACAGACATTTCCAAAAATGGTGCCAAAGTGTTCAGGAGGCTATGAAACGTCGAGAAATTTTGGTCTGACCCCTAGGTCCCGCCATCCGACCGACGCCAATAGTGTATGTGCCATATGGCAAATACACTAATATTCGTGGCCAAATTTTCTTATATAACTAATTAATATTATGGATATACGATCTTTTTTCCTGGATCTTCTTGAATTAACACTCCGTATTTTCTCATGAATTATACCTAATGATATGTTTGACGCGTAAAAACGACATTTAAACTTTTATGTATCACAGAGTGGGACGCTTATAGGACAGGGGTTTTGCAGACAGTTTGTGGGTTTTATTCTTTCTGGTTGAAATTTAACTTGGGGAAACTCGATTCTATATAATACTATGTAATTCTAAAATCTGCATTAATAACTAAACTATCTGAACAGACCATGCAGCGAAGGCAAACAATCAAAGGCAAGGTGTCTTCTGTCTGTATAGCTATAATATAATGTTATAATGGTAGTTAAGTTGGCTGTGCTTGCTGATCTCTGCAATAATAAAATATACAGCTGAATATTAAAGCTTGTATCTAAAATATATCCTTCAAAACACAATAATTCCCTATTTTTACTTCGCATCTCTTTGGTAGGGAAGTATTGAATTCCGAATTATGAAAGGGAAGTCCAAATTTCTTTTTGGGATTTTTACGTTTCGATCCCCTTGTGTTTGTGCTCATTCTCTGATTGATGACTGTGTGTGCACTGTGCATGTATCTGGTAAAAACGGTGGGCATTTTTAGTTCGATTGAAATGACAAAATTGAGTCCGACGACAAAAAAAGGTCGATTTATATTATCCGGTCAGACACGGGGCGGGAACGTAGCGTTAACGTTCCGGAAAATACAATAGATATTTATACTAGCAGACACCAGTCGAATTTAATTGTGCTTTGTTTAAAAGAATAACTTTGTTATACAACGAGTTATTTTTAAATGTTCTCACATTTATCATTAAAAGATTTATGTATACTTAATTGCACTATTGTTAGATGAAGATGAAAAACAAAAATATTGTCGTCATTGTCATTTTGGTCATTGGTGTTCATTGTCGCTGTACCTTTTATCTTCTTGATTGTATAAAAATTACATGTTTTTAACACTTTCGATAAGTTTTTCGTGATCCATTCCGAGAGAATTTAACGCGATCACTCTAAGCTTATTACTTTACTGTCTGAACAAAATGTATATTATACGTATGTCGTAAGTACCGTTTCAGACGTATTCAGACATGCTCAGACGCGTAACGTATCAGACAAAACATACTCGCCGGCAATGTTTGACGGTACGTGAATGATACGCAACGTGTCTAAACGGACCGGATACGCTAAAAATATTTCTATTTGAAATGCATTTAAAAATGTTTATCTTGTAGGAAACGCTACGTTCCCGCCCCGTGTCTGACCGGATAATATAAATCGATCTTAGGCTCATGTAATCCCTACATTATTCTATGCGGCGATTGGTTCAGTGAGTCAAAATTGTACCGGGTACGTATTATATATTATGTACAATACATAAGGTAACGTATACCTACTGTATGTATATGAAGATAGCAAGGAACACTTTATCAAGCGAGCCACCGTATTATATGATATGTATGCATATACATATATAGACTGTATGTATGTGTGTGGTACATGTAAATTGGCCAGCATTATTAGGTATTGTTGTCACGTATCGTACAGGTCTATTTGTTATCTCCAGATTGTCCCTTTGTTGCCCCACATCGCATCAAGTGCCGCCGCCACCGACCGTAAACCTAACGTGTTCTCACTCTCTAACCTTCGCTCGGTTTGCCTGCGCGCCACTCGGGAAACTCGGCCCCAGTCCCAAACTCTACGCCACTGCTGTAATAGGTTCCTCTTCGTATACCGATTCGCTAGACGTGTTTAACTCCCTGCCTTAACACTGATCCTAGATAGTACCTATAAAGAGTTGTGTACGAAAAACTAAATTATTTTTGATATTTGATTATACAGGGTGGTGAACTGCTCAGGTGTATATATAGAGATTTAACATGTAAAATCGTAAATATGCAGTTTCCTGCTTTTCTGATTTTTTTAGAGCAAAAATCCATAAAATTGAAAATGATCACTGTTAAATTATCTACATGGTATAGACCGAGAGCTAGTGACAATTTTTTGGTGTTATTTATTCAAAGCCTTATTTTTGTGAAGATGTTGAGGGAGGTATATTAAAGTGCCCTGAGTAAGGGATTTTGCTAGATAGCGGTATGGGAGGGATGCAGACTGCCCCTAACATGTAACAAAAAAAATGATCACAATTATGATTGCTTCAAAGCTGAAATTGTTTCTATAGCTTGTCGGTAACCCAATAATGCCATTATATTATTTGCAGATCGAATGGACAGTATTACAGAGGTGGCAGATCACCCTAAATGTGTCATGTAACCGACGAAATTTATATTATTAGTTCAAGGTTCAAATTTTAATATGTTGTTACAGCGACTGTTTTAAGCATATATTTCAATTTGCAGAACAAAATGTCGGCATTAACCCCCTTGCAGAACGATATAAACACCCAGGCGAGCAAGTTTCCCTCTAAGAGAGGGGGTTAATACCGACATTTTGTTCTGCAAATTGAAATATGTGCTTAAAACAGTCGCCGTAACAGCATATTAAAATTTGAACCTTGAACTAATAATATAAATTTCGTCAGACACATGACACGTTTAAAGTGATCTGCCACCCCTTTAATACTGACCAATCGATCTGCAAATAATATAATGGCATTATTGGGTCACCGACAAGCTATACAAACAATTTCAGCCTTGAAGCAATAATAATTGTGACCATTTTTTTTGTTACATGTTGTGGACGGTCTGCATCCCTCCTATACCGCTATCTAGCAAAATCCCTTACACAGGGCATTTTAATATGCCTCCCTCAAAGTCTTCACAAAAATAAGGCCTTGAATAAATAACACCAAAAAATTGTCACTAGCTCTCGAACTAGTAGGTCACTTAGTTTTAACGAAAATAATTTTTATAGAGCGTGGTTACAAAAAATGCATATTTTTGACCTTTTAATTATTATTAAGTTGTCAGAAAAAATTATTGTTGACAAAAGTTTGTTTATGCTCTAAATAAATAAGGACGTAATTATAATCAATATAGCTCTTCTCGTTTACGGGGAGGACCTGAAAGTTTGATATGGTCCAAGTATAAAAATTCCTAGCTGACACACCTTTAAACGGATCGAAACCAAATTTTACACCTATGCTGGGGTTATCATACAATTTTATTTTTTAATCACGCTGTTAAATGACGGTTGCTATGGCAACGATCAACAATTTGCCAAAATGAAAACGCAGCATCCAACGAACACGTAGCAATCAAAATTTAACAGCGTGATTAAAAAACAGCCTGTTAAAATTATACGATGAACCCAGCATTAAGATTTTTAGGGGATTTGTCAAGCAGATTTTTCTTATTTTCTTCCTATACTCCCCTAAATAAGTTATTAATGAACAAAAATAGAAAATTGTGATTATTATTATTATTATTATGTCCGCAAAAACAAAAGAAACAACGACTTACGGACCAAATATGTTCACTGGCACAGTTTTGTTTCACAGTCCCCGTCACACGTATGTGCAATACCGTTGGAAACAGCTTTGGGGAATATTTGTGTGGTCTGGAGGGAGGTTGGGGGGTGTTGCGTTTTACAAGTTGATAGACTGTGTTTGACACTTCATGGACGGTTAGATTCTAGCGAAACCTGACGTGCGGATGTCTTTGGGGGCTTCAGAGATAAACTTATTGTTGGTGCAAAGAACGGATTATGTATTTATCTATACATATACATACATATATTATATAATATACAATATTATGTATGTATATACATTATACATACATCATTTTATAGTAGGTGCGTATAGGTATATCTGTCTGGAGATGAAGGGCCTTGCTCTAACTTTGACAGCTGGCAAATTGCCCTTAACTCGACCGTTTAAAAATAGCATCATCATCAGAAATACTCAATACATTATTTTTGCGAATAATGTTATCGAAATTTTTAAGCACCGTCGCAATTAATCAAATATAAAAGGTTTGTTATTTTTAATGAGTATTCTTCTGTCCAATAAGCAAGAATTTTTCAAATAGTAAGTAGTAATGCTTTAGGCCCGTATTCACCAAGCACTGTTAAAGATAGAAGTTATACTAATAATAGAATAAATTTATTCCTTGGAATAAAATTAACTTCCAATTCACCAAGCAATTCATTCGATAGAATAGTAACTTCAGGTAAAAATTTACTTTATACCATACGCCTTGGACATTTTGTCAAATATTTTGATTCTAAAGCACGTTTACCAAAGATCCGACCGATGGCGCATCGATCGAAAATGTAAATTTATTTTATTTTACTACAAAAGCCTTTACCTGAAAGACATGGAATTAATATTATTTTATCTGAAAAGGTCGCCAGGTCATAAAGTAATTTGTGCATTTCGTGTCCTACCTATTTTACTAGGCGAATAAATATTTATACCCTAGAAATTGGGCAGAATAGTTATTCTTACGATTTATACCTGCAGTAAACTTAACTACATTTGGTGAATTAAATTATCGCTATTTATTCCGAGTAATAGTTACCGCAGGGGAATAAATCAACGGAATAAATAACTAACTAGGCTCGGTGAATACGGGCCTTAGAGAATTAATACACGCTATGAACAGTAAAAATTTTAAAAATTTGAAAGCCGCTCTCATAATTTTTAACAAATATATAGGCACACTACAGTAGGTATCCCTCATTATAACGTTTACCGTGGTTTACAATTTAACAAGCTTTTGTTCAACTTCACATAGGTATTTGTTAGTCGTCTGTCAGTTTAGGTCAAATTTTTCAAGTCAATTTTGAATCAGTTTCACATATCCGATCGATTTGAAATTTTGTACACATGTGTTTCCGATGACAATACATGAATCAATCGTTTTTAGAATTAAATAATCAATACTACTACATCTTATAATTGCTATACCATTCTTATTCGCTATAGCACTATTTTCGAAGATTTGCCGTATTTTACAGTTCCGCTATTTCGAACGTGACGTGACCTCGACATGCGTAACCAAACGAAAAACGAGACTAAAATTTAACTCAAACATTTAAGCGCAACGTAATATTCAAAAGTTGCGCGAGTGCAAAGACCTACGTAAATAATGTTGTGAGTATATAGGTACCTAGTAATTATAGTGACACCCTGAGCTCAAATTCAGATGTAATAATTATAGAGGGCAGTGTAGCCTTGTGGATAGCGTACTTGGTACCAGCCTCTAGACTAGACTGTCGTGGGTTCGAATCCCACCTACGCTCATGGATGTTTTGTGATGTTATTTAGTTTTAAGGTAGTTGTTATTTAATGTAATTTAAGACGCTAATGACCTGAGTTGCAGTTGACGGCATCTATATCCTACAATAAATAAAATAAATAAATGTAACAATTATAAGTACAGAAGGTGGTGAGTGGTGACTTAAAAAGCAAAGGAACTCCTTGACACACTCATTACGAATAAACCGCAGGTACTTTAAAGCTTAGCAGGTCATAGCCCAAACACGATTTCAATGATTCAACATATTCGCATTATATACACCATGACCAATTCATTAATAAGTCGGTCAACAAAACTGAAGGCTGACTACATACCGTATGTCCCACCCAATGGGATCGTCCCACATTTTTTTTGTTGGAATCTACATTACAAATAGATTATGAAACAATTTTTATAATAAAAAAATTACCACGAGTGTATTTTCAATGGAATTTTAAACATATAATTGTACCGCTACAAAATAATTTAAATTAAAAATATTTTATCCGAATAGCCATGATTTAAACAAATCATGGCTATTCGGATAAAATATTTTTAATTTAAACTTAATCACAGCTCCTTAATAATTATTTTGTAATTAAAAGCTGCATATTGGTAATTTGCAAACATACGTATCAGATAGAGTTTTTAATAATGAACAAATTTTGTATTTGTTTTTTTTTCACCAAAATATATAGGGAACCAGGAAAATTCATAAACTTGATTTTACATGTAAAATCCCTATTATTACCCGCAAAGCAAATCAGCACCCTGTATAACAACATCTGTCTATTCTCTAATCAGTCATGAGCTAATTACATGACGACAGTGATTTAATCCATAAATATTGTTGGCAATTGTACATATTATGTCGCAAATACACACACACACACGCACACAAATATATGAGCACGTGAGCTGTCATGCGACAATTGCATTACTTTTACATAATTATTTTGAAACACCGGAAATTAACCTCTCCGACGGCCTAACAGAACGCCACACATGCTTTGCTACATAAACCTCTCTCTCCCTTTATATTTAAGACCCCCGACTTAAACCTATCACCTATTTGATACATTGACTTTTGTAAGAACGGCTTTCACTTTAGAAATTCAATCAGCTAGGTACTTTAACTGGTTTCCAATATATCTACACCTACTTATAGCGAAAAAGGTTCATTAAATCAAATTTAATTTAAGTCAAGATTCGGTTAATTAAGATAGTTTTTAACAGGCTTCAAAAAAGGAGGAAGATTCTCAATTCGACTGTTTTTTTATGTATGTCACCTCATATCTCCTGAATTTGTGAATCGATTTTGACGATTATTATTTTATTTAATAGGGCATACCTTCAGAGGGGTCCCATATAAATTTTACTTAAATCAGTTCAGTAGTTCGACTGATTTTTTTATAATGTATTTTTTATGTCTGTTATCTATGTATGTCACCTCATATCTCCTGCATTTGTGAACCGATTTTTATGATATTTTTCTAATAAATAGGGAATATCTTCAGGGTGGTCCCACTTAAATTTTACTTAAATCGGTTCAGTAGTTTTTTTTAAGTTTAGTAATAAATTATCAAGAAGTCGGTTAACAACGTGTAAAGTATAAACTGTGTATTGCAAAGCCACTAAAAAGAGAAAAATAAAAAAAATTATAAAAAGTAGAACCTCCTTCAAAAAAAGCCCCTAAAAAGAGGAAAATAATAAAATTTTGAGGTCGGCGCCAGTTTAATAATAATAATAATAATAATAATAAATGTCTTTATTTATGTCGTACAATCTGTACATAATAGCGTCAATTATTTAGATACATATTTTAATTATTTAAAAACTCTCTTGTTTTGTAAAATACATTTGTAAGTAAATACTTTTTGAGACTTTTCTTAAAAAGCTTCCCGCTTTGAATATTCTTTATGTCATTGGGTATCTTGTTATATATTCGAATCATAGCATTTCGGGGGCCCCTCTGCACAACTGTGAGATGTGAACTTGTCAATCTAATGTCATTGTTTCTAATGTCATATGGTTTACAGAATTTAAAAATAATTCAGGATTATTTTTAACGAAACATGCACATTCTAGAATGTATAAGTTGATTACCGTAAGGATATTAAACTGTGCAAATAAACGTCTACAGGACTCTCTAGGCGCTACGCCTGCCATGATTCGAATACACTTTTTTTGTATTAACAAAATTTTTTCTACATTCACTGAATCACCCCAAAATATAATTCCGAAGTGAATTATAGATTGAAAATATGCGTAGTAGACACTGAATAAGTTAGCCCTAATAAAAGTAGATATTATACTATAAACAGTTTTTATAGTATTTAAATCGGCACCGACCTCAAAATTTTATTATTTTCTTCTTTTTAGTGACTTTTTTTGAAGGTGGTTCTATTTTTTTTATAAAAAGTTTTATTAAGTGTTTTAAAATATCGAACGTATCACCGTCACTTCCACCATCAGGTGGAAGAACGGGTCTTGACTGAAGATTGCGATTAGGAGACGGGTGTGCATTGTCATGCAGCAACCAGCATCGAGTGTGAACATTAACATTTCTTGTCGCAACTACTTATTACACCGGAGCCGTGCTCAATCACTGTTGGCCATCGGCTGTAAGTGCTGTTGTCTCTCTCCTTGTACACCCTCGCGATCTACCGCTCGTCTGCCTTCGTATACAGGGTGACAATCCCGACCGAAACCGGCTTACCTTGCGCTTACATAATATATCTGTGGTCAGAAAACAAAAGCGCTTATGTCGAACTTATGGTAAAATACGATTAATGACGATTAAATCATCCAGTTAATTTATTATTATTATGAAGGAAGAATTCCTTAAGAATTTTGCATCCACAAACACCCTAAGCTTCAAGTTCGTCACCGTCACACAAGGGATACATGCGTAACAAGGTGTAACTATAACCGCGTCTCAAACCATGAAATGGGCGATTACAGTGAGTTTGGGTCGTGCGCACGAAGTACACGGAGCGACCGAATAAGCACAGCCTTTTGCATGCGGCAGATTAGTGACTCAGCATTACGCTGACATGCCGGAATAGCTTTTATATTTGCCAACAGTGACGGTTTGGCTCCTCCAAGAGCACCAATTATAAGGAAAATTAATTTAACAGAATACTCTGGGTACTGCTTCCTGAGCTCAAGAAGAAGGTTTTGATATTTTGTCCGCTTATTATTATTATTTAAAGAATCAACAGGCCTATAACCCATTTGATGATGGAGTTCTCCATTTTTCGCTGCAAGAAAAGTGGAGACAAAATTTTTTTTCCAAGTCTTCATGGTTTCCGGGCTTGTAGGCCGTGGTCCGGTGGTATTTCTACCTGACGTTTCGTCTACAACTGCGGTAGACATTCTCAAAGGCAGCGGCTCACAGGTCACTGACCTGTGAGCCGCCAAGGAGGACACTTCGACCGCTGCCTTTGAGAATGTCTACCGCAGTTGTAGACGAAACGTCAGGTAGAAATATCACCGGACCACGGCCTACAAGCCCGGAAACCATGAAGACTTGGAACAATGCCGGCCGTGAAAGCTTGCACACCTGGATAAAAAAAATTTTGGTATCTTTTTTCTATATTTTCGAATAGATTTTTGGGCGCACCTATATATAATCGATTTGTCTGTGAATCTGACTGTGTCAAATTAGATTGTATACTATATAAGCTCGATATCTTAAGCCATATAGCGAGGCTGCCGCAGTGTGAACTGTCTCGCAGCAGCTTTGATTAGGTAGTGACGCAAATCATGAGACAACGCGAGGCATCATTAAAATGACTCACTCCGAAGCAACAATATGTCGGTATTATCACCTGATGCGACGTATTTTATTGTGATACACAATTTAAAAAAAATAGTAAAAAAAATAAAACAGCGACGAAGAACTCGCTGGTGGGTTTTTATACTTATATAAAAAGCAGTGAGACGGGTCGTTTATTAGGACTAAAATTACTTTTAATTGGGACTCACAAGTGCGACCCTTAAAGTCCACCCGACGAACTTCCCAGTTTGATGAATATTGAATATTAATAATTAAATTAGAAAATACACAGAAAAGTAATCATTTTAATCATTAAAACATAATTATTATTTATTTTTAACAATAAATTAACAAAAAACGGCTGGACCGATTTTTATAAAATTTATGTCGGATCATAGTGACGTTAACATGCTTTGATAGACACCTCAACGAAGTTGATAACATTTTTTTGGGCGAGATTTCGTATAAAATCTACTTTTTTGCAGTCGCTTTGTTTAAACAATAAAAAAACGGCTTGATCGATTTTGATTTTTTGAAGTCGGTTAGAAATGAAATTTCATTTGATAATTTTACCAGTTATCAGATATTAGATGATGATTGCATTTTAAACAGTTTTTTTTAATTCTATCTGAAAATATGTATAGAAAAAAGTACTGTACGCATCGTTACACAGGGCTGAAGTGAATATTTCTTACATCAAATTAGTTGAATGACGTAGAAGAGGGAAAGAGAGAGAAGCGTTGATCTTGCATGACCTTGCATTGCACTCCTCGATACTGATACGGCGGACAGAACTCCCCGTACCCCGCGTCTATCTTTCATAGAAAGTAGTGGGACATGCGCGTCGTCGTTTAACAATTTGCGCATCCGCGTCCGGAGTCGCATAAGAAGTATTCACATCAAAACATCAACATAAGCGGTTTTACCTATTGATCACAGATTATATGCACGTGTCTTTTATTCCGCCTATAAATTCAGTATATCACACCTTATTTAAAACTGACCAAATAGAGTCATAAAACTACGAGATATCAACGTGACACTCATCCAGTGAATGTTCTACCTATTGTAAATCTCATACAAAGTACCTACAGACAAAGCTGCGAGTTTACACATTATTGGATTACATATAGCTTTTGGCCTATTCATTTAAAGCTTTGTGTCTATATTATAATATAAAGTCCCCTTTTTAACCGACTTCAAAAAAGGAAGTGGTTCTCAATTCGGTTGTATTTTTTTAAAATTTTTTTTTATGTTTGTTACCTCAGAGAACTCCGTCATTTATAAACCGAATTGGAAAATATTTTTTTATTTGAAAGGATATACTTTCAGATTGGTCCCATAGACATTTCATCAAAATCGGTTCAGTAGTTCGGCTGATTTTAATAAAAGTGAGTAACGACGTGTGATTCCGTGAGGTAAATGTCACTTTTTGACACATCAGACAGCGTAAGAAAGTCGGTTTAATAAAAGTGAGTAACGGCGTGTGATTCCTTTAAGGTAAATGTCACTTATTGACACTAAAAAATAAAAAACTTTTTAACAAAAAAAACCTCCTTCAAAAAGCCACTAAAAAGAGGAAAATAATGAAATTTTGAGGTCTGCGCCAATTTAATAAAATATGAAGTCGGTTAAAAAGTATAGCAAAGTAATTAATATCTTCTTTTTAACCGACTTCGTATTTTATTAAATTGGCGCAGACCTTAAAATTTCATTATTTTCCTCTTTAGTGGCTTTTTGAAGGAGTTTTTTTTTTTGTTATCTGTCTGTATGTTTGCTGAACCGATTTCTATTTGGTTTTCACGCGGTTGTATAGAATTATTCTGAAAGTATTTTAGACTATAATAGACGCTGATGACCTCAACTGTTGTCTGTTGAACGTCTATAATCTACAATCTAATATCTGATCTTGGTTTAGACTATAATGTATAGTGTTTCCAGACGTCCCGTATTTCCCTGGACGTCCCGTATTTCAGGCATAATTTTAAATGTCCCGCCGGGACAGGCTCTGTACCATATTTCAGCCTTGTTCGATTATTATTGCGAAGTCGACCGCGCTGCGGCGCTACAGCTGACAAGTAGGTACCTACTTACTACTGCATTGATTTTTTTTAATATGTAAAATCAAACAAAAACATGTTGAAACTTACACATTCTTCATTAAAATCACAAAAAATAATTTTGATTTTTTATTTGTCCCGGGTAAAAAAATGAAATCCCGTTTTTTTTGCCCAATTGAGCATTTGTTCCTTACAGGCTAAAAAAAATCTGGCAACAGTAATTATCATCATGCTGTCATAGGGACTTGGGCAACGCCCGCGCAGGACTAGATAATAATTTATTGTAAGATAACATAATCTCGCACAATTATTTAATTGTTAATTATTTTATGATTAACGTTATCGAATCTGAGAATGGTGTGAAAAATCCTAAATCTTAAAAAAGGGTTCGGAATCTGTGGACCCAAAAGCTTTCCATGCTTACCTTATGTGCAAAAAAATCAAATTCTAACGCGCTGAAATTCCAGAGGATTTTCAACATTGCTAAACACAGTTGTAATTTTTTTCGAAATTCCAGTCGACTAACCCTAAATGGGTGCCTGGATCCAAAATTTCTTAAATTACTTTTTCCCGTTTAATTTTAATGAAATTTTGTATCCGAGGGTTTTCAAGGTCGATAAATACAATTCCTCGTCATTATTTTTTCAAAATTAGAATCAATTTTTTGGAATAATGAGGCTATTTTATTATTTCAAATGAGCACTAGCTCCCTGGCGCATACAATTTCGCTCAATACTCTCTAACATATTACATGAAATACGAATGTCAACCATTTGTACCTAATTTACGAGTTCTGACTGCAGTTCATTTTCTCAAACACCCGGTATGACACTAACATTACGTCAGCTTCTTTTTCTCAAGCTTTTGTGTGTTTGCTTTTACAACCGTACCTCTTGTCTAAGAACTAACCTCGAGAACAAGCTAATGTCACATAATATCTCTAAATTCAAATTCGGGCATTCAGGAGAAAATCTTACCTTGTTACAAAAATCTAAGTATACTTAAACTAATACAGTAAAAGTTCGATTTTTCATGCATGCCAATGACGTAAAATAAAAGTGGCGCGTTCGCAGATCGAAAGTAAAGTGTTTTCGCCCCCTTGCAAAATTATTTTCGGGTCGAAAGTAAGCGAAAGTGGGCGCCCACTTTCGCTTACTTTCGACCCGAAAATAATTTTGCAAGGAGGCGAAAACACTTTACTTACTTACGCGATGATTGTAAACTATTTCTTTAACAGTTCGTCTAACCTACAATATCCATTTACAGTGTTTGTAAGTTTTTAACCGACTTCAAAAAAGGAGGTTTTCAATTCGACCGTATATATTTTTTGTTTTATGTGTATTCGAGGATAACTTCGTCGTTTATGAACCGATTTTGAAATTTTTTTTTAATTGAAAGGGTATACTTTCAGATTGGTCCCATAGAAATTTCATCAAAATCGGTTCAGTAGTTCGGCTGATTTTAATAAAAGTAAGTAACGGCGTGTGATTCTTTTAAGGTAAATGTTACTTTTTGACACTAAAAAGTAAAAAATAAAAAACTTTTTAACAAAAAAAAACCTCCTTCAAAAAGGCACTAAAAAGAGGAAAATAATGAAATTTTGAGGTCTGTGCCAATTAAAATATGAAGTCGGTTAAAAATTATAGTATAGTGATTAATATCTTCTTTTTAACCAACTTCATATTTTAATTGGCACAGACCTCAAAATTTCATTATTTTCCTCTTTTTAGTGCCTTTTTGATGGAGGTTTTGATGGAGTTTTAATCATCTCCTGATGATGCCAACTTGGTTGTCGAAACGTACGTCGAGAGTGTTTGTTATGGTTTGGTGTTTTGTGGTAATTGTAACATTTCGTGGAGGTTTTTTTTTGTTAAAAAGTTTTTTATTAATGTTGTTATTTCAATGTTATTTTTAGTAATAATGCACTTATTACAAAAAATACTGTATTGTGTTACTCAGGCGAAATGGCAGGCGATTGCGACTCAGTAGACTGCCGCCCTCGCTTTGCTTTGGCGAGCGAACGCCATCCTCGTCCGCAATAAGCAATTGCCAATTTTCGGCCTTTGTAACACAATGTACTAAGTATTCTGAAAACTGGGGCTATTTTTACTCGCGCTACATTTTTTTAACCACCCCCCCTTTGGCTTCAAGGTTTTAATCCCATGTGCCAGACACAAAATGATAAGGATTAAAGGAACCAACACCTTTTCTCGCAGCAATAGGAATCTAAGACAAATACAGGACTCAGACCTTGGAAAAACACACAAAATGACTACTGTTCTCATATAGTAATACAGTGCAACCTCGATATTAAAAAACTGAAGGGAATTAGAAAATATTCGTTATACCAAGTAATTTGTTACAATGAGGTTTGTTACATAGAGGTTAGGTTGGACTACAATTCGTTTTAACAAGGTTTCTCAACCATTGCAACATTAAAACTAATAACGGTGACAAACAGCAGTATTTACATTACTTAGCATGTCTTACGAAAAATTTAACGTGTCTGAACCTGTCGAGACATGAATTATTGTGGAATTGAGTGTAAATAATTGATAGGATACGTTATGTAAAGGTTATAAGTTGACAAAATAAAGGTAAATAACACTTTCTATTTATATTTTGCAATGATTGAAAGTTCGTTATAAAGAGGTTTTTGACAAATGTATTCGTAATGTAAAGGTATATTTTGCATTAACTCTTACGGGCAGTTCTAGGGGATTTCGAAAAATTTGTTAAATCGAGAAAATCGTTATATTGAGGCTCGTTATATTAAGGTTACACTGTACTATGTCTGGCACAAAATTCATTTAAAATTTCATATACCTCGAAGTTAACCGAACCTAGGATGTGATTTAAATTGAGAGGGAAGAAAAATTCTTTCTCTCGTAGACGTTGCCATAATAATATTGTTCTGGTGCATAATTTTGGCAGGATAGAATTATATGATTTAAATCTGCAACAGATGAATTGTCGCAACTACAGATTGGGGAGTTTACTACATATTCTAAATAAATGGGACTGGAAAGCGCTACATTTATCGAGGACAGAGTACCTACAGACAGGAAGGCCGAACCGAGCCGAGTCGAACTATGATGCATTCTCACGGTGCGCCGGCTTTAACGAGTGGCTTAAATTTAATATGTACATAGATGCATAAATACAAGTATATTATGTACGTACTATTAGGTCGTCATGTCAGATTGATTGTTGCCTATTTGAATGGACTGCTAATAACAATGTGAATACATTAGTCGCACAGGAAACACTTACAGGGTGCGATATAACCGACACGACACGTACCACCGTAATAATAACAAAACACTGTACTTATGCCATTTTCAAAAGCCGTATAGAATAATACGAGTGCATGATCGATTATGGCATTGGCTTTGATATAAAAGTATGAGATTGAGAATTGTTTCTTTTTTTAGAAACAGTTACAAATTATGTGTTGGGTTTGTTCTTTCAAACAGTTGCGAATTTTGGTAATTTTTATTTTGACGGTTTGTGACTTTATAGCTGGATTACACAACGCATTGTCAGAAAATCGCAGTTTTTAGGTAATAGGTAATACCCATGGTGGAAATATTACATGGTGTGCTTATCCGGCAGGTTTCTCTCTTGCAACATTTCTGTGTGCCAGCTCATAAAAATCTCTAGAATGCGTGGTGATTTTTATATTTAAATGTTTTCGGAAACGATAAGTTGACAAATAGATAACAAACGTTTGGGTAGTTACCGTGGTAGCAAAATCGAGACGAAATTTTTTAGAGATTGCAACATTGACTCAAGATAATTCGTTATCAATTTATTGAATTACAATAAAAAAATTTTATTCCAAAATCACATGTACAAGAAAAAACTAGCTAAAAGTACAGCACCCCGCTAAGTTTGACACTATATATAAAATAAAAAATAAATATAGAAAATGCAATCAAAATAAGCAAAAAATATACATAAATATAACAAGTGAAATATGGAAAAATTAAAAATCGAAACCGCCCGGGTTCAAACCAGCGACCTACTGCGTATAAAGCAGATACGATACCCCTACGCCACGCATCCCGTTGTGTGTACTGCTATATTTATCATATACCTTTAGTTGTCTGTTTGGGATGACGCAGTGTTCTGCAATAGTGTTGGGATATATACGCTATTTTTCGATTAGACGTAACCTCGACATGCGTAACCGAACGAAAAAAAGACGAGGCTAAATAGTTTCACTTAATATAATATGAAATTATCTCACTTAACTTGATGCAGACATTGTGATCCTCATCTTATATTCCTTCATAAACATCCTACTGAAAAAATAATTAGGTATTGGTTGATTGAAACGTTATTTCTTATTGTGCAGGTACTATCTACCTATATTATATTTATTTAACAAACTTTTTTTGTATATAACTTCCCCTTCAAAATATTTTTCTAGACATTTTTATCAGAAACGCTACGCCCTAGGTTCAGTAGCAGCTTCAAACTAATTTTTGAAAAACTCTCCAATTCAATAAAACTTGTAAATTTTACCTATACTTTTTTTGTTTCAGATTTCCAAGGGAACAACAAACGTTGCCAAACCATTTTTATTTTACGGACTTTGAGCGACACAACGCTGAAATAGCTGCCTTCCATCTCGACAGGTACGTAACATACGTTATAGTCCGGGAGGCAACGTTGCAAATGAAAAAGTCATAGTAAGCCGGCTGATTTTGATATCAATAGTTGATTTCGTACAACTAATCAGTGAACCGACCGTCAACAGCTCAAGTAGCGGTGGATCTGGGTGTGGGAGGCTACGAAAGTGGTAAAAAAAATTAAGTAATAGTTCGCCGGATGAAACTTTTTTTATAAATAGCTGACATCATAGTGAGTTGAAAAAAAATCTTCAGCTGCATCGTGGAGGGGGGATTGTGCGTCAGATGCTCGCATGAACTTGTAAAAAAAACACGTTAAAGTACGCCGGATGAAATTTTACTAGGTGATTGTTTACATAATTAAAAGTACGAAAACAACAATCAGCTGCGTGTGTAGCGGTGGAAAGGCCGTTAGCTGACGCTGTAAAGGTGAAGATTATTCGAGCAATGCACGGTATCTTTCAGGGTCCAGCTGACAGAACTCCCCCCTGCCCGCGAAAATTATCAGTCAGCTGAGACTGATAATTTTCGCAAACGTACTTAAACCATCATATTGTCAAATTTTAACTGGCATAGTGACAATTGAATGATAATCTCGGGAAGAATAATATGTGTAAAACAATGTCGTACGAAAACATTTATGAAATATATTTTTTTCTTGTTTTTTTATATAATATAATGTAATTTAGAGTGCAAAATGAAAATAATATAAACTAATATAAAGGTAATATAAAAAAATAAATAGAAATAGGTATAGAAATTAATAATTTCGTAGAAATTAATCATTATCAATCATATCGCTATCATAATCCTAGGTAACGTAATTGTCTCAACTGCTGTCAGTGCAAAAAAGTGAAATGCGCAATATTTTACGTGTTTTTTTACAAGTTCATGCGAGCAGCTGACGCACAATCCCCCTCCACGTTGCAGCTGACGCACAATCCCCCTCCACGAGGCAGCTGACATTTTTTTTTCAACTTGATGTCAACTATTTATAAAAAAAGTTTCAACCGGCGTAGATTACTTAAAATTTTTTTTACCACTTTCGCAGCCTCTCACACCCACACCCAGCTCGGGTACGTCAGCAGACGCTTGGTTTACTTATTAGTTATGCCAGATTTATCGAAAAAGATAACAATCGATCGGCGTAAAAACACTACCTAAAATGCAATGCTAACTCCCGGGCTATTATTAGTAAATTCGACCTAGGTGTAAAGAGTAAATGATTCATTTAATAATTTAAAAAAAGTTAATTAAAAATATCTTTTACACCAAAAATTAAAAAACACACCCCCAAGTTGAAACTGACTACATCTGAAAGTCTGCAGCCAGTTAAGAATAAATAGTGTATCGATTTTTTAAAAACTGTAGAACGTTTCTTGCTTTTTTTTAACTTTTTAAACACAAATTAATTTCCGTAAGGTTTTTATCATTGGGTGAATTCTTAACTTCATGAAAATAGTGGCCATAATATTTAAGCCGTGCCTCTAAAATGATGATTTGCTACACTCCAGGAATCTTTCAACGTGTTCGACAAGTTATGAGCAGACGCGTTGCGTGAATTTTGAATGTTTATTTTATTTTTAATAGTAAAGGCGTTGATATCCTTAATCCCTGTCTTTATTATTCCTATAAAAAAGTTTTGTGTTTGGTACATGCGGGGGATTCCCCTGAAGCCATATGCTGATTGAGAAAAAAAAAGTAACAAGCCGTGAGGTGGGTCGTTTATTAGGACTAAAGTGCGACCCTTGAGGTCCACACGACGAACTTCCCAGTTTGATAAATATTTAATAATAATAATTAAATTAGATATTACACAGAAAAGTAATCATTTTAATCATTAAAACATCAATAATTAAAAAAAAAAAAAAAAAAACGGCTGAACCGATTTTTATAAAATTTATGTCGGATCAAAATGACGTTAACACGTCTCGATTGACACCCTTACGAAGTCGATATAATTTTTTATTCGCGAGATATTGTGTAAAATCTACTTTTTTGGAGGTTATTCGCTTAAGAAAAAAGAACGGCTGAACCGATTTAAAAAAAATTCCTTTCAGATCATATTTACGTTCATACGCGTCGATTGGCACCCCAACGTAGTCGATATCATTTTTCGTTCTCGAGATTTCGTCTTAGAAAGAAATGGACACATACATACGTACGTACGTACGTACGTACATACGTACACACACACACACAGACATCTTTCTAAAAGTAGTGTAAAAATAGTGTAGTGACCTTGAAACATAAAAATTTTTTTTCCTTTTTGATTTCGATTTTCGGACCCATTACAATAACTTCCAATGGGAAGTTAATAAAACATAAAACCAATTTTTTAGCATAATTTTTACTGTAATTAGCATTAAATGCTAGTACCTTAAAAACCTTATAACAACCAGGGCCGGCATTAGGAGGGGGTAAGCGGTGCAAAGATACCCTGGGTCCGGGCCCCTAAAAGGGGCCCGCCGACTCAGGGCTTACCCATTATATGTGACTACCGTGTTTAAAACTGGAAATACATAATCAGAAAATTTTTATGCAAAAATCAAATAACGCCTTTTTTGTTGGGAAAATGAATTCCCAACAAAAAAGGCGTTATTTGATTTTTGCATAAAAATTTTCTGATTATGTATTTCCAAAAAAAAACAAATTTTGGAGTAAAGTTTTTTTGGAGGGACCCGAAAATCCTAGCGCCGGCCCTGATAACAACATGGCGTTTTCGGAGAATTGTCTAGATTTTTTTTGTACTGTCACATGTAGAAATTGGATTATCATCTAGGGCGAAATCGTACAAAAATTATAAAAATATTCATTTGGGTTTGGATAATTAACGTTCGGATAATCGACGCTTACTTTACATATAAAACCACCTATAAATAAAGATCACTGTCATTTGATCTACACGGTACACAATTTCAAAATAATTAAACTCTACAATAAAGAAGTAAAACTGTTTCTTCTGAGTGAAGTGAAAACTTAAATGCGGGTAGTTAAACAGATAGTCGTCCTCTTCGAGCCCCCATTCAACTGCGCAAGGGTATAAACTATAAAAACTCGGGTCGCGGTGCAGAACCTTGCCAACAAAATAGTGTATTTTCTAAAACATGACTGGAGTAGGTATTTAAATATTTTATTATGTGCAACCATTTTATCAATACAACATCTATACACCAAATTATGGCAAATTGTAGAGAATGGTGTGAATTAACGTTGAGATTTTTAGATCGTTCGACCCCTAGATCTCGTCATCCGACCAACGCCAATGTAGGCCGAGAGCTAGTGACAAATTTTTGGTATTATTTATTCAAGGCCTTATTTTTGTGAAGATGTTGAGGAAGGCATATTAAAGTGCCAGCTGAGTAAGGGATTTTGATAGATAACGGTATGGGAGGGATGCAGACCGCCCCCAACATGTAACAAAAAAAATGATCACAATATTATTATTGCTTCAAGGCTGAAATTGTTTGTATAGCTTGTCGGTGACTCAATAATGCCATTATAATATTTGCAGATCAATTGGTCAGTATTAAAGGGGTGGCGGATCATCCTAAACGTGTCATGTATCCGACGAAATTTATATTATTAGTTCAAGGTTCAAACTTTAATATGTTGTTACAGCGACTGTTTTAAGCATATATTTCAATTTGCAGTACAAAATGTTGGTATTAATCCCCTCTTGCAGGGAAACTTGCTCGCCTAGGTGTTTATATCGTTCTGCAAGGGGGTTAATACCGACATTTTGTTAATAAATAACACCAAAAAATTGTCACTAGCTCTCGGCCTAATAGTGCATGTGCCATATACTATGTATATTGTATACTGTGAATACACTAATAATGCAACTACTATTATACTGTATAACGTCTGTGCTTCAGGTTGCTGGGATTCAGGCGTGCAATGCCAGTGGCGGGACGGAAGCTGAACATGACCTCCGAACTGTATCACAAGTGCGAAGGCGATCTGCTCAAAACTTTCTTCGTGTCACCCAGCAACAATATCTGTTTTCATGGCAAGTGCAGCTACTATTGCGACACGTCGCACGCGGTTTGCGGCGATCCTGACATGCTTGAGGGCAGTTTTGCGGCATTCCTGCCTTCCAAGGACATTGCCTCGAGAAAGGTATTATTTTAAATTTTAGTATATTATTAACTTTTGCTTTTGCTCACAATTTCACTGGCGTGAACGTCGATTTTACCATCAGATTCTCTTGCGCTGATGTCCGTTTTGAAGGCAACTCTTTCTTAACTCAGTTCTATAAAAAGTACGATATACTTTAAGT
This sequence comes from Mongoloraphidia duomilia, assembly GCA_039654895.1. Lineage (NCBI taxonomy): Eukaryota > Metazoa > Arthropoda > Insecta > Raphidioptera > Raphidiidae > Mongoloraphidia > Mongoloraphidia duomilia. Next base: position 42,429,395 of record CM077518.1, on the reverse strand, counting down.
TTGAGTATCAATTGATAAACCCAGCTGTCCCCAAGTGATGCTAGTACAAACAGACACAATTAGAAAAACAGACAAAAACTCTGGAAACTCGTTTTCTCATCTAGATGTTATACAAAATATATGATAGAAAATGAAATTACAGACTGAGATCCTGTTACAAATTGCGTAAATTACTATAATTCATTATCAAAACATATAAATAAAATTGTACCGGGACCTCCTTATGTATAATTTCGTTTTCTTGCAGGGTTTTTGGTTGTTTAATATGATATACCAGACACTAGCGCTACTTAAATATGCAAAATCCAAGAGCCGTGGTTTGCAGTAGACATAATTTTTACTTCCCACCTCTACTATGGTAGGGAAGTAATGGATTTAGTCCGAAAAAAATATTTCGAGATTTTAACAGATCTTCACGTTTTGAGACCCTAGCAATCGTTTAAGATCATTTTCTGACTGATGTCTGTATGTGTGTGTGTATGTGGTCAATTTTTCGCCTTCGATATCGTAAAAACGGAATAACATACGGCCATGCCGATTGTTCTATTGTGTTTATCAGCCTTTAACTTAGATCTGATTAGATTTTGAGTCAATTCGGTTCAGTGGATACTGAAATATTAAAAAAAACGTTCTCAATGTCACGTATTAACATAGGTAAAAAAATATATAAATGAATTCTAGATGTTATAATATGAAAAAAATGTAAATATTTTTTTCTCTAAAATGTACAGTTTTCGAGAAAAAAAATATTTTACTAAAAAAAATAAAAATTGTACCTAAATCAAGGTAACCATGACTTTTGCTATATTAAGCTAGCCATCAGTAGATCACTAAAAAAAAAGAGGGCCATGATTTTTTTCAAAGAATAAAAAAAGAGTGTTTATTTTTCGCAAATATTTACTAAATACTAGGTGGGAAGTATAGGACTGGTCATCAGTCAAATTTTTTTTTATAAAACTTAGTGCACTTTCAATTGATATATCCAAACTGAAAGTATGGGAGCTTTTTACCGACTACGTTTGTGTTAAGATAAAGTTAGCTTATTCCTCCATACTAGATCGCGGTTGTATTCCTCTCTTCTTACTCCCAACTACTGCTTCCGTACGCTCTTTCCATAGCCGATCGGAATCATTCCTACCTAGCACCTAAAGATTTTCACTTTAAAAAAACTAAAAGAGGAATTGTGCATATTAAATCTCGTGTTCTAGGTACAGTTACAAGAGCATTAATGCAGTTTGCATTTAAAATTTGTTTCGTTTTTAAAACAGTTTGTTGATAATTTATAGGTATGGAGACATCCCTGGCGACGCTCCTATCACAAGAGACGCAAAGCTCAATGGGAGACTGATACCGACTATTGCTCGCTAGTTCGCGAGATTCCGCCTTACGACTCTGGACGGCGCCTGCTGGACCTCATGGATATGAGCGTATTCGACTTTCTCATGGGCAACATGGATAGACATCATTACGAGACATTCAGGTACAGTCCAAGAATAATACAACAATTAATTATCATCAAAATTATTACATAAATAATTAAATCAAACGATTTAAACCCCTAATATCAACAACGGCAACGTATTCATCTAACAATTAGTGGATAACAGAATATATCAGGCAGCTAAGCTGCCATGATTGTTAGACTATATTTAAGAAAGAAAGAAAAAACATATACCCTAACAATTATGGCAGCTTAGCTGTCTGATAATATTATATTCTGTAATTCACTAATCATGAAGTGCAGAATACCTTGTAGATATTAGTAGTTTAAATCGTTTGTTTTAACTAAGTATTTATCTAATATTGTTGCCCACAGTTACTAAAATCCTGTATTTGATCGAAATTATTGCCTTTAGAAAAGAATATATATATAACAGCGCTTTAGGCCTTAAAGGCCCATGGCTTAAATTTTTTTTACTATTTTTTTACATTCTTTCCTGTCACTTGCTTTTCCTTTCCAGTCCTGTATTCCAAGTTTTCTTATATCATCCTGTACGGCTTCCAACCATTTCTTTTTTGGTCTTCCTCTTTTTCTTATTCCTCTTTCTCCGCCTAAGAGCGCCTTTTTTGCATGTCTTTGTTCTGGCATTCTGTACACATGTCCTAACCACCTTGCTATTTGCGCTTTCACTATTTGTATGATACTTGGATATTTATACAATTCTGTAACTTCCCTATTTGTCCTGCGCCTCAACTTCTCCATAAATTTTCCGTAATATTTCCTTTCCCATCTTTCTAGTTTTTTTCCATTGTTTTTGTTTAGAATCCAAGTTTCACATCCGTATAACACTGTTCTGTATAGTTTTATTTTAGTTTTCTTTGACGTTATCTTCGAGCTCATCATTTTTTGTAGACTTCCTATTGCTTTGCTTCCTTTCATCAGTCTTTTTTCTATTTCTACGTCTTCATTACAGTTATGTGTTAACATCACTCCAAGATATTCTAGTTGTTTGACCTGTTGAAATTTATATTCTTTATTTGGAAACTTACACTGTTCAAATTGTCTTCCTCTGTCTTTAATACCATATACATACTTCGTTTTGTTTTCGTTTATGTATAGACCAATTTCTTTTGATTTAGCTTCTAGTTTCGAAAATACTTTTTGCAGTTCTTGTTTCGATCTTAGAAAAAATGCTTAAATTAAAAGTTGTAGAAATTCGGCCTAATTTTTTTGCATAGATTATGACAATTTCGAAAAATCACCGGTAATGATCGCTGTTTTTCTTAAAGTTGATTTTTTTAAAGTTGCGTCGAAACAATGTCTATAGAATATGGATTCAACATTAAAAAATGACAAAACAAAGTAAAGCTCGCAACTCTACAGAGTTTGCGATCAATTTAAATAAAAATATCAAAACTGACCAAGTGGAAGCCACTGAAAGTTCTCGGACACAAATACGCTTTGTGCTTTAAATATATAGATACCTACGAATAAGGATTTTCAGTGACTTTAAAATTTATAAAAAATCATATTTTTATGAACAAAAAAAATATAGGATCTCTGATATAACGCACAAATTTGAGGGCTAGAGGACTTTATTATCCGAAGTCTACTTATGATTTTTCGGAAAAAAAATTCTTAATTCGTAAAAATAGTAAATTATAGACGCGTTTTCTTAATTCGTGATTTTATTAAGCCCATAAAGCAATATTCCTTGAACTGATAGTATGTTTCTAATCAAACAGGACATTTGGTAACTACACGTTCCCATTGCACCTGGACCACGGCAGAGGTTTCGGACGACCATTTCACGACGAATTATCCATCATGGCGCCCATCCTACAGTGCTGCCTCATACGACAGTCTACGCTCATAACTTTGCTCAAGTAAGTAATCTATTCTATAATAATATCTCTTCTCTACATAGTGTAAAACAAAGTCGCTGTCTGCCTTTGTCTGTTTCTCCGCTTACTTCTTCTAAACCACGCAATGGATTTTGAAACGGTTTTCACTAATAGAAAGAGCGATAAACGAGGAAGGTTTGTGTACCTATATAATTTGTAAATATTTTGCATAAAATGGCTGAACCATGACGGTGTTTTGTCAAAAAAAACTGTTTTCGTACGCTTACATGGCTAACGCTGGCCAAATCTTTAGAGATACATGAAAACAATGTACGAAAAAATTGTAGGTCTTAAAAACCGCTATTAAATCATAGCCGGAACGGGCCGCTATCATATTATAAAGTGGTAAAGTTTATATGTTTGTTTGTTTGTCGCGTATAATCTCAGGAACTACTAAATCGATTTGAAAAATCCTTGCCTTGTATTCCTGAGTAACATAGGCTATATATTATTATTACGCTAAGATAAAAGGAAGATGAGCAGTAAGAGAAAATGTAAAGCATATCGGGGATTCTGAGCTAAATTAGTGTATATCTATATACCTACTGACTAAACAATATAAGAGATACAGTCAAGTGATTTATGATAAATTTGTTGCTATTGATTATATCGTTGCCAATCCAGAATCTACCCGTCTAAAAAAATCTCTAAAATTGCCTACATTTTAAATTTCTATTATTCCTCAAATGTGCGTATTATTTCTGCCAAGGAGTTTATTTTCCATCAAATATAACAGAATAAAATGCATTTAACACCAAATGAAATTAATCTGAAAAACAGAGCTGTTCAAATATGTAAGGAGGTATCGAATTCCCTCGGTTAGAATATTTCGGAATTCGAAAGCTTTCTTATTCCCTGGAAATTAACTTAGAACAAGCAGGCAGTTATCTACGAGACCTGCGCAATTTCGATATGTTATCAAGCCAATAAGAACAGAACTAATTGAATATAAATTAAATTCTGCCACGTTATTATTTTTGACAAGACGAAACCCCAATGAAATTCTTCTGTAGCTGTTGCAAATGAAAAAATCACTAGATATTTAACAATCCCTTTTCCCCTATCTATCAAAACTATCCAAAGCGCGAAGCGTGGGCGAAGTGGGCCACGGCCTTGCGTCTTGAGGCCTCGCAAAGTACATAATAATCAGATTTTTTAGAAAGGCGTGCGAGACCCTAATTCAAAAATCCCGCTCTAAGCTGTGCGTTCAATAGTTTTTCAAAAAATCTACCCGAAAGGGTGGACGGCGAAGGAATGGTTTTTTTCAAGACACTGTTTATACTGAGCGGGTGAAGCAGGGTAAAACAGCTAGTTTTTCATATTAAGGGCTTTTTGCAACTTCATTTTGCGCACGCCCACTTTTGGCTTGCCTCGCCACTGAAAATATCCCTAGAAAAATTCATTAATAGGTATGGCATCACTGATTTACCGTCCATATGGTTGTGGAAAGATACGTGAACATCGACAATACCAGAGTTGGCTGAAATATAGATTATAGGGTATCATGGCGTTTGTCGATGGCTTTTTACTCATACCAAATTCATGATGTAAACACTGAACCTTAGCCGTACCCCAAACTTTCGGCTCCCAGATACGCGCGCGCCTAGTAGGATGAGCGACTATCATTTGAAATAATATCTCGGTTGTTGGGACTTGAGTGAATCACCTGCATGCGGTGCTTCATAGAACAGAGGAAGATAAAAGACGTAAGGAATCATATTCAATACCATGAAATGCAGTGAGTAGATGCACGAGCAATGATAAAGTGCCGAAAGTTTGGGGTACGGCTAAGGTTCAGTGATGTAAACTACACATTCTAAACGCCCGAGAATTCGACAATCTAGAGTCTGGATGCGTCCCGTGACGTGTGCAATTCCTATACACATGTGACATATTGTGAGCGATCACAGTCTTTTGTGTTGCAAGTTTGTTTGCTCCTGTGCAACTCAAGACTTGCATCAAAAGAACTGCGCCATGTGAATTATATTGACATTAAGAGTTGAATAGGTGCGCGTTATATGAGGAACGTATTAGAGATTCGTATTTAATAATTGATAAAATTCATTACGTCGAAATATAAATACAGAAGAATTGTACTCTTATGTATAGTGAATTATAGACGCTCGACAACAAGGGCTTATGTATAGTGTATAATACTTATATCTTTAGCTACTACCCTCAAAACGTAAAGAAAAGTGGTTTTCCAAATGATCAGTTATGTATTAAATAGATTTATACGGCTGTTTGCCAGACGCTAATGACCTCTGTTATCGAGCGTCTATAAACCACAATTCATTCATTCACGGCTGTTTTGCAATTAAAAATTTTTATTGCGGAAGAGCAGCCAATTACATAATTGATTCCTGCAAATATCGGAAAAAATTAATTTCACCTACATGAATAACTCTCGCTACTATAAGATGATTCACATCTGCAACCGAGCTATAATTAATAACACTCGCATGTAGTGGAAATCTATTGATTCCTTTGCATATGTGGAGAATGTTAGATATGTGGAGAATGTATAATCATGTCACGGTTGAGTATTTGTAAGCTCATTCCGCCGCAATAGTGGAAAGGTTCAGGTTAGAGTCCTGACTGTGATTATGGTTGTCAAAATGTTTTTTTCCGATATTTGCAGGAATCAATTATGTAATTGGCTGCTCTTCCAATAAAAATGTTCAATGATTAATTGACTTGGTACCTATAATCCTACAAAATGCCTTTCTTCAAATAAAATGTTTACCGTACTGACTTTCTCGCTGAACTACTCGACCACGGATTTTTGCTCATATATTTTTGCGCGAAACAAATAAATAGCGGGTCATTAACGACATTTCGATTTATGAAACAAGATAAAAATCGTTCGAGTAGTTTTTAAGAAAATCGTCATTTTCCATTTTTGTTTATCAGTTAACTACCCTTAATTAGGGGAGTAGGGATAAAATAATAAAAAAACCTGAGAAATCACCTAAACACTCCAAGATTAAAATGTGGTATGGATCCTTTGAACGGTGTATCAGCTAGGCCTTTTACACATACGGACGAAATCCAATGGCGGCTCCAGGGAAGTGTGCAGGAGGCCATGCCCCCAAAAGCAGTTAGAGATTTCAATCTCACCTTTATTGATTGCTACGAGTCAATTCGGCCTAAAGATGTTGACGCCTCTCTGATAAGGCTCTTCGGCACATTGTTATTGATGTATGTAAGAAATATTCTTTGGAGCTGAAGAAAAAATGTGTCCTACCAAATGAAATCCTAGAGCCACAAGTGGGACGGACGAACGGACATCTTAAAACTCGATTTTTCGGTATGTAGGGATCATAAAATGTCGAAATCCGTCGAAATCTCGAAACAGATTTTTTTCGGAAGACAAGACTTTCTTCACTCCTATGATCGCTCGAAAGTAAAAAAAAAATTAATTTACAGGAAAACTTTCTTTATAGTTTTATTATTATTGTTAGATTGAATAAGAAGATCATGTAGATCAGCGGTTCTCAACCCATGGGCCGCGGCCCACTTGTGAGCCGCGGGCAGCGTGATATACTGGGCCGTGGACGCTGGTCGAGAGTCTAAGCCAAGATAAATATTATCGGAGCTTCAGGGGTAAAGATGGGAACAATCGAGTGAAAACAATCGAGTCACTCGCTTGTTAGCGACAATCGAATTATTCGATTGGTTTGTTGTTCAGGGGTTTTTACTTGTAAATTTAGTTAAGGGGCCTCACATTTTTTTTACAAAATTGGTGGTCCGCACAACTAAAAAGATTGGGAGCCGCTGATGTAGATTATACAAAATTTGTTGAGACTCCAGCAGGGAAAAAGTTTGAGTCTGAGTCAGCTAACAGAATGTTAACTTTGTTCACAACTGGGTGGCATGTGTTTATTACATATTTATAATACAATGTCGACGTCAACTCACGTGCTTCAATTAATTCAAAACAATTGATTATTTTAAATGTCGGCTCATGTTTTATATTGACTTCACTAACATGTGAAAATGTTAGATTAACTAATAACAATAGATCGCCAGGTGGTACTATAGTATTACAATAATTGAAAGAGACCTGAACATACAGTTTCGTTTACAAACATCTAGAGTAAGTTCGGTTTTGCGCTCAGATCGATCTGAATGCTCTACTGCGTTTGAATTTAGCATTTATATGCTCTGAAAGATCTCTATCCTGCGTTCGGTTTTAACATCTAGAGGAGATCGAGCACACCCTATGAGCTCCGAGGAAAGCGAGCGAGCAAGCAGATTTAACAATCTTCAGAGCATTCATTTTAAAAATTAGCGGAAACACGTGTTGTAAGAATGAATAAATTTCGAAGTTATTACCAACATACCACAAATACCTTTTCAATTAAGTTTTAGTGTCAGCTATTAGCGCACTTATGAACTACAAATACCTTTTCGTGTTTGAGCCGAGTAAACCCGATTCAGCGTCACCGGCCCGAAGCGTGACGGTTCACTTTCGTTCACTGTTCAGGCAATGCGCGCCTAAGGAAGTTTTCACTTCAAAAAAGCTCTTTCCAACCAAAATGTCATTTATTGTAAACTAATATTATTATTTATTATCACCAATCTTAAAATAATTATATTGTTCAAAGTAAATTATATTTTGTATGTAGGTAGGTAAATCCAATAGGATCTGCAGGCGGAACCTAGAAAATTTCCGTTCAATCGAGGTATCCTTTACGAAAGAATTTAGTGTATAATTCATTGTGCTTCGCGGTGTTATTTGTAAGAAAACCATTTCGCTATTCGATTTGTCAGCAGAAGTTTATATGAATTATAATTTATAAAGAGCTTATTATTATAAATTTTCGTAAATCTGTTTAATTAAAATTATCTCTCGCTAAGTTAAATGAAAAGTTTTTAATAATAATACAACTCTGGAAATTATAAATGTTTTGTACATTTTTTGGAAAAACTTCCAACGGAAATACCGTTATAATAAAATTATAAAATGAAGAAAATTAGTTGTTGAGTTAAATTATTAAGAAAGAATATGTGAGAAGTATAATACTTATTAACAAACTTTTCCCCGAGAAATAATAATGTCTTGGGGATAGACAATAGACATGCACCTTAGAAAAAATTCTGTCACATCTTTTTTCGACCTGGTGCTATTTTTAACCGACTTCAAAAAAGGAGGTGGTTCTCAATTCGGTTGTATTTTTTTTATGTTTGTTACCTCAGAACTTTGTCATTTATAAACCGATTTGGAAAAATATTTTTTTATTGAATAGGGCATACCTCGAAGTTGGTCCCATATAAATTTTACTTAAATCGGTTCAGTAGTTCGGCTGATTTTTAATAAAAGTGAGTAACGGCGTGTGATTCCTTAAGGTAAATGTCACTTTTTGACACATTACACAGCATAAGAAAGTCGGTTTAATAAAAGTGAGTAACGGTGTGTGATTCCTTTAAGATAAATGTCACTTTTTGACGCATCGCACAGCGAAAGAAGTCAGTTAAGTAAGTGAATCTATTGGCAAGCGACTAAACTACGTATTGTAAAGCCACTAAAAAGTAAAAACAAAAAACTTTTAAACAAAAAATAACCTCCTTCAAAAAGTCACTAAAAAGAGGAAAATAATGAAATTTTGAGGTATGTGCCAATTTAATAAAATATGAAGTCGGATAAAAAGAACAATATTAATTACTATACTATACTTTTTAACCGATTTCATATTTTATTAAATTGGCACAAACCTCAATATTTCATTATTTTCCTCTTTTTAGTGGCTTTTTGAAGGAGGTTTTTTTTTTGTTAAAAAGTTTTTGTTATTCTGAAATTTTTAAAACGCATCAAATAGATTTTCTGTTTAGTTATCAAGATAAATAAATTGAACTGGTATTAGGGTAGCATAAACAAGGGTAGTATTTGATCTTAAATAATAAATGGGAACGTCCGGATAAATTAAAATTCACGTTTCTGATACAGCTTAGCCAACATTGCTTGGCAAACATACAGTTCAACATACATGATAAGGATTAGACAGAAAAAATCACAATTTTATTACAGGTAAGTTGACATCTGTTGTGACGTAATCTGATTCGAGCAGTCTAGCCAATAGCGGTATTACGACATCATCGCAGTAAAACATGAACCAATGAACGATTAGGTTTCGTTTGTTCGTCAGATTACGTCACATTTAACGCGTTCTCTATCGGAAGTTACCCCCTGAACTCTTCATCTCAAATCCTTCCCCTCCCCTAAAAACGGTTACAGCTCTCCCGACGCTATTTTTAAAACTAAAGGGTTCAGATAAACGCCAAATGAAAGACCAAGAATCACACTGGAGATTCTACAGGCGAATTTAAAAAAAAAAAACTTTTGGCTACCCACATGTAAAAGATCACGTAATTTTTAAAAAATTGTAAGTCGGTTGTAAGTTTTTCCAGGAAAATGTTTTTCAATTGACAAACATTTTCCGGGAAAAACTTACAACTTTTTAAAAATTATGTAATCTTTCACACGTAACCAAAACTTTTTTTCAGAAAATTCGCCTGTAGGATCTGTAGTATGATTCTCGGTCCTTCAGTTGGCGTTTACCCGAACCCTTTAGCTTTAAAAATAGCGTCGGAAGAGCTGTAACCGTTTTAGGCGAGGTGAAAGAATTTGAGATGAAGAGTGCAGGGGTTAAGTTCCGGTAGAGAACATTCTTAAGGGCACAATTATTATTATTACCGACTTTAAATTACGGTTTATCACAAAATAGGAGTTCAGCTAGCTTATAACTTTTATCACTTGAACTGATTCTTCGCTAGGCACTTGGTAGAACATGATTAATAAAATAGAAAAACATTGAAAAATTCTACAAATTTTGAAAACTCAACTATCGTTTCGGACTATTAATCCATCTTCAAGGAGTACTCCTTGAATGATGGATTAATAATTCGCAACGATAAACAAAATTTGTAGAATTTTTCAAGTGTGTGTTTTACTATTTAATAACTTTTACAACATTATAGGTTGGATATGAGATCTCCGATGATGCTATAAAAAATGCGGGATGACTCCATTCTTTATTTTTACGCATCACAATCGATTTACAATTTTTTTGTATTCCGATTTGTATATTCTAAAACAGATTCTGAACGTTCAAGGTTCTAAAAAGAGATAATCGACAAAACGGCTGCCGACTATAAAAGGTATATAACAAAAACGAAAAAATAAAGAGATTTGAGCAACAAATGAAGGTAGCGTGATCGGCCATATTTAAATTGCCTCGTGTGGCCAGATATCGCATGTCTTGTCTATCTTCACTGTACTAAACTACAAGCTGTCCCTGAAGAAACAATTTTTAAAGTAAAACTTTTAAATTTTCTGTCACGGAAATATGCACAAGGAAGTGATTCACGCACATGACCAATGGTTTAAACAATAAAGACACAGAAATGGTATTTAACGAATACACTAAACCAAAAAGATACATTTTATGTATGAAAATGTTCTTTCTCAGTCGATAACTTTTTTCATACTTTCAGTGAAATCAGTTTTAATTAAATTAATTGTAGATTATAGACGCGTCGACAACTCAGGTCATTAGCGTCTTCAACACAACAAATAATCCATTTGTGTATTAGAATCCGCCAGCCGGCATACACAAACCGACTGGTACGAGTTCGGGTCCCTGGGAGCGCTAATTCCCAAAGAACATTTGAATGCAATTTGCGATAGCAACCACATTCCAATGTCCCCCCCTGGGGGGGAAATCAGTTTTAATGGACATGAGAAACATAATAGGTATAGATGGCAGCATGTATATATAGCCACCTTAATAGGTATAGATGGCAGCATGTATAATTATATAGCCACCTAAGTTATCATTGTTTTTCATGGAAAAACACGTGAGAAATCAAGTTTTTTCCCTTCTGATAGCATGCAACCATTTCATTTCAGTTCCGGATCCTTTGAAAATACAAAACCTCTATGATTTGGACATTAGTAAACGGCATTGTCAATGATTTATTATTTTAAATAAACTTAATATTCAGTACACCCTGCTATGAACTGCTCACAAACCGAGGTGGTTATATAGCTGGTGCCCCTAGCGGTCAAGTTTGGCAGTGCCCATTCTCATTAAAATGAATTTAATCTCCACGCGTTCTTAAAAAAACACAGTCTATTTTTTATCGATGAACATTAATATGTTAATTATTTTTTTCAGGGTAGTTTTTAATTTATCAAAACAGTTCAGTAGGTTAAACAACGTGACAGGACATCCTGTATATACCCAGTGCACTTCTGATTCAGTTCCTTCACGACTTACCTACACTTATTCTATTTTAATTTCATGATTTCCATCTCTTTAATTAAAAAATCCTGATGAAAAAACGCCAACGTTTGGTAAACAAAAACAATCAAATTATTTTAATAGGATGTAGAAGTGACGGCGTAATTAGTGTGAAGGCGATGGACTGTGGTTTTTATCCTTAAAGAAATTACGTGATATATTATTGTATTATTTTTCACCTGACGTTATACCGTTGGGTACTTCATAGAATAGAATAGAATAGAAATTTATTAATCCATAATACAATTATATACGAGGATTCGTCAAAACACCTAATACAAATCGGTCCACTATAAAATACATTTTAAATATAGAAATCATCAATGTTTAAAGACATTGACTGACTAAAGCTGCCTTTATTACTTTTTTAAACTTATTAAAATTCAAAATTTTAATATAATGCGGCAACATATTAAACATTTTTAAAGCATGATATTCGGCGCTATTATTAAATAATGTCATTGAAGACTTCGGTAAAATTACATTAGAATTATTTCTAGTGTCATGTCCATGGACAGCCTGAAATGTATCGTAATTTTGAATGCGTTGCTTGACAAAGCACAAGGCAAAATAGACATATATATATAGACGGCACAGTTAAAATACATTTATCAATAAAAGTTTGTTTACAACTTGTACGAAAATCAAGATTAAAAATTACACGAATTGCCTTTTTTTGAAGTACAAAAATATTTTTTTAATGTCAGAACAATAACCCCAGCTAACAATACCGTATTTCATAAGCTGATAAAAATAGGCATAATAGACAGACAAACAAACTTTAGAATCAGTACAGCTATTTTTAATAGCACGAAGAGCAAAAACACTTTTGGATAATTTAGCAGATAGATTATCAACATGGGCGACCTTCACGACATACTTTAAAAGTAAAGATGGCGACGCAAACGAACTTTCAAAATTTTTTGAAAATGAAGTGTGAAGTATGTTTTTTATTAGTGGGTATGGCAAAAAATATATACTTATATCTCGTGAGGAATGGTATTATGACACGTGTGACTGTAAAACGAGCGATAGCGAGTTTTTACATAGGTACTGTCATCACTCGTCGTAATATCTATAGTCCATTATATAGGTACATCTATATATTATTTAATCTACTATATTATATTTTTTTTTGGGTTGAGAATAGCCGAGCGTGTAGCAATGCTGCTGTTTACATGGCGTTGCTATATGGTTCCTCTATTACAAGTCCCCAGTTCCCGGGTTCTAGCCCGAGAGCTGGTAAAAGTGTCATTTGGATTTTCAATTTATTATTAAAAAAAAATAATGAATTGAAAATATGAATTGGTGCTAGGCCCAAATAACCTTAGCTGTTGGTGGTCTTTAAAAACACACACAATTACATTTTTTATATTTTTTGCTGGAACAAACGTAATATTAAACTGTCAAAGTAGGCCGCTCCTGTTTGGGTGAGCCGCCACTGATTTTAACACTGCGAAGGGACTTTTATGGCGTGACGCGTCACAATCCGAAAGCTCAAGTACCGACTGAGCAGCAGGAGGACTGTTTACCAGTTAACTGAAACTTTGAATGTGCACCCATTTCTTCATTGTAATATTTTTGATTTACATATTCGAGTGAAATATTATTATCTTTTGTTTCGGCGAATTCACTTCAGTGAAAATAAAACATTAAAAAAACGGATATTACACTCGTATACAAGCGGAAACAGAACGCACGATACCTAGTTAAACATTGCAGCACGGAAGGACCCGCCACAGCGAGCCACAACGAAGAATAACAATATAGTCAAAGGCGAAAGCGATTGGATCAGCTGTTGTAGCAATACAAATTCATTGACTTAGAACATGGATGAAGTGTTCACTATAGTTCTGCGAAAGAGATGAAATCAGGTGGCTGCCAAGATCTCTTTGGTTGTCTTCAGGTATCTTTGATTTATTCAAGGCAGTACTTAGGAAGAAAGTTCCCTAACCGCATTAATGGCAAATTGGTTTTCTTGTTAAAATAATGAAATTTTACACAGAATTAAATAAACAAAAGAGAGAGATATTATAATAACTATACAATTGTAATTCAAAAAAGTATCTGTATTTTGAAAACAAACATAAAAGTTGTTCAAACATTAATATTTAATATATTATTTTTATCCATGTTTAATTATTATTTTTAACCGACTTCAAAAAAAAGAGATGGTTCTCAATTCGGTTATATTTTTTTTTTATTTATTATTACCTCAGAACTCCGTCATTTATAAACCGATTTAGAAAATTCTTTTTTTATTTGAAAGGATATATTTTCAGATTGATCCCATAGAAATTTCATCAAAATCGGTTCAGTAGTTTGACTGATTTTAATTAAAGTGAGTAACGGCGTGTGATTCCTTAAGGTAAATGTCACCTTTTGACACATCAGACAGCGTAAGAAAGTCGGTTTAATAAAAGTGAGTAACGGCGTGTGATTCTTTTATGGTAAATGTCACTTTTTGACACTAAAAAGTAAAAAATAAAAAACTTTTTAACAAAAAAAAAACTCCTTCATAAAGCCACTAAAAAGAGGACAATAATGAAATTTTAAGGTCTGCGCCAATTTAATAAAATATGAAGTCGGTTAAAAAGTATAATACCTAAGTATCTATAGTGATTAATATCTTCTTTTGAACCGACTTCATATTTTATTAAATTGGCGCAGACCTCAAAATTTCATTATTTTCCTCTTTTTAGTGGCTTTTTGAAGGAGGTTTTTTTTTGTCAAAAAGTTTTTTTGTATTCCAATGATTATTTTCACTAGCTATATGTGTAGGGCCGGCGCCAAAAATGTTAAGTTCTCATTCACTGATGGTTTTGGGGGGCAATAAATGATTTATAATTTATGTTTTGTGACATTTATTTATACAGCAATTATATTAGGGCTTTTATTTCTATACAGTCTGTTTTGTACGGGGCCTCTCTACAATTCGGAGCCCGATACAGTGGTCCTCTCCTGTCGCCAGCCCTGGCTATATGTTTTTTATTTCACTATTTCTACAAACATCACGCTATATGTTTTTACACGTAATTCGAAGAATAGAAAACTACATATTATAAAAGTTCACAGATTTATAAACGTATGCTGTTATAGAGCAAAATTACAAATTAGACCTTAGTCCGACTCTGATTAAAAAAGGACGGCCACCACTGCCTATCTCCTTTTTTAACCGACTTCAAAAAAAGGAGGTGGTTCTCAATTCGGTTGTATTTTTTTTTAATTTTTTTATGTTTGTTACCTACCTCAGAACTCCGTCATTTATAAACCGATTTAAAAAATTCTTTTTTTATTGGATAGGGTATACCTCGAAGTTGGTCCCATATAAATTTTACTTAAATCGGTTCAGTAGTTCGGCTGATTTTAATAAAAGTGAGTAACGGCGTGTGATTCCTTTAAGGTAAACTTCACTTTTTGACACTTAAAAAGTAAAAAATAAAAAACTTTTTAACAAAAAAAAAACCTCCTTCATAAAGCCACTAAAAAGAGGAAAATAATGAAATTTTGAGATCTGCGCCAATTTAATAAAATATGAAGTCGATTAAAAAGTATAGTAAGTATAGTGATTAATATCTTCTTTTTAACCGACTTCATATTTTATTAAATTTGCGCAGATCTCAAAATTTTATTATTTTCCTCTTTTTAGTGGCTTTTTGAAGGAGGTTTTTTTTTTGTTAAAAAGTTTTTTGTGAGACACTGTTTCTGCTCAGTCCATCATCTAAGTCAATGATTTTGTTCACTGTTTTGTGTTTTTAGATTTGCCAGATATGCAATATATTATAATAATGTACAGCCACTCTTTCTATAGGGGTTGCGTTCTTAACGCAGTGCCACACCTCTTAGATATGTTAGTCTGATGTAATGATTTCGCAAAAACGTGTACATCCGCAAAACATATTTTTTTCCGTTAATTATTATTATTATTGTAGATTATAGACGCGTCGACAACTCAGGTCATTAGCGTCTTCAACACAACAATTAATAATCCGTTTGTGTATTATAATCTGCCAGTTGGCATACACAAACCGACTGGTATGAGCTCGGGTTCCTGGGAACGCCAATTCCCAAAGAAAATTGGAATGCAATTGCGAGAACAACTACATTCCAATGTTCCCCCTGGGAGATTCCGTTAATTCTTCAAACACTCATGGACATAAATATTAAATGCAAACGATATTAGAAATTTTGATAGCGAACATAAAAAAATGTATAATGCAGTTAAATAGTCCAAGAGCTCGTGATCAAAAATTGCAAGAATTTTGTTAAAAATAAAAAATGGTGGAACCTTTGGTGTAAAGATACGAAATGTTGTGGTGATTGTAACATTTCGAATTTTGTTAAAGGCTAATATTTTGAGATTAGCTAGTATTTAGGGCGTAAATAATTAATATAGTACAGTCACCATGTCAGCGGTCGATACCTCTGGCATCTTTAAAAGATGTAAAAAAATCTAGTGTTTTATAAAAGCTGAAATTTAGCACAGGGTTAATTTATTGATTATATTAATTAATGAAAAAACAGTCAGATCTCATTTTAATATAGAACCGACATAGTAGAAGTACGACTGACTGATGGTAAAGTTATTAGTTACATAGTAGATACCAGATTTGGTTCGGATTGGTCTATTCTATTTTTGAAGGGGTGCGGTGTACATGTCAGTGTTTTTTATTTACTTGTCAAGTTGTCATTCAATGTTCACTGTTTAGGTTATGTTACCTACATGCTGTTAAAAATCGAGTATTGTATGTTTGAAGTGCATATTTATTAACATTTTATTTCCTTTGTCTTATTAATCCGTTTTGCGTACGCCACTGACTACTTCTCACACCAGTTTTTGTGCGCAGGTTTCCGTTAGGATTTGGTTTTCTCTATATGTATGTACTCTAAGTTGACCTTAATACTAATTCATTGAGGAGACGGCAGGCCCCTTTTTCTATTGGCCACTCTGGGCAAGTGCCCAGGGCCCCGCGATCGATTGGGCCCCTAGTTCCTGCCAGATCACCAACCGATAACCGATATATCGGTTGGTGATCTGGCAGGAACTAGGGGCCCCATCGATCATCAGCTATAAAGCTGCACTATCCACCCGAACTAAACACGTTTCGCCGGCACTGGTCATAGTCATAGGGACCCCATTATCCTAAAGTGCCCAGGGTCTCCAATAGGTTAAAGACGGCCCTGCGAGACGGGATAATAGATAAACTGGCTTTCTACTGAGAAATGTTATTTTGACGAGACACCCAAGATGCAGCAGCCTTCTCTAAGACATATTAAGCCATCCTGAATAAATTAGTTTAGGCGTTACATGGCCTCTTCTGCGCAAGATGTAAATAAATCTTATACAAGAGTTTGAATTATCTGGATTTTCGCTTTGTCTCTATTTAATAAAAAATATGCGGACCGTAAATATAGTGTCACAGCAGTGCCGTTTAAAGACTTTAAGGGACTTTGGGACAAACTTTATCCGAGGGTCCCTGATTTTTTTCTCTCAATAGTATCTTATTGGAAATTTCTAAAAAAATACCCTTTTCACAAGAAATTTTCAAAAAAATAAATCCGAAAATTCTAGAAATAAAGCAATTCAACCGTTCTTTTTTCTTAACCAAATAGACTCCAAAAAAGTAGATTTTATACAATATCTCGCGAATAAAAAATTATATCGACTTCGTAAGGGTGTTAATCGAGGCGTGTTAACGTCATTTTGATCCGAAAGAAATTTTATCAAAATCGACCCAACCGTTTTTTTCTTTAAAGAAAAAGACTGGCAAAAGTGGATTTTACTCGAAATCTCGCGAATAAAAAATGATATCGACTTTGTTAGGATGCAAATAGAAGCATATTGACATTAACAAGACGGTAAGACCCGAAAGAAATTTTATCAAAATCGATCATGCCGTTTTTTTTTTGTTTCAATAAAACGACTGCAAAAAAGTTGATTTTATATGAAATCTCGTCCAAAAAAATGTTATCAACTTCGTTGAGGTGTCTATCAAAGCATGTTAACGTCACTATGATCCAACATAAATTTTATAAAAATCGACCTCCCTCACGGCTTGTTTTATTTTTTATTAATAATCTATATTATAATATAATCTGAACAGACTGTATACTGTATAGTCAGCAAGGAGAACTGGTTAAATGTTATTTAGTTCTATTTATATGCAAACAGTAATGCCATGCAAGTTCAGGATTGAAATGAAAATAAAAATATTTTATTAAGCACTCAGCAGTTGCCACCACTGAACTAGACCCAATAAATGGAATGCTATTCACTAATATCAGATTTGTAACATTTACAATCTGCGCACGTGGGTTCGTGAACCTGCGCAATACAAATTCAAACAGTCGAACACTATGACCAAACGCGCAACGAGCACGAGGTCAGGTTAGGTTTCAATTGTTTTTTTCCATAGAACTTACAGACATATGGAGGGCTCATTCCCCTTATGTAGTTCCCGTTTATCTGATAGCCCGAACGGCCATTGGGATATAACAAAACACAATAGGTATGGTTTTTCCACTTCTATTTTTGCAAATTTTGTACCTTCGAAAATCCATTATTTAACAAAATGTTAAAATTAGGTAATAAAAAAAAACTTTTATGAGCTCTCCATATTAATATGCATTCCTATGGTTGTTTAACGTACTGAAACGAAAACTGCCGATCATAGCTGGCGATGAAGAACGAAATATTTACACCGCAATAGCGCGCAAGTGCGAGAGCTAGAGATGTGTCGTTCACGCTGGACCCGTTCACTGTGAACGGGTCCAATAAGTGAACGAATCTGAATTCAGTTCCCATCGGATCTGGTTCAGTTTGTAGGTAAACGGTTTAACCAACTCCAAGACCGACTGACTGACGAACGATGAACGAAATTGATAGGTCCTTATCAGGTAAGAACAGTCTGTAGGTAAACCGGGACCGACTGACTGACGAACGATGCGAACGAAATTAATAGGTCCTTATCAGGTAAGAAGTAAGAACAGCTCTGTAGGTAAACGGTTTAATGCGTACCAACTCCGAGACCGACTGACTGATGAACGATGAACGAAATTGATAGGTCCTTATCAGGTAAGAAATAAAGTTTAAAACTACCAGTACTTTCTATTCTTACTCTATAGAATCTATTGTTTTATATGTGAATTTTTTGTTTTTTTTC
Organism: Mongoloraphidia duomilia; assembly: GCA_039654895.1. Taxonomy (NCBI): domain Eukaryota; kingdom Metazoa; phylum Arthropoda; class Insecta; order Raphidioptera; family Raphidiidae; genus Mongoloraphidia; species Mongoloraphidia duomilia. Next base: position 42,410,581 of record CM077518.1, on the reverse strand, counting down.
ATCTTTATGGAAATTTTAAGTTTTGTGTGTTTTTTTTATAAATGTGGCATGTAGAATGTATCCAGATCTTTATTTTGAATTGAAAATTTTGAGTTGTTTTTTTTTTTAATAAATGTGACATTAATGTAGGTATCTTCATTGAATTAATATTATATGAATTTTGTTATTACTAATAAATAAACGCGCGTTAAAATTAATAAAATAAATACGATAATCAAAAATCATCAGTCATCACATTTAGAAGACCGAATCACCGGATCCTGTAACAGGCTGTAACACAGTGTACGTAAAAGGAATTTCGGTAGCGCATACTCACATAGAGATCATGGAGCCACTGGATCACTTGATCCGTTCAATCAGACCCGTTCATTAGGTGAACGAGATCCGGTTGGAACGAATCTTCGTTGTGACCCGGACCGCCCATCTCTAGCGAGAGCCCAGGATCAGTCGAATAGCGACTGTATTGTATTGTTTATGCCGGCAGTACACTCTCGCCGAGGGATACCGAAACTACCCGAACGCGAGAGTGTATTGGCAACGCTCGGCCGGCTTCGTAGCGCTCTGTCTCGCCTCGGGAGCTTCCCGTATAAAGTCAGTTTTTTGACCGCGAGTCAAAGGAACCGAGCGGCGAGTGCGAGCGCAGTCAGTACACTCTCGTGTTTAACTGAGTAGTTTATATTATGGAATTGAGTAGTTTAAATGAGAACTGAAGCCGAGCCACGCCGAGTGTATACACACACACATTCGTAGACGCTCGCTTTACCTAATCTCTCGGCGAGATTAGACGCTAATGACCTTTGTTGTCGAGCGTCTATAATCCACAATTCAATTCAATTCTCGGCGAGATCTTCTGCGAGCGAGCTCGGCGAGAGTGTACTGCAGTGATATGTGATCAAATTTTTTCGCGCATGTCAGCTTATTTAGCATTCCATTTATTGGGGTCAGTTCAGTGGTTGCCACCTTAAGTTGAAAACGTATTGGTGCCTACCAACTTACATGCATTATATACACACATATGTTATTGTATAACGGCTCTCTTATAAGTTTCCTTCTTGTATGACTTCGAGCGTGTACAAGGGTGGACAAAAATAAAACAAAACAAGCCGTGAGGTGGGTCGTTTATTAGGACTAAAGTGCGACCCTTAAGGTACACACGACGAACTTCTCAGTTTGATAAATATTTAATAATAATAATTAAATTAGATATTACACAGAAAAGTAATCATTTTAATCATTAAAACATAATTATTATTTATTTTTAACAATAATTTTAAAAAAAAGGCTGAACCGATTTTTATAAAATTTATTTCGGATCAAAATGACGTTAACACGCCTCGATTGACACCCTTACGAAGTCGATATAATTTTTTATTCGCGAGATATTGTGTAAAATCTACTTTTTTTTAGGATTTGGTTTTCTCTAAATGTATATTCTCTAGTAGTTTTTAAGAGTGTTTATATGCACGTTGAGATTTTTTGAACAGGTTAGCCATTGTCACCTGTCAAATGTCAAAAAACACATTTGACGTTTGTGATACCCGTCGTTCTAATAAAAAATAAGTAAATAATCTGATTTGGTGAACTTCGTTTTGGCTGGGACCATAGAAAGTTTTGGTTCAATCCAGTTTTATTCCCAGAATTTCTTCCCAACATGCGCCGTAACATTGGTTAAAACGTAGTCCTTAACTCAGTTGGTTTAGTTAGATGTGTTAACTTAACACTTTTACTAAGACTTAACAACACAAGAAAAGTGATAAATTAATAGATTTTTATACGGCTGATTTGCAATTGAAAATTTTGTTGGAAAGCAGCCAATTATATAATTGATTCCAAACATATCGAAACAATCATTTTACCAACCATAGTCACAGTCGGGATTCTAATCTGAACCTTTCCACTTTCGCGGTGGAATATATGAGCTTACAATTACTCAACCGTGACATGATTACTAATCTAACATATAAGGAGAATTTTAGATTAGTAATCATGTCACGGTTGAGTAATTGTAAGCTCATTTCGCCGCGAAAGTGGAAAGGTTCAGGTTAGAATCCTGACTGTAACTATGGTTGGTAAAATGATTTTTTCCAATATGTTTCGAATCAATTATATAATTGGCTGCTTTCCAACAAAATTTTCAAGAAAAGTGATGTTAAGGTGCGTTTATATACGTACGAAAATCGATGTGATCGTTCTTAAAACTTTTAACGTTAGCTTTACTCTTCGGTAATGGCCTCTGATTTGCTTTTCTACTATCTCAAACTTTTCTGATTGTCAGCAAATGGTTTACAAATCTGTTGGAGCAACTGACTAGTAATCAGGGATTTGGGTGAGACAGCTGTTGAAACAATGTAAATTGCACTCCGCGCACTCCTGACGTCCACAGACGGTTTTGAATTTCAGTAGGAACAAACCTAATATTACTATTTAAATTCTTTAAAAAAATAAAGAAATAAAATGTTTTTTAAACCGTATTTATTGTGAAAAGACGTTTTATTTTTGTGATTCTTAAAAATGAAAAAAAAATAATAATAATTTAACTTCTGTTTACTTTAGAACACAAACAAAGATTTATAGAAGAATAATGTTACAAACCTGTTTTCTGAGTTGGCGGAATAAATATTTATTTACAATAATTAAAAATACAATAATAATGAATGAAACAACGAAAAGTCAGTTCTAATAATCAACACAAGTAAACAATAATTAACACATTACCTATATACCAGTACTATTTATTTCTAGTTATTTATGTTTCAAATATTTATATTCACTGTATTTATATCATCAGACGCACTATTTGTCGCTCAGTATTTTCCATTGACTGATTGCGTGACTCACCGATGACTGATTGATTCATTCCCTCGCATCGGCTGTTTATATATGCTGCGCGGCTGAAACCCAGTACGTTCTCGCGTTCTCTAGAACTTTCGTGCAGGTACTCGTTGTTACAGTTCTCGGAACTCTCACCTGCCGTTTATATACAGGGTGATCCGTAACAATAACAAGATACTGTCTGTAATTCATTTTTCTTGTGGGTAATTGGTATTTTGTATAACACTTAGATGGGAAAATGTAATGATACATTTCAAAAACATTTGCAGATTAGTGATCAAATATTTTTGGAAATGTTAATAGCGACGTGCCACCTATGCTATACAGAATGTAGTGCGCGCTCTCTTTCCTAATTCTCCTCTGTACGTTAGCGTTAAATTTTTAACGCAAATGCTCAAAACTCGCTAGACAATTTTGCACGGAATCACATGTTTTCGAATACTCTGTACAAATACACATAAGGTGCATGTGGCCTCCCGGCCTCCTTTCTTTCGTTAAATCTATTTGATAACCGCCGTCTATATTTGCGCTTGCAATTTACCAGCACTGAACTGTTCTTACATAAAATCTATTGAATATAAAAATCGAAAAATATATTCTTAATCGATTCGAACGAAATGTCCATATTTTCATACGGTCATGATTATTCTGAGTGGATTGACCTGACTGATGAAAAGAACTCAAACCTAGAACCAACTTTACATGAATCGCATCCTTATTAATCGAACACACTGTACATATATATATACATATATATATAAACAAGTAATGCAGTACTACATACATGTGTGAGGTGAGTAGGTGGGACTAGTGGGGCGCGGTAATAGAGCTAGGCAGACTGTGAGCTACCTGAGGAGAGCCGGTCTCGTGTTGTGCCGCTGAGATAGAGGTTTTAATATTAATAGCTTTTGCATATTCCAAAAGCCAATTTCTGGTCCATCATTAATGCATAAGGGAAACTCTAATACACACACATACACACTATATTATGTGTTAGTGTTAGTGCAAGTCACTTCTTCTTCACACAATACAAACGACGTAAAGAATGTCTTTGTTTCCTAAAGATGACAATATTATCACACGATATGAATATGTAGTGTGGCCAGCAGCTGCTACTGGCGCTTTTGTATATCTGTGGCCGAAAACCAAAACCTCTTATGTCGAAATGCGATGCAGTAAGATTAAATGACGATTGAATCATCCAGTTCACTTAATTAATTACAATGACATCTTCTTTCTCTCAGTGAATTTTTCATAAAAACAGTGTATTTTTATCACTGAACGACTGAATATTTTTTTTCCAGGGCGATAAAATTTATTTATTTATTGTAAATTATAGACGCGTCGACAACTTAGGTCATTAGCGACTTGTTTACATTAAATAACAACTTTTTTAAAACTAAATGACATCACAAAACAACCATGAGTGGAGGCAGGATTCGAACCCACAACAGTGTGATCCAAAGGCCGCTACGCTAACCGTTACACCACTCTGTCCTCGGGGCGATAAAAAAAGACAATGTCTCAGGCGCGGATCTATAGGGAAGGCAATGGGAGCAATTGACCCCCTTCCCCAGCTATAGTTAAATAATAATATTCTACCCAATTTTTGATTTCATACACACACTTGATATTAATTCCAAGATGATACCTCTAGCCGTTCCTGTGAAAAAGGGCCTTGACGGACAGACAAACGGACAACAAAGTGATTCTATAAGAGTTCCGTTTTTTAATTGTACGGAATTGCCTAAAAAATCATTTCATCTACAGTTAAACAAAAAAAGGGGGCATAAACGGTATTGCCTTTTCACCACAGATATACTTGTGTTCTCGCATCATCATCATCATCGCCATCATTGCCATCGCATCATCTGTGTGTTCTAGTTAAATTAATAATACATGGTGAAGTAGACCGGGCTATCTCGCTCTCACTCTGTCTTTCTCACGTTCACATCCTTTGCATAAGGAATAAGCCACAGTGAGCAACTAATAATTAATTAATATCGACTTGATATTATGATAATATCGGTTGAAAAAACACTGTCGAAGCTGTAAGATTACATACTGTCGGAACCAGAAGTGTGAACTCAGAACGTGCATCAAGCACATTAATAATAGTTGCCTATCAATACATTGTCGATACTAATATACACTGTAAGAAATGAGAAGGCCGATTACATAGATTATCGATGGTCCATTTGTAGCCAGCGATTAATCTGGTAATAGGCACACATAAAGAAACAATGGCGTCGCAAACAGGTATCGCCTGCACATTGCGTAGATTCCATAAAAACACATTGCGCATGCGTGGTTACTAATTTTACATCAATTTGTTTTATATTCATCCATTTTATATATGTAACTATATATACATTTTATTTTGTAATTTTTACACATTTTATTGGAATATTACACAAATTATGTAATTTTAATTTACTTTATGTAAAAATCACAAATTTGTTTAAGTTTACAGTAAAAATCCAAATTTTTATGAAGTTTTCTGTGTAAAAATAAATAATAATGTAAAATCACTTAAAAAATCGAGCGAATTCTACCTTAACTTTCAAAGTATTTTTACATCCATTTTTTACAGTGTACAGGTGAATAATTTAAAACAATACTTGCAAGATCACTGATTCGAATTATGAAAAAAATAGAACAATAAGGAGATCTTCCTACATCCATTTTCACGTAGGCAATGAATTAATTTACTTTTATTTATTGTAATTACGAAACCCTAAACAAATAATCTCTATATAGAAGCCAACCGTGAAAGCTTACATTCTTATATTATAGTAATAACGAAAGTTGACAAAAACTGCAGTCACTGCGTGGCTGTTAATGGAAGACTATTATAATTTATTATAACGTATTTATTTCAATAAAATTATTTAAAACTCAACCTTATATTTTCAATCTGATTTCCCTCAAGGGCGTACCCAACGAGCCAGCTGCCTCGGCCTTAGAAGAAAACATTTAACTCAGTTAAGTACATTGTAGGTAGTAAGTACCTATTATAAAGTGGTAGTATGTTTAGAGATTAATAGAAACTAATAGAGATTATTGATTAATAAAAGCTGTTTTCCAATATATTGGGATCCGTCAGATAGGTGGAGCGTAAAAAACATGGCGCAGAAGGGGGGAAATTTCATATACGGGGTATACTTTTGCGTGTAATTTTATGGTTTTCAAAGTGATAAGAAATGATAAATATAAGTGCAATTTTGATTGGGCCGGTACGAATCCTAAACAAAGGAATTTCGTTGAAGGAGAACGGATTCTCAAAGCCGGGCATATTATCAAATGTCGGAAATATGACGAGAAAAATGCATGCAAAATGAACTGTCAAAAGTAGTAATCTTTACGACATGTTGCTTAAAAACATCAAAATTAAAAGAAAATCTCCACGAAATTAATTATCCGCGTTCAATACGCCTTTAAGGCTGGGTTAGGTGAATAATGTAAACACATAACTGCAACATAATAAGATATATTGTAATAAGTAGGTAAGTTACTAACCTCAAAATATTTGTATACAAAGTTAATCCTATAAATTTGTCAATCATCAGGGATTCAACTATTGTAGTGCAGTATGATAATAAGTACATCTTATTATTAATATAAAATATTTTTTTAATTCATAAATACAGTTTTTCCACATTTCATTAGAAAATAATTCTCTGCAAAGTAAGTTTTACAAGGCAATAACTGACATTGTTTATTGCCATGATATTAGAAATCGTCACGAATTCCATTTTCGATAAACTTTTTGTTTATTTTTTACTTGTTTTATTTTTGTAATAAACAATTTCACGATAAATTTGCACTGTTAGCATGTAAAATTTTCCCTCGTTTTGAGTACAATTTTCTGCCACCAGATGTCATATGCTCATTTGAGGGATCCCAATAGTTTTGAGTTTTATTTTGTAAGAAATCGTGCTTCACTCGCCCCTCGCCCCCTCTTCCACGAAACTAATATTAGTCCCCCCCTCTAGTTCAAATCCTGGGTACGCCCTTGATTTCCCAACTTTAATTAAATATTAACCTAAAAACAATTACAACGAAAGCAAATTTAATTGTCTGTTGCCTAACAATTTACGTTCCGTTTCCTACGTGAAAATGGGTGTAGGAAGATCTCCTGTGTTCTATTTCTAATTATTCGAAACTGTTATCTTGCATGTTTCGTTTTAAATTATTTAGTCTGATAAAATAATATCCAAATCTTTGTATTTTTGTGCAGACAAAGCCACACCCTGAGATCTTCCAATTTGATACTAATGATATAGCACTGAATTGTGAGACACTCTGTATACAACACAGAAAGAAAAACAGATCAGAGCGCATTGTGAGCACGCGAAAAGAGAAATGGGAAATTCTGGAAAAGTATATTAAAATGTAATAAAGAAGAGAAAGACTTCAGGCCATAAAACAATTAGTAAGGTAGTGTTGCTCACCAGTCGGTAATGCAGATCTTTTTCTTCTCATATAGAAAAAAGAAGAGATTTAACAAAGAATGTTACATGAATTTATTACACGGTAATAATCGCGTCTTTGTTGTCCATAGGAAAGAATAGGCACGCAATCTACTGTTATCCAAACAAGGCTCGAAACAGGTCTGTCCTAAGGACGCGTCGGAAGGCCCGATCGAACAAACAAGTCAAAGGTTTTATCAATTTAGCTTCAAGTCAATGTTGTCAGATAATTATTTTCCCAAATCGGGAATTTTAGCATGTGAAATTAAAAAAAGTCGGGATTTAGGCGCAAAAAGTGGGACAAATTTGAACAAAATAGTTAAATACTTCAAAAATTTTATTTATATTTATTAAAAAACCATTATGAAAATAATAAGTTTCTAATAAGTATTTATTTTTCGATGTACTAGTTTGCATTTTGTATTTGGCTGAAAATTTTACCTCTTGGAGAGTTTCTTTCTGTTCCTTAATATGTTAATAAAATTCAGCACACAAGTAATTCCATAGTGAACTGAATAAGTAGATTTGATTTTATTAACTGAAACACAGATGACATAATTATTATATAATACACATAAGTTGTGGCCGTGCTAACGAGCGACTCATCTTTTGAAGCCCAGATTTGACCGTCGCATCTGTTAGCAGAATTCAAAAGCTTGAAATAAGTATGTGTGAGTTGAATTTATTTTTATTTTTTGTGGATTATAGACGCGTCGACAACTTAGGTCATTAGCGTCTTAAATACAACAAATATCATAATATATCACGTGTGAGTTGTAGATGATTCAAAACATAAGAGTGGTTCTGATCCTACACATTTAAAACAATCTTTAGTCGCGCGATAATATTTAGATAATAATGTATTCTTTTGTTGGCATTTATGAAACATTCCCCCTAATTTAAACTTCACTCTGAATTATAGAATAAGAAAAAATTACCATGCCTATAATTATAATTACTTATATTAAAAAATTTTGTTTACGCATCATTTTATTAGTTACCATTTTTGCCACTATTATAGGTGCCAGGAATGGATATTATCTATAAATACCAAAGGTTTAGTACTTTATTTTGCTTATGTTTTTAGTTCCATAAAATGACACAAATCATTCAATAAAGGCGCTCATAAGACGGTCGTTTTCTCCCGTAAGGCAAGACCCCCCTGACTGAACTGAATATGACTATTTTAATTTTATCTGTGGTCTAAATGTTTTTGAAAAATCTTGAAATTAGCTGACACCACGCGGAACATTCAATTTTAGCTACAAAATCGGGACTTCCCGCAAAAATCGTGACGTCTGGCAACGCTGTTTCAAGTTCATATTATTTTTTTAAACAGTATTTCTGAACCTTTTTTGTCACTGCCTCTCCTTCACTGTGTCTCTTAATTGAAAAAGAAAAAATACTTTATCATTTGTACCTACTGTTTAATCAGATTTTGTAACTACTTCCAGTTTCGTAAAGAAATGAAAGTATGGTGACAGTGTCGAAAAATCGTATCCGGGGATAAAGTCATATTATGACTTCAATACCATCAAAACGTAAAGAAAAGTGGTTTTCCGGTTAGCACGCGACTGTGCGTCACTAACGTAGTTTAAAGTCAATAATAATAGCGCGCTTAAAAATCGCATTAACCCTGACGTATCTGACTAAACAACGCCTATAGTTCGCACGTCGTCCATTGATTCATGTTTTACTGTGATGGCATTGTAATTAATTGTAAATTATAGACGCGTCGACAACTCAGGTCATTAGCGTCTTCAACACAACAAATAATCCATTTGTGTATTAGAACCCGCCAGCTGGCATACACAAACCGACTGGTACGAGCTCGGGTCCCTGGGAGCACTAATTCCCAAAGAACATTGGAATGCAATTTGCGATAGCAACCACATTCCAATGTCCCCCTGAGGGGGATGGCATTGTAATTCCGTTATTAGCTGGACTACTTGAATCACGTTACGTCACCACAAATGTGAATATTTGCCAGGATTCATGCCATAACAACACATGATCTGTGGAAATGTCAACTAGCTACCTCTTACCGCTTGTGAGATAGAGCCCTGTGACAGATGGACGGACAAACATCGTAGTTAATAGGGTTCGATACGGAGGTACGGAACCCTAAAAATTACTGTTTGAAATGAACATGTAATATTAATCTTACATAAAATTGTGATTTTCTTCTGTCTAATCTTCATCATGTATGTTAAACTGTGTCTTATCCAGATAAAGAGCTGGGTTATATCAGTAACGTAGATTTTAATTTAGCGGGGCGGCCACATTCTTGATATAAGAAAATTGTCAACGTTTTAAGTTTGTGTCTTGAAGTAGTTCAAGCCTTGTTTTAACTAGAAATACAACGTTTTAAAAACTGGACATTCTTTATTTTTATTCAACTTCAGTTTTTCTATATCAAACACTAGTTCAACTTTGAATTCTAATAAAAAAGATTGCGTTTTTATCATTTTTTTTTACAATCAAACAATAATTAGTTTTGAATGATGTCTTTAAGATCATCCACTGTATATTAACGAAATGTGCTACTTAAGATGTAGATTCACTATATTATTTATTAAGATCTGTTTAAACATAAGAAATATGAATAGACACCTATACCGTAACTAAATTCACTATATTAGTGAAATTAACATAAGAATATCAGACGAATTATCGCCATGATATTTATATAGAAGGCTATATAGGAGAAATGTAAATGCACCGCCGGGAATCGAACCCAGAACTCCCAATTTCGCGTCGGGTAAGTTTCCAGTTACTACACAGTGCCCAGCAGCGTACATTCAATTCTTCCTATATATGCAACGATGACCACAGATCCATTAACTGCGAGAGCTATTATTTTATAACAACATTACGAATGAATGCTGGCTTTCTCATGGCCCGGACGCGCCTTATATAGCCTTATATAGCCCTATATAGCCTTCTATATAAATATCATGGCGATAATTCGTCTGATATTCTTATGTTAATTTCACTAATATAGTGAATTTAGTTACGGTATAGGTGTCTATTCATATTTCTTATGTTTATATTAAAAACCGTATATAGATTTCTCGTTATAATTTGATTTATAAGGCGCGTCCGGGCCATGAGAAAGCCAGCATTCATTCGTAATGTTGTTATAAAATAATAGCTCTCGCAGTTAATGGATCTGTGGTCATCGTTGCATATATAGGAAGAATTGAATGTACGCTGCTGGGCACTGTGTAGTAACTGGAAACTTACCCGACGCGAAATTGGGAGTTCTGGGTTCGATTCCCGGCGGTGCATTTACATTTCTCCTATATAGCCTTCTATATAAATATCATGGCGATAATTCGTCTGATATTCTTATGTTAATTTCACTAATATAGTGAATTTAGTTACGGTATAGGTGTCTATTCATATTTCTTATGTTTATATTAAAAACCGTATATAGATTTCTCGTTATAATTTGAAGAGCTGTTTAATTTGAGAAGCACCTGTCCACCCATATAAATATCAACCCGGTTTCTAAGTTAAAACAATACACTAATCAGTAAGTAATAACAGCAGAAAGTTAATCTCCAAGAGATTACTATGCTTTACTATGTATATATAGAGGCGAATCAGTATCTTCCTTACCTTCAAAATATGAGCAAAGTTGACTGATCTCAAATGAAACTACAGTTCCAGCTAGGGTTGCCAGATCAAAAACCAAGATTTTCGGGACATTTCTAAGGCGATGGTTGAATTAAAACTTGTGTTAAAACTTGGTAGGTATATCTAGGCAATTTATTTCAGGGGGAAAGTTATTGTGAAAACAAATGTTTTATTATTTTACTATTTTTTTGTATTTATCATTAGACTTGTCTAATTTTATTCATTTATCACACACCATTACACGGTGAGATGTGGAACGCGCTTTTAAGTGTGTAAATCACGCTTAATTTTGTGTTAATCTTTAATAATTCATTTTATTGTTCCCAATTTGTCTTTACCGACATAGGGTAAGTCCGAAAAATACAATTAATTACAAGTAAAAAAATATATAATATGTACAGAAATTGCAGATAGTGCTAAATAAATAAGTACTACGTACTTAGCATGTAACTTAGTATCGTTTCTTGCGATCGCGAGCACGAATTCGTTGAACTTATGCATTTCCGGGATAGAAGACTTAAATTCCGGGACACGGGACAAACCAACGAATTCCAGGACATTCTCGGAAATCCCGGCCATCTGGTAACTGTAGACTTCTAGCCGAGTCTATTAAACATGTTTATTAAGGGGAACAGCAACTATTGGCAATTAGGAAGTTTCCATTGGACGAAAATACTAATTATGATACTGTCACATCATTATAATAAAGATAACTTTAAAAATTCTGAAAGAATTATTTTGATATCTTTAATTTTAACGGAGATATTCAATTTCTTGTACGTGGGGTCGCAAACGAAACTGATTTTTGAATATGACGTCACGCGGTACAAGTCTGCTGTTTTTTAGCTTTGTGAGTAGTTAGAACCTAAGTTACTTAGTAACTATTTTGTTGTAATACAGACTTTTCTATTTATATTAAATTAAAATTAGCTGTCAAAAATTTAAATATGTCAATATTTCCCGTCATCAACTGTTTGTTTTTAGTGTTTCCATAACAATTTACGAGTTTATAGAAAGAGATTTATCGGAAGTTACCATGTTAAATTACCACACATACAAACTGAAAATAACTTTTAAAAATATCGTGCCGCGTGACGTCACCCGAACTGAAAACGGAATTTCTTGGAGAATTGTCAATTCAAACTTTGAAGTAGCATAACTTTGTTGTTTTTAAAGATATTTCAAAAATTCTTCCGCCATTAATTTTATAATTTTTAGAACTATGATTTAGACCAAAAAAATAAAAATGGGAAACTTCCTAATTGGCATTGGACAAAATCCGGACCGGTTCCTAGCACAACAATTAATAATTCATTTGTGTATTAGAATCTGCCACCCTGCATACACAAACCAACTGGTACGAACTCGGGCTCCTGGGAACGCCAATTCCCAAAGAACATTGTAATGCAATTGCGAGAACAACTACATTCTTATGTTCCCCCTGGAGGAATTTAACCTTTTAGTAAACATTAAAATGTGCACTTTTAATTTTATCAACACCCATTTGCTGATAGTGAAATATTTATTGAAGGACGTAGGTTAAATTAAATGCTTGTCAAATATATGTGTTAAGGGGTTAATTTTTTATTTTGTCCAAAACAATTAATATATATATAGGCTCACATAATATAATGAAATATACCTATATTTAAATATCGCAGTGAATGTATTAGCAAACACAATATTTTGTCGGCTGGGTTCTGAATGCGACCCGAACATTTTTAACTGAAATTTTATATTTTTTAAAGTTTTTAAATGTAATCATCCCTAAAACATAACACGGTGATTTCTGTTTCAAGTTTGCGGATTCAACATTATAACTATTGGGGGACTCATCCCGTACAAATAGAATTGGCGATGAAAGGAGGAGTATAAAGTGGAAGTGGCAACGACGTTAACGCAAGCTTTTATCCTGTAATCTGAGCTTTATCCCCGTCCTGTGTAGCCAGCAGCAGCCGGGCCGCCCCGTGTGCCGTGTGAGTGCTAAATGTGATACAACACACATAGTGCCTTGAGTGATTAAAGCTTAACCATTTCTCCAGGGTGGTATTAAAAGATTAACTGGCCTGCAATTAAATGAATCTCGCTCTTTGCTTCTCTTCTTACCTTCTTCAATTTCCTTATCTCGAACCATCATGGCATACATACATTCATCTACGCATGTCTCCTTACATTATTATCAACATAATAATAACATTATAATGTATCAGCGCCACAAGACAAAATCGTGCATGTCAATTTTTGAAGTGAAACTTCTTTACGCACGGTAGAGTGAATCAACGTATCTTTTTTACCTGGATTGCGCGCACATACCATGTTCACAGATGATTCGGCAACTAGACAGTAGGCAATAGTCTATTTATTTCTATCAAGAATGTCGCTTGTCAATCCCTTCTCTATGCTTGTTACTGCTCACCATATTTTCCAAAAATTCCAACACAAGTGTTGCCAGACTGCTGCTGGATAGCTGACAGGATACAGTACCATATTTTTTCTCTCTTTTTCTTGCAATACAAGAAATAACGACCTCTCGCTCTTGCGAGTCATCTGACGAAAAAACCTGACGAACCGTGGCAACGAAAAACAAATCTCATAATATATTATAGATAGAAACAAAAATAAAGATAGTTACTTCTTACCACAACAGTTGTGGTAAGAAGTATCTTTATTTTTGTTTTTATTTCAACCACAGTGCTCATATATTTTTATATTATAGATAGATATAAATATTTATTCTGTGATTAATGCAAATTTATAACATTTTTTCATAACATTATGTATGTAGATTTTGCGTTTCACTTCTAAAGTGTATTGTGCAAACTATACGGTCCATTTTTTCTGTACCATTTTTCTATACTTTCGAGCAACCATAGGAATGAAAAAAGTGTTCTTATGGCGAGGAGTTTGAGGGGTCGTAGGGGCTGAAATGGGTTCATTCGAGGAGTGCAAGGGGTCGTGGGGGCTAAAATGGGTCCATTGGAGGAGTGTAAGGGGTCGTGGGGGCTAAAATAGGTCCATTCGAGGAGTATAAGGGGTCGTGGGGGCTAAAATAGGTCCATTCGAGGAGTATAAGGGGTCGTGGGGGCTAAAATGGGTTCATTCGAGGAGTGTAAGGGGCCGTGGGGACTAAAATGTGTCCATTCGAGGAATGTAAGGGGCCTTGGGGACTAAAATGGATCCGTTCGAAGAGTTTGAGAGACAAAAATGGATCCATTCGAGGGGTTTGAAAGGCCCTGGGAGCTAAAAATTGTTAAAAAAATGTATATTCACATGATAATACATTATTTTAATGCCACAATGCATTAGCAAATACACTATTTTATCGGTTGGGTTTAGCACTGCGACTAGGATTACGAGGTGCCAAAACCGAAATGTTGGTCATTGCATGAATTTCTAGAGAGGAGAGAGAGAGAGAGATGGGGAAGAAATATTGTAGATTATAGACAATCGACAACTTACTATGATCATAAGATGCTTTGATGTATGTGATCAACAAAGATGTCTCTAAAAGTAAATTAATTAACTGGATGATCAAAGCGTTATTGATCTTATTTTACTGTTTAACATAAGCCATTTTGCCTCATGACCACAGATATACCTAATCATATGACCGACGCTGTAATCTGATATTGTATTTCATATGCAACCAAAGCTACATTAAGCTGAAACGGTTTTTGACTGTTAAGATGTAGCTCTATTCAAATTGAGCGAGAACAACCCGACGCCCGTGGCTTCGTCTACAGAAAAAGCGAATGTTACGTGAAAATGTAGACAAATATTACTTGAAGTTTTAACAGCGTTGGTTTGCGAGTTCTCGTTCTCAATAGGATATTTTGCCCAATGATAAATTAATTGTGAAATAAACTAAATAGATACCATACGTCATATTAGTTATTAGAGTACTGAGTTTATAACGATGTCTATCCGTCCGTCCGTCCGTCTGTTACAAGGCTCTATCTCACAAACGGTAAGAGGTAGCTAGTTGAGATTTTCACAGATGTTGTGTTGTTGTGGCATGAATCCTGGCAAATAATAAAAAATCAAAAAGTTTAAGTCCCCATACATAGATATTATATACTCGTATATCTTGTATGTTAGTATCTCTGTTGTTTTTTTCTCTAGAATTGAACGCTTATACTACTCAGGAGTCAGGTATATCGTATATTATCTTGTTTCTGTTGTGCTACTGCATGTAAGTCTTGCAGTAGCGCAATGGCTAAGGCGTTCGCATATCACCCCGAAAAGCCGGGTTCAAATTCGACTGACGACACGTGTTTTTTGATGTGAAACATCTTATGCCGGGCAGTGAACAGCCGCGTGACGGGAAATATGCAACGAAATGTTTTATCCGCTCCTTCGCTGCTGTTCTCCCCACCACTGCGGCACTCTCTCTATCGGCTTCCGCGCGCTCGGGCAACCGCGTGTGTTACAATTAGGGCATGCAATTCGAATATAGCGAATATTCGGCTGCATTTATTATTCGAATAGTAATTCCTATTATTCGAATTATTTGTTAAGAATTAAAATTGTTTAAAAACGGTTTACGGCGGCGCTAAAACATCTTACAAACGCTACACTAGCTCTAAGTTCGCGCTAGGGTGTGGGAGGGGAATCGAAACGGGGCAAGGAAAGTTTTTTTTTGTTAATTATTGCATGTTTATTTGATATAACTATTTACTTACGTTACGTTACGTACGTGTACTTAATTGCTTGATTTGCTCTTCGTAAAGAAACGTATTATTTATTTGTGAAGTATTTTTTTATAGGGGAGCAATATCCCATACTTTTGTGGCACTAATTAATAAAAATGCGTCTTAGATGCTCATTTAATATTTTTGTTTGAATAGGAAAAACAGAAAGAAAGAATTTTGAATTTTTTTGATTACTTAAATATGTTCATTTGATCAATGGTTCTCGGAAGCTATGTGCGCTCTAATATTTAGTTGATTTGATCTGAATTTCTACGTAACTAAGTAAAGTAAAAATTTATATTAGAAATCGTGTCCATCGTGATTATAATAAAATTAAGAATAATCGCAGGATAAATATTCATAAATATTGTTATTTTTTTGTACTTGAAAAAGTCTAAATATATGACGAAACGTCGTACATTCAATTAAATAAACCAAATATTTTGTCCACTATTCTGCGATTATTCTTAATTTTAAAGTAAAAATGATTATTTGATCTCTTTTTAATTAGAAGTAAGCTGCTTTTGTTGTTAAAATATTGATTGGATTTATGGACGTGCAGTAGGCGTGTTGATTTTAAATAATTAAAAGTTATTTATTGAAGTTCCAGTGTTTTTATTATTTTTACCAATTATTCGAATATATTCGAATATTGGCTAAAATTTGAGCGAATATTCGAATACCTGAAACATCCGAATATTTGCATGCCCTAGTTACAATGCAGTATACAGGGTGTATCACAGAAAACCGAACATAGGGAAAAGTACACAGTACAAATTAGTTAAGATCAGAGATTGCTTTGCCCTCTATTCAGAGGTCGTTACCATGGTTACCATGGTGTACGTATACAGTAACAAATGCATATTGCTGTTCATTTGACAAAATCTGGATGAACTTAAAGACAAAATCGTCGAAGTATGTTTCAATATGACTCCTGTAATGTTAGATAAAGTGAGACAAAGTTTTTGTAACCGATTAAGCCACTGCTTAATTCAAAATGGAGGTTTATTTGAACATTTGCTTTAATTTTTTATTTTAACGGTTTGTTTTGTTTAATTATTAGTTAAGAAAATATTTTCTTAATAAAAAATTGTTTCATTAATAAAAATAAATTCATTTAATATTGAAGAATTTATTTTAACTGATTTTTCTAATTATTCATTATTAGCTATTATTGTTATTAAATAATGGTTAGTCAGCGTTACCATGGTACCCATTCTCATATGTGGCCAAAGTAATCGTTGATCCTAACTTATTTGCACAATGGAGTTTTCCCTATGTTCGGTTTTCTGTGATACACCCTGTATAGGATTACGTCAGCATAACAATTAGTTGCTGCTTTTGAAAAAATATATACTACTACATAGAGAATACCACCGAGTTCTATAACGTTTTCTTTGATGTTTCACATCTGTTGGGGGTCCCAAGACCCACACCCTTTTTTATAGTATTGTAAATATTTTGGTTCAGAAAAATCTAATCACTCATCCATAATTCAAATAGAACTTTCTAGAAACTCATATAAAGCTATCGAACTTTCCAGAAAAACCAAACGAAATTTCTAGAATAAATAATGAATCGAACGGGGACCCCTGAGCTCGAGGGCCCTGGGGTGGCCACCCCATTTGCCCCAAGGATATAAAAGCACTGGGATACAGTGATACTGAGGATGTATAGTCACAATTATGTCATATGATCGAAGCGTCGGATAGCGTATTATGTTTATAGAATTGGCCATGATTTGTTTGTTGTTTTCGATTGATAACTTAAACGATAATATGACGTTGTGAATGTATTCTTTTTTCAACGTCAATTAAGTCACATTTGACGACGGTAACTGATGCGAAATCTAACCTACCCTATATAGCTGTATGTTTACCGATAGAATATCAGAGAGGTTAGTCATGAAAAATTCAATGATTTCTCTTAGGACATCAGTTTCAACTTTAACAAACAATCAAACTGAAGGAAATTGTACATGAAAAGTCTTTTTCACGTCACTTTAATAGTACAGATGGATAACTTTAGCTTTTATACTCATACCAAGATAATGCGACACGCCATTCGAACTTTTAAACATTTAACAGTGTTCAATATATATTTTTTCTAAAACGCTGGCAAAACAATTCAAACTCGAAGAACATTTCAATAACGCTATTAGAATTGTGGATAATGATACATTTTTAGAGTGTTGGGTCTCCAAGTCAATATATGAATATTATGAAGTAAGGTACCGGCGGCAAATATGGCCCAGAGGGTAATATAGCCCAACATTTGTCCTGCGCAAACTAAAATATCTGCCGACGATCTGACAAGGTCATAAAATTGCTTATGTTACTCACTACTGACGGTTTTATTTCCCGCAGCCCCCCGCTACAAAACTTCCGACAATAGTTCATTCGTTTGTTTTTGCGGGTGTATTGACATGCTGTTGTTATTTGTTGAAGTTTTTTGTCAATTTTTTTATTCGTTGTTACGTCTGAAGTGGAAGCTGTGAAAAGTCAGGGATATATGTGTCATTTTGTTAGGAATCTGTGCATGAAATATTTAATTGATATTGCACTCGCTCGCCTTATTTATCATGATAATGTTGTTCAGTTACCCTTTCGAATAATATGGCCCAATGCGTTGGCGGGTTATATGGACCGCTGGTTATATAATCCAACAGTGGGTCATAGTAACCAACTCCACTAAATAACATTCATAAAATAGATTTGCGAATTCTTCCCGTTTGTTTTAGGTTTGCGATGGGAAAAATATCAAAAATTTGATTAGTTTGAGTGCTGTTAATTTTAGACCCTAAAAATGTTCAATGTTATGTTGTTTTTAGTGCCCATGGCAGGGTTTGTTTTCGTTTTTATTTTATTTTATGTGAGTTGTGAGCACTGTGGAATTAGTTTGTTAAAATTAAAAAAAAATAATGTAAAAGCTATATTCATTTTATAGGTTTTAAGATATTTTTTGTTGTGGGCCATATAATCCGAACAGATGGATAATATGGCTCAAATGTAAGGCTGATTATTTTTACACTTATTTCCGAAAAAAATCTTTTTTCACAAAATAAAATTATATCCCCATGACAAGTTCATAGTTACCTGTTATTTTGATATAAAAAAATGTTCCATAAAAGATCAGGGTTAAAAGTAAAAATCATTTTAAATTAAGGTGGGCCATATTTGCCGCCAGTACCTTATTAGAATACCTTGTATTTTTAGTGTATTTGCCATATGGCACATACACTATTGGCGTCGGTCGGATGGCGGGACCTAGGGGTCGGACCAAAATTTCTCGACGTTTCATAGCCTCCTGAACAATTTGGCACAATTTGGCGGCATAACTCTCGAAAGACTTAATTGATTTGAACGAAATTTGGTACACACGTTGGAATCCATCACCGCACGGAACCTATTTAAAATGAGCCCAATCGGACTATTTTAAGGGTTGTTTTTAGGGGTTGAAAAAAGTTTTTGGGCCCAAAAATGCCGAAAAAATTCTCATAATAGTTTCAAAATTGAAATTTAATCCTTTAGTAACGATTAAAATGTGCTGCTAAAATTTTAATACAATCGGCCCGACAGGACCGGACATACAAATTTTATGAAAACACTAGTTTGCGGATAGTGCTTTACTTACTGAAGGGTGTATTTAATTTGGTACCGAGGTTGCATTGATAAAAATATTGAAATTAAGAAAAAAAATATTATTTTAAGGGATGTATTAAGGGGTTAAATTTTTTATTTTGTTCAAAAACAAACTTAAGTTCACATAATAAAGCCACAAATACACTATATTGTCGGCAGGGTTTTGGCACTGCGACCCGAGTTTTTTTTTTTTTTGATGTCCGTCTTGTGACTTCCTGTGTTTTAACACGACGCGTTTCAGCAACGAGTTGCTATCTTCAGGTGTGGTTAAATTTTTTTTTAATTTATACATTGAGTGTCCGTAACACGTTATAATATTAAGCACATGCGTATTATGTAGTGGATTGTGGAGAACTGATTTAAATTTCGAAATTTTATGATTTATATAGTAGGTAGATGAAATGGACGTGTGAGTGTGTGTGTATTTAGGTAGACGATTAATGAGTATTGGGTGTTTGTGTGCTGTTAATTATTGTGTTATTATGTTCGATTATAACGTTAGTTTGTTATTAAGAATGTTGGTATTGTTGAATTTTGTGGCTTTATATATTTCATATTCTTCGAGGATGTCCATATGAAGAATATGAAATATATAAATCCACAGAATTCAACAATACCAACATTCTTAATGACAAACTAACGTTAAAATCGAACATAATATACGACACAATAATTAACAACACACAAACACCCAATACTCATTAATCGTCTACCTAAATACACACACACACTCACACGTCCATTTCATCTACCTACTATATAAATCATAAAATTTCGAAATTTAAATCAGTACTCCACAATCCACTACATAATACGCATGTGCTTAATATTATAACGTATTACGGATACTCAATGTGTAAATTTAAAATAAAAATTTAACCAACCTGAAGATAGCAACTCGTTGCTGAAACGTGTCGTGTTAAAACACAGAAAGTCACAAGACGGGCATCAAAAAAAATACAAGGTATTTCTAATACTTCATAATATACAATAATAATGCTGGGTTGCAGAAAGCATTGTCAACAAATTTTATTTGACCTTAGATTGTGATCATATAATTACAGTTTTTATACATGCAGGAGCAGTCTAATGTCGTTGTGAAACTCCATGTCATGTAAAACATTAAGACGGGGCTTCGCCAAACTGGGCAATTGCGGTCTTGCCGCCGGCATAGAATTTGGCGGCTTACCGCAGCCCTACGACTTTGCCGCAGAGCTAAATTCGACTATACCTACATCAAACTGGCTTTCAACTTCAGCTTTTTTCAATCTTAAATGCTTTGGATATTTGAACATATGAGCTTGATCTTTTATTTTTATAGTTATTATTCGTGGGGTTCCATAAATTTTCTTCATTTCGAAATGATTCAATTAATGATAAAACTTTTCAATCTATCCAGTGGGCTATAATAACTAGAGCGAACTAGCGAAGCGTGTGAGTTATTTTATAAATAAATTAAATTCATAGTATCCGGGCGAAGCCGGACCGGGCTTCTAGTTTACCATAAATTGACACCTCATTTCCGATTTGGATTTTCACAAGAAATATACCTACCCTCAAAATTTTGACGTCTGTTCTCATTGGCGTAACTAGGGGGTGGCCAAGTGGGGCCAACCCCCCTGGAAGGTGACACCCCCCCTAGAATAATTACGTCACGTAGCTCAGAGTGCTGACGTAAGAATAAAGATAGTCGAACTATGGAAAGTAAGCGTTTGGGTGTACCAAAACTTGAGCCAAGCGCCATATTCTGTATTTTGTATTTTCATTAATATACTTAAGTACATAGGCGCTTCTAGCTTCGCTTAGGTCGCGCCTAAAAATAACCACTCAAAATAAAAACTTCACAAGATAAGCAACTTTTATTGTTTTTTTTTAATATGGCAAATAATGATTATTAAATTACTGACAATAAAAGATCTCATAATAGTGATTTCAGTTCTCAGATTGAAAGGGCCATGGCCCCCCCTGGCAATATCCCTAGTTATACGCCAATGTTTATTCTGAGACACTGTATAGACAAGCTGGTATTAAGTAATTGATAATACGAATTGTGAATTTGCCAATCTGACACTGCGATGATACTTAGGTTCACTACCGACCTATAGTAGTGTCCGATGTAGTGAGCAGTAACTGACAGAGCCGCATCCGATAATTGACACCCGTTCAAATATGTATAGGTAGTGGTTGTTGTCCCGGGCGAAATCTGTCTGTCCGTCTGTCTAAGCTCTAAAGTACCAACCGCAGTCTCTACAACAACAAATAATCCTTAATAATGGATAAATCATATATCGATCACCAACGACACATAATAATTTTTGAATTAGGTTTTTGGTTCTATATTTGACACAGTGGGATTGCGCACTACAGCTACCATTAGCAATGTACTGAAAATGTAATATTTTTCGTGACACGTTGGGTCGCAAGTAGAGGTATGTGTTGTGAAATATTTTATATCGAAATTATATTTGTGCATTAAGTGCAGACGAAGGTCATTGTCACTCACTTTGTATATGCATAATAAATTTAAAATATATTTACGCTCATCACTGACTCACTGACTGACTCTGTAACACTGTAAGATGAAATATAGTGTAATTTAGTGAGTGTGCTTTGGAAAACAAAATATTGTATATTACTTATTACTTACATGGATGTATTATACTCAATAGACTAGTGGTTTAATAGGAATCTGCCTGGCACCAATTTCAAAAGATAGCGCTACCATATGTCATTTTTCCCAATTTTTTACTCAAAGAATCAGCTTTTGTATAAACAATACAGTCAATTTGTGAGATCTGTAAGATTCTATAGATGATATTCTTTGTATTAAACATATTTGGGGTCATGTATTGAAATTAATAAAAGTAGGAATTCAGATTGAACTTGAAATATTTTTTTCAATGAAAAAGGATTTTTAGACATTTAAAACATACTTTGAAGGACAAAAAATGAATATGCTAAATTTCAATACGAAACTGTTAATAATAACAGCAAATCGTTTAGTAAAAAGTCACTAATGACAGATAATGCAACCGCGGTGTTATCAATAACTAAAAAAGTGTAGCTATTGTCTAAGAAATGACGCTACGTACGTTTTGTTTACATCTTGATTTATGGTATAAATGTCAGTTTTCGATTTCTTGTTCAGTTCGTGTTTTTCAAAGATTTTGAGATTGATTTTGTTTTCTAAATAGATTTTTTCTTCAAGGCAACGGGTTGCTATGAATATGAATAATCAATTTTCAATTAACATGAAAACATAAAAAGTATCGAATTCAAAGATGTTCTAAATATGACAACTTAAATTATCAAATTTTCCTCTTGAGAAATTTATTTGATTGTGTAAAGTTGGTACCACGTACACAATTTTCAAATTGAGATTAAATTTTTTATATTTTCCAGGTTTTTCTGAAAAAAAATAGTTCAGTAACCAGGGAAATGGGAAGAAATAATCGAAATCCAAAACGACGTAAATTTTTAAAAATATTAGTATCATTTTATAGACTGTTATGCATGAATTTTCTTCGATTTGTTATTTATTTTATTCATTTTACAAGTAAGAATAGTGAAATGAACTAATTAACTAATGAAACTTTTCATATCGCTTATTACAAAAATGACACCACAGAAATTTTATGTAAAATAAAAAAGCACAAAGTAAATTTATATAGGTAATAAAAAGTGACATTACATTCACATTATTATAAAAAATTATAAATTCACTTGGCACTTTTAAATCTTTATTACACTTCAATTATTCTTCTTTTGGGCTTTTCAGACGTATTGCCTAATTCCAAGATCTGTCATAGAGTTATTTTTTTCTAATAGGAGAAATTTCATAAATGCTTTCTTCTTGACTCAGATTTTATTTCTTTTTGATTGATTCAAGCGTTTTAATAGATTTTATTTATACATTTTTTCGCACATGTTCTATAAGATTTCATAAATGTCCTTATTTATTAATTTTCTGCTCTGAAATTATAATTTTTCAACTTTCAACTCAACATTATTAACTATTTATGACACGACTTGTGTCCACTTGTGTCAACATTTCTCAAATATTTAAATTTTTTATTCACATTGTTTCCATGGCAATTTCAGAAATATTATATCATTACTAACTTTGCTGTCATCATAGATCAATTATAAAAATTATTGTTATATTAGTGTCCTCTATACGCTAGTAGACGAAATACTCACAATATTTTGAAAAATATTACAATTACAGCGACGACAGCGCCTCTAACGGTTTATTATCGGCAACTTTTTGTGCAGTGCCCTTTTAAAAGTGAGGCAGGACCGCCATATTTGAAAAGGGCAAAACATACATCGACGGTTGTAATACCATGGAAATGTGTAATACAAACTTTTTCATTTATATTGTGAGCTAATGTGTCAACTTAATTTCCCAAATATTTACTTAAAATTGCAACTGAAATTGAGTTTGAAGATCCCCACAAATTAAGTTTAATATACGGAACGATTTGCGAATATTATTTACAAATTAGATGTTTAACATTTGGAAATTTTTATATAAAAGAAATTTTAAAACCTGTGAATAAAAGACAAAAGTTAAATAAGTTAATATTATTTTATAATATTGTCTTTAACTCACAGGTTTTAAAATTTCTTTTGTATAAAATATTATGTATACCTAATAAATAATTTAAATAATTTTTTTTTTGATTGTGCATTTTAAAGTTTATAAAGAAAATAATAATTTGTAGGTATATGTTGTAAAAATAAGTTTGAAAAAAATATAAATGATAACAATAAGTATTTTTCTTGGTATAAAAATTGTGTTTTGGCCTTTCCAATGTCAGCCATGTTTGAAAAGGGCAAAAACAGGCCTGCTTCATTTTTGTGACCTATTGAACATATAAGCAGTCGGGTATCCAGTGAGTATAATACGTCCATGTATATACTTACTACTTATGTCAAATTTTCATGACAGTGAAATATTGAGTATGTGCTTTGGAATTTGAATAAACCAAATATTCAATTTTTAATGGGCGCCTTACAACAAACTAGTTAATATACCGGGTGCTGATTTGCTTTGCGGGTAATAGGGATTTAACCCGTAAAATCAAACTTTTGCGATTTCCTGCTTCCCTAATTATTTTAGGAAAAATATCTTCGAATAAAAGTTTTAGAACATAAAATTCTGCATCTGAATCATTAAACAAAATTAATTTTGCATGCTTTGTAACAGCAGAAATTTGATATGAAAATGTCAAAATTACCTCAAAAACAGATAGCGATAGCCATGGAACTTGAACAAAATGATGACGTTTTAGCTGTCAGAATAATTTCTAATCATTTTTTAACCGACTTCAAAAAAAGGAGGTGGTTCTCAATTCGGTTGTATTTTTTTTTTATGTTTGTTACCTCAGAACTCCGTCATTTTTAAACCGATTTGGAATTTTTTTTTTTTATTTGAAAGGATATACTTTCAGATTAGTCCCATAGAAATTTCATCAAAATCGGTTCAGTAGTTCGGCTGATTTTAATAAAAGTTAGTAACAGCGTGTGATTCCTTAAGGTAAATGTCACTTTTTGACACATTAGACAGCGTAAGAAAGTCGGTTTAATAAAAGTGAGTAACGGCGTGTGATTCCTTTAAGGTAAATGTGACTTTTTGATACTAAAAAGTAAAAAATAAAAAACTTTTTAACAAAAAAGAAAAATCTTCAAAAAGCCACTAAAAAGAGGAAAAATTTTGAGTCTGCGCCAATTTAATAAAATATGAAGTTGGTTAAAAAGAAGATATTAAGCACGATACTATACTTTTTAACCGACTTCATATTTTATTAAATTGGCGCAGACCTCAAAATTTAATTATTTTCCTCTTTTTAGTGGCTTTTTGAAGGAGGTTTTTTTTTTGTTAAAAAGTTTTTTTCAAGTTCCATGGCTGTCGCTATCTGTTTTTGAGGTAATTTTGACATTTTCATATCAAATTTCTGCCGTTACAAAGCATGCAAAATTAATTTTGTTTAATGATTTAGATGCAGAATTTTGTGTTCTAAAACTTTTATGTGAAGATATTTTTCCTAAAATAATTAGGGAAGCGGGAAATCGCGAAAGTTCGATTTTACGGGTTAAATCCCTATTACTCGCAAAGCAAATCAGCACCCTGTATAATAGCATAGTGAATGAGCCATTTTCCTGAGAGTAGTCCATTCAATTATCCACTAGAGGCAGCACTTGTGGTGGGTACGGACATTATTTATTCTCCATTTGCGTCGTGTCATTTTAGTGGTATAACTTAATTGTTTAAAATTATTAAACAAATAGAAAAATGTTTTTAAATAATCACAATGCTAACATAACATTGTAGTTTTGCTAAGTATACTTCGGATATAATCGATATCCAGATGAAAACGTGTTTTTATACAATTCCTAAAACGTCACATTGACGGTCATTAGATGTGATAAATTTAGAATGGATTTGACAAAAGAACAAATAACAAAATTTACATATAAAACGGTCAGTAAATGATAAACTAATAACTTAAAATCATAATTTATATAGGTAGTTAACTAACTTAATAAATGTATATTGATTGAAAAATATAACCTTAATTTGTTACACAGTAAAATTCATTAATTATTATTAATTGAATTGTCTTAATTACCAAGTTAGTATATTTGGCTCATATTTCGTTCTGAAATAAGTTTTAAACATATTATTATTTTGAACGTCTGTTATTTGAGTTCGAAAATACAACTATAAAATGAATATAAACTAGCAATCTGACCTGTCAATTAATTCATTTTTTTCCCTGAAATTTTTAAATTACGGCAAGATAGTCAACGTTTTAATGTTACTACATTATTATCCTTGACATTTGGAAATTTTAATTTTGCCCCTAGCTCGGCGTCTTCTGTCAAAAATATTTTTTTTTGTTGATACTGTTTTTACATGTATGACAGTGCGTAAATGTCAGTGAACAGTACCCACCGTACCACTAGCGCTGCTAGTGAGAAACTGTTCGTACTTCATGAAAAAGGGTCATTATAATTAGCACGCGTCTTGATTAATAGTCCAGTCACGAGAGATGAAAACGGGGGGTCCACCTT
Source organism: Mongoloraphidia duomilia (assembly GCA_039654895.1). Lineage (NCBI taxonomy): Eukaryota > Metazoa > Arthropoda > Insecta > Raphidioptera > Raphidiidae > Mongoloraphidia > Mongoloraphidia duomilia. Next base: position 42,384,223 of record CM077518.1, on the reverse strand, counting down.
GCGTTTTGTGCAGCAAATGATTTTATTTTTTGTGTCCAAGCATATTTAGGAGATGTCAAATCCAAGTTTGCGACCTCTAAAACAGGGCGGGGGAGTTTTGGGGGGTTAAAAACCACGATTTTTTTGCAATTTTTTCGGTTTTTTGCTTATAACATAAAAACGGCTGGTCCTATCGAAAAAATGGCCCTAGTCAAAATTAAAGGGCACAAAATTTACTTCAAAATGCACTAGTCAAATATGTTTTTGTTCCGATTTTTACCGACTCTATAGAACTTAGAAAAACAAAAAAAAAAAATAAACTCTTTTTTTGTTTGAAGGCGCTAATCTCAGGAACTACCAGTCTGTAAAAGAAGCAAAGTAGTAATCAATGAGACCCTATACAAGTTTTATTAAAAATTCAATCCCAAAGGGTGAAAATGGGAGTGTAGGATTTATTGTAATAACAAAAAATCCTACACCAACGTTTTACCCCCTTTGGGATTGAATTTAAAAAAAAACGAATAGCCTATAACCTTCCTTAATAAATGGGCTATCTAACAAAAAATTTTTTTTTCAAATCGAACTGGTAGTTCCTGAGGTTAGCGCGTACAAACAAAAAAAGAGTTTATTTTTTTTTGTTTGAACTCGCTAATCTCAGGAGCTACCAGTCCGATTTGAAAATTTTTTTTTTGTTAGATAGCTCATTTATTAAGGAAGGTTATAGGCTATTCGAGTTTTTCAATAGTTGAAAGCTTGAAAAAATGCTTTTTTTTCATTTTGGTAAATTTTGGCGATTTCCTAAGCTCTGTAGAGCTGGTAAAAATAGGAACAGAAACATATTTGACTAGTGCATTTTGAAGTAAATTTTATGCCCTTTAATTTTGAATAGGAACATTTTTTCGATAGGACCGGCCGTTTCCATGTTATAAGCAAGAAACCGAAAAAAGTGCAAAAAAATCGTGGTTTTTAGCCCACCAAAACTCCCCTGTCCTGTTTTAGAGGTCGCAAACTTGGATTTGATATCTCCTAAACATGCGTGAGGACACAAAAAAATAAAATCATTTGCTGCACAAAACGCAAGGTGGACTTCCTCTCGTGACTAGACTATAATTGGTCTTTGCCAGTTCAATGTTCTAATTAACCTGCAACAACACACCTATTAACGGAAAATAGATCCTTTGACAAACACCGAAATCTCGCCTGTGTTCAAACAAATTCATGTTGATCGCACTCACATAAGAATTATAATAAATGAAAAAACCGGTTGATTTGTGTATAACTTTTTTTGTTTAAATTACTTAAATAACAAGCTCCTAAAGTTTCGCAGATTCTTCCCGGGACACTCTGTATAACTAGCACGTATCTAAGTAAGTACCTATTTTCGAAGATAAAGAGTTAAAATTACCTTCGCATCAGACACGGCCCTGTTTATATTGTTTGACAACCATGCAAAACAATCAGAACGAATCGGTTTCGTTGAACTGTTTCTATATTTCTCATCTGGTTAATCCGCCAAGCGGCCAGAGGTGTAAATAATATTAGGTATAATATATATATATTCTTTTATTAAAACACACAAACAAACCTCTCGCCGCTTACAACAATATTGAATTACGAGCGAGGCACAAATGTCAAATATTGGATGATTTGTTTTGCCAAACAGGAAATTTACTTTTAATACAACATATGTATTTGTTCTTCAATACAATAATTCCCACACATTTGCGACGGTTATACGTTCTTGTAACGAACATAAAACCCTATATAATATTAATTTATAATAATGTTACAAAACTGTTTTCTAAGTTGGCGGAATAAATATTTATTTACAATATTTATTTAAATATACAATAACAATAAATGCAACAACGAAAAGTCAGTTCTAACAATCAACACAATAATAATAACTAAACAGTAATTCTTAAACAAAGCGAAACACTTAAATAACACTTAACAAATAAATATATATACAAGAATTATTTATTTGTAATTATTTATGTCACTGTATTTATATCCGATTTATGTCAACTTATTTATTTTCGCACTATTATTATCGCCCGTACTTGTAAACGCCCAGTACTTCACTGATTGACTGATTCCCGTTGACTGATCAATATTTATATCACTGATCCACTTGATGGCACGACTCACCATTCACTGCCCGATTCCCGTCGACTCGCTGCTTATATACTGGCGCGCGGTGTACGCTCAGTGCGTCCTCGTATTCTCTAGCGTTGTCTAGAATCTTCGCGTAGGCACCAGTGTGTTCAACGTCAGACACCGCTTCTCAGAATTCTTGCTTGACGTTTATATACAGGGTGATCCGTAACAATAACATTATAGAGAAAAATTTGGTACGTTTATTTGTTTCTCGCGAGTAATCTCAAGAACTAGGTACTGATTCGATTCGAAAAATTCATTCACTATTTAAAAGCATTTTTCTTCCCGAACAACATAGGCATATTAATATATTATAACATACAGAGTTCCGTCATTACCATAAGATCACTTGGGAGTTGGGGCCCGAGCCCAGGGCCCCCGGCCTGATGGGGCCCCCAAAATGCCGAAACCCAGTGCCTATATGCATTTTTATCCAATTAATCAATTGAAAAAAACATACGTTGGCGCATTGGTTTCTTAGTTCAACGCATAATAGACCTTTTCACCAGTAGTTACGCGCAAGCACCGTCGCCCTGGTTATGATCGCGCCTTTCAAAAGTTTCGTACGCTTTTCGTACTCTTTTTGACGCAATGACTAGGTCAGAATCGTTTTTCAATGTTAATTTAGATGAAAATGTTACTGACGGTGCTAAATTAGTGTACAAAACAGTGGAAGAACATACTTGTGCTAAACTGGGACGGTGGTTGAAGTGCCACGGCCGTAAAACTGGTGGAAGTAAACGAAAATTGGTTGAAAGGTTAGAATCCTACCTGTCATAAATTGTTTATCGTAAAAAGTTTATCTTTAAAAGTACTCAAATATTTTTCTAGAGTGTTGTACCACTTCTTTAAATAATATATCTTATTTAATTACTATTCACTTTTTTCAAAATCAATCACTTGCCATCTGTCAATATGACAAGTCTTTGAAAAACATGGCGGAATTGGGCAATGTGCGCAGAAAAAAATGTTCGTCGATGAAAAGGTCTATTAACAAAACAGATGCGACACTATTCCATCTAGCGGTCAGCTACGTTAGCGCTATCTAGTAGTGTAGAAAGTGATATTCTTCAAAAATTGGACTTTGAGGACATAATAGAAGATTTTGCACTTCGGAAATCTCGAAAGAAATCATTTATATTATCAACGTAAGTCCAATTCTCGAAACAGTAATCACATCACTAATATAAGATTTGTATAAAGCTAACCATAATAGCCAATAAAGCCACTAAACAAAAGTGCATTCTGATGTTTTTAGTCACGTTTTTTTTCTGCTTTCTAAAAGAGCCCCCAAACTCTGCGTCCCCAAGGACCCCTGCATGGCCTAAGATGGCCTAAGACAACCCTGAACATCCTTCGTACAATTTTTAATTTACCTTTTCGAGAATCAGTCAGGCCGTACTTTCTTAAATACAAAATTCTTACTGTCCATGCAATTTTCATTTACAGTAACATTATTTTTCTTAAGCAAAATCTGAATAAATATGAATTTACGCATAATATACACTGCCGAAACACACGCAACAGAGACAATATTTATTTGACTCGTCACAATCACGTGAGGTACGAAAAATGTCCGCACTATACATCTTCTCATTTGTATAATGCACTCCCTGAGTCCATAAAACTTATTGAACCCTTTAATAAATTTAAAAAAAAATTAAAAGAATATTTGTGCGATAAACCATTGTACAACTTAAATGAATTTTTTAATCGTTAGTACCAAACCATTCTGACTATGTACATACAACTATGTTTTTAAGTACAATAAATTTATTCTATTCTATTCTATTCTATAATATAGGTATATTATTATACTAAGACAAAAAGGGGACAAGCAGTGAGGGAAAATATAAAGCACGTCGCAATTTCTAAACTAAATTGGTTTACTCTGGCTAAATAGTAAAGTAATATGTTATGAAAAATTTTTAAATAGTGAAAGGATTTTTCTAATCGGTTCAATAGTTCCTGATATTACCCATCGTAAACAAACATACATTTATTTATTTATTGTAAACTAGCGGGCCGTCTCGGCTACGCCTGGGTGGTATGAAATTATGATTTAATAGCGGTTTTTAAGACCTACAATTTTTTCGTACATTGTTTTGATGTAAATATTTGGCCAGCGTTTGCCATATAAGCGTACGAAAACAGTTTTTTTTGACAAAACACTGTTATAGTTCAGCCATTTTGTACAAAATATTTACAAATTATATACACAAACCTTCCTCGTTTATCGCTCTTTCTATTAGTGAAAACCGTTTCAAAATCCGTTGCGTGGTTTAGAAGAAATAAGCGGCGGAACAGACAGAGGCAGACAGCAACTTTGTTTATACTATTTAGAGAAGAGATTAGAAAATAGAAGATAAAGATTATAGACGCGTCGACAACTTAGGTCATTTCAGCGTCAACAAACATGCAAACGATTCCTCTTTGTATATAATATTATTATAAATACAACAAAAAAGGCGATTTAAATATAACAAATCTATTTGAATACAGCTTGGTGTAACGGTTATAGCGTGCTGGCCTTTGGATCAAACTGTCGTGAATTCGAATCACACCTCCGCGCATTGATGGTTTGTGATATAGTTTAATTTAATTTGATGTAATTTGAACCTTAGTTGTCGAGCGTCTATAATCTACAGTAAATAATAGTAAATTGTGCAACAAGTGCGGTAAGTTGTCGATTGCCCACAAGAGCGAAGTTGAGCGCACTCACTTCGTTCGTACGCTCATTCGCTCGAGTGAGCAATTTCAAGAAATATTTATTACCTGTCAGTCACTTTTTTTAGTTTTTTTAATTATTTATTAAATTGGACAAAGAATTGATTTGCGTGTTTTATTTAAAAGCGTGCGCCAAGTGTGATTTACGCACGCAAATAATACGCTAAAGCCATGGAAACAGTAGAGTGGACAATGATCTATTTGCCGACCAAAATAACGTGCGCCAAGATAGTACTTATCCCGCATGTGTAATAAAATAGTAGATTGTAGGTATGTCTAGATACGTAATGGAGCATATTACGGCGATTGATGACAGTATGTAAAAACGAGCGATAGCGAGTTTTTACAGTCACACGAGCCGTAATACCATTACGTACGAGACATATATGGGTTTTTTTTGCCATACCCAGTAAAAAATATCTACTTTTTACGTCATTTTCAAAAAATTTTGACAGTTCATTTGTGTCGCCATCTTTTCTTCTAGTTTGCCGTGAAGTTCATGCAAGTAAGTAATGACAGGCGCACGCAGTCGTATAGAGCGAATAAACAGAAGTTGTCATGGCAACCGTTATTTTCTGGGCTAGTGCAGAAAGTAAACCATTTTCCGCACACCTGTCTGTTAAATGGGTCATTAATGGCCGCTATACATACATCGAAAGTAGCTATTTTGTAGTGGGTATGGCAAAAAAATATAATAGGTATTATATCCCCAAATGGTGGAGGTGGAGGCGTACATGGTGAAGGCGCGGGTATACATATCTTTCCCTATTACCTAACAGCAAGTCAATGTTGCTAACATGTTACGCATGTTGTTTCAGATACCACAACGGTCCGATTCGACTGAGCGACGCGATGCGAATGAGCATGTCTAGGGACCCAGTGGCGCCGATCCTGTGGGAACCTCACATGATAGCTTTGGACCGGCGCGTCAAAATCGTCCTGCAGGCCGTTAGGGACTGTATCACTAAGGCGCAGTCGAACGGTAACGACGCCAACACCGTCATACAAAACGGCGTCAGGTAGTGGCCGACGACGCTTGCACTCACGGCGTCGCCGTCTCATGTACCTGCTAACGTCAAAGACTGTACACCGCCGCTGTGTTACTGTTGTTGTTGTAAATGATTTTTATCTTGTGTGGTGTGTGCAGGGTTCAATCGTAAAGATCAACAACGTGGCCTTGTGCTTTTATACACCTGTCAAATTATTCTTGAGTTTTCGCTTTAAGACAACTACAGATAGTGCGTCGATGCGTTCTAGTACAAGAACAGTTGATTCGTCAAGTTTGTTGTAATTAGGACAAATTAATATACATGTCAGTAATTACAGTGATCACACTTCGCATTACGCGAATTACAATCTGCCACATGAACTGTGTGTAAAAATCAGTTCTTTAATGCAAGAATGTGGACGAACCGACGCACCAGGAAACACGCACTATGAACTATCTGTAGCCAAACTTAAAAAACTCAGATGGTTACCTATAATTCCTAATTTATGATAAGCGACACATACAGTACAATGCTTCAATAACTAACATTCTTGAGAATTTTGAAAACACAGTACAAGCTCGATAATCTGATACCGTGAAATGTCGGATTACTGGAAGTATACAGAAAAAAATCAGTGAGTTCCCAGTACTGTCATTGAGCGATGTGTAAACAATTCAGATTCGAATACGATGACAGTCATATTATAACCTCAAGAAAAATTACAACCGGTTAAAGAGGATAGAATATATATGACAGTGGAGCTTTTCGTAAATTCCGCGACAAGGCATCTTACCCAGGGCATGCAATCTCGTTCTCGCGAGATCTGGGCTATTTTTTAACCGACATCAAAAAACGGAGGTTTCTCAATTCAACCGTATATATTTTTTATGTTTTATGTGTGTTCGCGGATAACTTCGTCGTTTATGAACCGTTTTGAAAATTTTTTTTTATTTGAAAGGGTATACCTACTTTCAGATTGGTCCCATAGAAATTTCATCAAAATCGGTTCAGTAGTGTGGCTGATTTTAATAAAAGTAAGTAACGGCGTGTGATTCTTTAAGGTAAATGTTACTTTTTAACACTAAAAAGTAAAAAATAAAAAGCTTTTTAACAAAAAAAAAACCTCCTTCAAAAAGGCACTAAAAAGAGGAAAATAATGAAATTTTGAGGTCTGTGCCAATTAAAATATGAAGTCGGTTAAAAAGTATAGTATAGTGATTAATATCTTCTTTTTAACCAACTTCATATTTTAATTGGCACAGACCTCTAAATTTCATTATTTTCCTCTTTTTAGTGCCTTTTTGAAGGAGGTTTTTTTTGTTAAAAAGTTTTTTTGCGAGATTAATCTCGGACGAGAATCGTACGAGATCTCGCGAGATTATCGAGATTGCACTGCAGCATATTTCATGTGTTTTTCGGAGCGCGGTTGCGCGCGAACTGACCTGCGGTCAGGTGTCCTAGATGGTTTTTATGATAAATTCCTTAACATTTTCTTTATTTTTTTCCATTACTTTTCTATTTTTTAAGGAAATTAGTAACATAATTGTTGATCTCGCGAGACTGACTTTCCTAATCTCTCGAGATCTCTACTTACACAAAATCCCGCGAGATTGCATTCCCTGAATTCTCACTAAATCACTTTGGGAGGAGCTATCAAACATTGGATTATCGGGCTTGTACCGTACTCTTTGAAATGATATAAAAACGAACGCTCAAGAATACGAACCCTGTTTACTCGTGCAATGTCGAGTGAAGTCGGCCAAAGTTCAACTGGACGTGCAAAAGTCAACGGAGTGATTGTGAAACTTGTGATCTGAGAATTGCAGCGTATATTAATACCCAATTGTAATCGTTATTGTATTAATAATGTTAACTATAACCCAGAATAATAATTATAACTAACCTCAAAAGGTCACACAATAGACCATGTTAATTATGGCACAAAAGCAACACTTATACTGGGTTTTCAAAACGAACTGTCAGAAGATGTAAGTTGGTAATTCCCTTAGATTGTGACTATATACATTTTGTCACAAGAGAAGTATTGTAGAATTTTAAATTGATCTTGCTGAAAAAATAAGTGATCGATTAAATTGGTATTTCGTCTACATTGTGTAAAACAAATTGTGTTGGACATACTTTTTTACTTCCTCTTCTCTTTTTACCCGACTACGGCAAAGCCAAAAGAAGGGTTCCTAATGTTTTTTTAATTTTTTTTTCATGTAGGTATAGTGTAAAGCCGTCACACGTGGACACTAGTGTCTTGTCCTAATTTAATGTCGTGAATTAGTCCCCGTGTGAACCCAGCTATATAGTCACAATCTAAGGTCATTGTCAACTTTATTTTATGACAATGCGTTATGTAACCCAGCATCACTGTCGGTACCTCAAGGCTCATTTCGCACCAAACCAGTCCAGTCCAGTCGCATCCAGTCAAGTCGGATGCTACTGGATTGGAGATATTAACTTATCGTTGAAATAAAGGCAATGTCTAAATCTGGTTTCATACTAAGCGCGTCACGTCCAGTCCGATCGCGTTAAGACTTATCAAGACTGATTGCGACTCAGCCGGTTGAATTTTTAATGCCAGTCAGCCCAGTCTTGACACTCAGAATGGATGTAGAAACTTTGATTTTATTAGTTCAAGCAAAAGAGGCAATCTACGATCCTAAGCACGCGAAGCACAGAGATCGGAATTTCATTGCTGCCACCTGGAGAGGTAGGTATAGCCAGAGAAATAAGTGGTTAAAGAACCGAACACTGGTCTCCTGGTATGTATGGGATGAACCCAAAACAGATATTGTCGTTTCTTCATCCTTCTTCTTCTGTGTAGCCGACGTAAAATTATGCCTTGGAGAAGTACGTCCATCTTGACACAAAATTCTTCACAAAACTGTGCCGCGGCGACCGCATCGTTGCTGTCGCAAACTTCGATCGGAATTTGCGGGACGGCTGACGCGACGTATTCAGTGCGAAAGGAAATATTAACGTGACTTGACTGGACAAGACTTGACTGGACTGGTTTGGTGCGAAATGAGCCTTTTGATCACAACTATGGTACCCAACATTTTGAGTCACGCAACCTATATGTAGGATGACTCGACAAATTAAACTATTTTCAACATGGCGAACTTAATCAGAAAAACGTTGACGCTATGTGAGTCCCCTTCTGCGGTCATGACAATAAACGAAACGTTAAGGTTATGTTCTGATGTCTATGATCTAAAGTCTAAATAATTATATCTAAACAAACATGAAACAAACTCAGTCCCCCTCCTCTGTCGCTTCATTTCGGCTTCACGTATTACAGTCGAAGCTGTCAGAATACACAAGATATGTAATCTCACAGAGTATTAAAATATAAAGCAAATTACTTCAAATAGCATATTAACACTAATAGGTATTACGAAAACATATTCAATTCAAAATATTGAAAGAAACTGAAACATATCATCAATATATTCTTACTAATAATAAAACTGTAAAGGGAGATTTTACTGTAAGTTATTTTTTTTAAAGAAATTTCATCTTTTTTATACCATGTCATAATTGATCATTTTCAGATTGTTTCTGCCTGCCTGTTCCGTCATGATTATTTAACATACTTATATTCAATTTCAACGAAATTTGATAGGTTCACGTACTACGTATTTAAAACATGATTCGCAGGCGTTGACATAATAATTATTATAGCTTCTGTTAACGCGTGCGATGCCACGGGTACCGACTAGTTTCATAATAAAAATTGTGTTACAGACAGACGACACTGGTGCACATAATATTATATAAATCAAACAGTTTGCAAAACCAAGGTCAATGATAATGTGTAATTTCACAGCTTCAACTGTAATCTAGTTTATCGTCTTAGTGTTCATCATAACTACATAATATTATTAGTGTATTTGCCATATGGCACATACACTATTGGCGTCGGTCGGATGGCGGGACCTAGGGGTCGGACCAAAATTTCTCGACGTTTCATAGCCTCCTGAACACTTTGGCATCATTTTTGGAAATGTTTATATATATATGTATATATATATATATATATTTATATATTTATTTATTTATATATATATATATGTGTTCGCGGCATAACTCTCGAAAGACTTAATTGATTTGAACGAAATTTGGTACACACGTTGGAATCCATCACCGCACGGAACCTATTTAAAATGGGCCCAATCGGAGTATTTTAAGGGTAGTTTTTAGGGGTTGAAAAAAGTTTTTGCGCCCGAAAATACCGAAAAAAATTTCAGAATTGTTTCAAAATTGAAATTTAACCTTTTAGTAAATATCAAAATGTGCTGCTAAAATTTTAATAAAATCGGCCCGATAGGACCGGACTTACAAATTTTATAAAAACACTAGTTTTGCGGATAGTGATTTACTTACTGAAGGGTGTATTTAATTTGGTACAGAGGTTGCAATGATAATAATATTGAAATTAAGAAAAAAATATTATTTTAAGGGATGTATTAAGGGGTTGAATTTTTTATTTTGTCCAAAAACAAACTTAAGTTCACGTATTAAAGCCACAAGGCCTGTAATAGCAAATACACTATATTGTCGGCAGGGTTTGGCACTGCGACCCGAGTTTTTATTGTTTGGCCAACGAAAGAATGCCGGCCGAGAGAGAGATATTGTAGATTGAGCGTCTATAATCTACAATCTCTCTCTCTCTCTCTCTCTCTTGACCGGCGTTCTTTCCTTGATTAAACAATATGTTTTGTGAGCTTTTGATGTGAAACATCTTTAGGCACGGGTGTAAAATCGTTTGAATGGAACGTCGTCAAATGTTACGTCGCGTCTTCCGCACTAATACTGTTACACACTCGCTATGTTAAGTGTGTGTTTGTATTGCTGTTTCAATACGGAGAGAATTTCTCGCGGGGGGAGGTAATAAATCATAGATTCTTATCTCTGGAACTGCTGAACCGATTCTAAAAATTCTTTCACTAATTATCTTCGCAGGGGGAGAATTTCTCGGGAGGGGGTAATAAATCATAAATTCTTATCTCTGGAACTGCTGGACCGATTCTAAAAATTCTTTCACAGATTTTCTTCGCAGGGGGAGAATTTCTCGCCCGGGGGGTAATAAATCATAAATTCTTATCTCTGGAACTGCTGAACCGATTCTAAAAATTCTTTCACTAATTATCTTCACAGGGGGATAATTTCTCGGGGGGGGGTAATAAATCATACATTCTTATCTCTGGAACTGATGAACCGATTCTAAAAATTCTTTCACAAATTATCTTCGCAGGGGGAGAATTTCTCGCCCGGAGGGGGGTAATAAATCATAAATTCTTATCTCTGGAACTACTGAACCGATTCGAAAGATTCTTTCACTAATTGAAAGCTACACTATCCCTAAGTGATATAGGGCTAGGTATATTTTATTTTGATAAATTTGTCGCGGGGGGGTTCAAGCTATGAAAATGTTTCACATCTGCCAGGCCTCCCACGACGGCTCATATTTTTTTTTTAAACTATGTCCAGCAGAATACATCTTGGACTTTGAACTAGTCTATAAATTTGATAACAATTATTTTTTTAATGTTTTAAATTTAATTTAGAAATAATATTTTGAAGACACAGAACTGAGATTTCGTATCTATACAAATGTTTTTAAATAAATAATATCTCGAGCGGCGACTTTTTTCAGACCCAACAGGTTATTACTTAAAAAAGTTCATTTCTCGTCAAGCGATAAATTTTTTTCTGTAAATTTATATATCTTTAATACCCTTCTCAGTTTTCATAAGTTATTTTTTATTAAAAAAAGTCAACACTAGTTAATTGAATTTACAATAATTTGTGAAATCGTTAAAAAATTTGGGAAAATGGGTGAGGTTAATAAATTATTTTTTATTCAATAACACAAAATTTAAGCGACGAATCTCAAAAATAATATGATTTTCAATGTGCAAAATGTGTACCTATACTACGTTTTAACTTTAGTGTCGTTAAGTTTTAATAAATCCTTGGTTTGTCAAGTTGTATTTTAAGCAGTGGCGACTCGTCAGAGTAGACAATCTGAATGCAAAAAAATATATACAGGGTGAGGCACATAAAGTGTTAGAAGCTAATATCTCAGAAAGTATTCGTTGTAGCAAAAAAAGTTTTATATAAAAACTGTTTGGTATCAAGGGGGACGTAAAATAGATTTTCTTCTCGATTGATATGTAGAGGGCGGGTCAAGGTCACCACCATTTTTTAAATCAGATCATATAGATTTTTTTCGGAATCTTGTAGCCGTTATTTAGACGAATCCAACGACCTATGACATGAGATTATTCAAGGTCATAAATAAAGCAGTTGTGTAATATGAAAATCACTAATTATTAACTAAAACGTTACTATCAAGTAGCTATCAAGTTTATTTATAAATGTAAAACAGTCAAATGTAAACAATCGGATCAATTGCGAAACAAGGCTACTTGATAGTAATATTTTACTGAATAATTAGTTATTTTCATATTACCCAACTTCTTTATTTATGACTTTGAAATGACATAGAATATTCTCATGTCATAGGTCGTTAGATTCGTGTTAATAACAGCTACAAGATTCCGTGAAAAAATCCACATGGTCTGATAAAAAAATTGAAGGTGACTCTGAGCTGACCTCAACATATCAATCGAGAAACAAATCTATTTTACCAACATTCGTCCCCCTTGATACCAAACAGTTTTTATTCAAAACCTTTTTTGCTACAACCAATAATGTTTGAGACATTAGCTTGTAACACATTAATGTGACTCACCCTGTATTAACCACAACTGACTAAATATATCGAGTGTTGGCATATGAGCTTAAAAATATGCATACAGTTTTTTTTCTTTTTTTTTTGTATTAGGTAATTAGATAACGAAAATATAGTGCATCGTTATAATTCAGCATTATTAATTTTTTTGCCTACCCTTATTTAAATAACTGCGAGTCGCCACTGATTCTGAAATATTCATTTTTAAGTTTAAATGGCACTTTATAATGATAGAGTTTTCCGAAAATGCTTAACTTATATTTTAAAATTTTAATATATTATGTTCTATCTATTTTTATATGTATGTCGTTTAACATAACTACTCATGACGCGTTTTTTATTTATACCAGGTTTTTCAAAAGCTATTCTATAATAAAATCAAAGTATTAGTCATGATTATCAAAAACCCTGTTACATCTCAATCTAAACCTCCTATTTGACGAAGCTAACCAATAAAACAGTAGGCTGGAAGATTATCCACCAATATATTCTCGGGGTGCTTTACACCTCCCTAGTTGGTAACAATAATGATAATTCAAGCTCGTTTCACGATATATGTCTTAACAGACACCACTCATACCATTACTATTTAAAAATACAACCATTTCAAAAACTGCAAGATTTTTGTAAAGGTTAATATTTTAATATTAACTTAGTATTCAGGGTGTACATAATATACATATCTTGTAAACTACCTAGCCAGCAAGTCAGCGGTCGAAACCTCTGGTGTCGGGGCGCTTTAAAAGGTGTAAAAAAGCTTAGTGTTTTGTAAAAGCTACAAACCTCTAACGACTTGCTGACTATAATAGTATATAGTACATACTATATAGTATAATATACTCTGTCTCTATAGTCTATACTATATAGTATATAGTATATTATACTATATATTATACTATATATTATACTATAATATATTATATTAAACTACTTATATGTATATAGGTACACCCTAAATACTAGCTAAGCTAAAATATTAGCCTTTACAAAAAATCTTACAATTTTTGACCACGAGCTCGTGGATAGGTATTTGTTATATTTTTTAAATTGGGAACAATAAAAAACGTATTTTTTGGGTCTTTTAGTTTAATTATTGTCAATTTTACAGGCGAAAAACACTGATTGAGGTTGGACCGTATAATCTAAATGAATTCGTAGGCTATTCTTCAGTTACCAAATAAATGTACTGGACTGCTGACTGTACATTGTACATATTATGCTAAGTGTTAAATAATTTATAATGTATTATTGATATACATATTACATTGTTGGTACTAGTATTATTGTGTTATCAATTGATGAATATTTATTTAGTGTAAATAAATTTGATTTCTTATAATATAAATAGATATATTTTTCTTGTTACTTATTTTTTCTTTTTTGAAGAACTATTGCTCCTCACCTATAAAATCTATACCTAATAAGTAATTGAAAAGCTCGGTGCACGATAGTGTTAATAGATAGATATTGTAAATTATAGACGCTCGCCAACACATGCCATAAGCGTCTTAAAGAGCGTGTTAACCGACACTCGGAATAGAACTGAATTACATTTCCGTGGGATTTGATAGAATTAATTAAGTGCTATCCGTAATTCCACAGAATATAAGGAATCTCAAAAATAGGCACACTGTAGTACTCAAACAATCAGAAGTCATAAAATTTAAATACCTACTAAAGATAAATAAGTACTATGGATTTGATTGAATATTCATTATCCATTTGCTCTGCAGAAATAATTTTTTATGGTTTAACACTATCTTACGTCGAGCTCTTCAATTTATCATTTCCAAAAAGTCAAATCGAAATGTCGAATTTTTGATATTTTTACTTTCGAGCAACCATAACAGCAAGTCTTGTCATGGCGAAAAAGGTCGAATTCGAGATTTCGACGGATTTAGACGTTTCATGGTCCCTACATTTAGTCCAAGCGGCAGGTAATAAATGAAAGGGGTTACCTGGAAAGTATTCCGAAGTTAATGATATTTTGGTGTGTTGTTTGCGGGCGCTCTGTGGAGTAGAATCTGAGTTTTCGACCTCGAGGACCCTGTGCTAACGTGGGGGGAGCCGAAAAACCACGAAATTTTACCACCTTTTTTGCTTTTTTCGAAATCTCTCAGAAACGGTCGACTTAAGCAATTCTTTCATTGTGTAATGTTTTAAAGAGGATTGCATTTCCTACAATTTTCATTCCTACAACTTTTCTGTGGTACTAATGGTAAGCGCGCTGCAGCTTCTTGAAAATCACCCGCTCCGCTTTTTGTAACCTTGGTAACCAATGTGTAACATGACGTGTATTTTCAATTTAAAGTTCGATGAAGAAGAAAATAAATAAAACTATTGAAAAGAACATTACATTTTAACCAATGGTTACCAAGGTTACAGAAAGCGGAGCGGGTGATTTTCAAGAAGCTGCAGCGCGCTTACCATTAGTACCACAGAAAAGTTGTAGGAATGAAAATTGTAGGAAATGTAATCCTCTTTAAAACATTACATAATGAAATAATTGCTTAAGTCGACCGTTTCTGAGATATTTCGAAAAAATCAAAAAAGGTGGTAAAATTTCGTGGTTTTTCGGCTCCCCCCACGTTAGCACCGGGTCCTCGAGGTCGAAAACTCAGATTCTACAGAGTACCCACAAACAAACATACCAAAATATCATTAACTTCGGAATACTTTCCAGGTAAAAAGTACCTGACTGCTGGACTAATATAAAAAAGTGAGTTTTGGAGAAGTTGATAAGATAAACGGTTCATATAAAAAACTATCTCAATATTTTCTGTAAAATTATCAAAAATAAATCACAAGAAACCGCAATCAAGATAACATCAAAAAAAAATCATAACAATTAACAAAAGTGATCGATTTAATATGACTTACGAACCTCTAAAAAGTAAGTTTTTCTATAATAATTTAATCAATTAAAGATATAATTATTATTTACTAACTGTAATCATTATCCAAGATCTGAGTCCTGAGTTTGTCTCGGATCCTAATGCTTCGAGGGCCTGTGGCGAGAAAAGGTGTTGGTATCCTTAATTCCAGTCTTTGTTATTCCTTAATAAAAGTTTTTTGTTTGGTACATGGGGGACCCCCCCTGAAGCCATATGGTGAATGAGGGAAAAAAATCAATTAAAGTTGCAAATGTTATATAAACAGCTAACTGCATAACTGTTAATGAAATCATAACACACCGATGATGAGTATGCAATCGTTCAATTGTTTCACTCTGGGATTGTTCCTATATACAGAATGATTATATTAAAAGCTCGATCTCTAAAATAGCGATTTCCAATTAAAAATTGTGAATAAAAATTATGAATACAGTGCGAAACAATTCCACTTTTATGCGGAAAAAATATTTTAAACTCAAAACTTTTTTGTTGCTGACTGTTGCTTTTTGATTTCTGACATCGTCCGTCAAATTGCATGTTTCGTGACGTCATATACCCTATGACACTCGCAGTGCTAAGACGAATCTAGTGATAACTCATTTGTTTTGCATGGGAACCAGCATTTTTTTTAATGAGCCAAGGCTGGGCCACACTGATGTAGATCTTCAACCCCATATAACCCAAGACGCCTTGAGTTCCGTAAAAATGACAATGTAAAACCACAAGCATTTAACCCCAATAACCAATTGTCTGTTGGGGGGAGGGGGTTGTGATGTACGGCGAGCAATAAAAAAATGCAAATTTATAATACCACAAGCGCGCTACAATAACACAGTTCAGGAAGCTACTAAATTGTAAGCCTATGCTTTGATTTAATGATTTTTTCCAAGGTTCGTCTCAAAGAGAACGCCAGACCTCCTATTGATTTTGGCACAAATCGGATCAGTGGTTTTGGAAATATACACAACTTTGTGCATATTTTGTACCTATAACAATATCGCCTTAAGTATCGTAGGTATAAGGGCTACCTGACAAATTCCTCAAAAAAATTTCATATTACAAATTATTTCAAAAAATGATTTTGAAACACGGGAGTCATATATTTTATGGTTTTTAATAAATCTATACTAATATTATAAAGCTGAAGAGTTTGTTTGTTTGTTTGTTTGGTTGAACGCGCTAGTCTCAGGAACTACCAGTCCGATTTGTAAAAAAATGTTTTGTTATAGATAGCCCATTTATTGAGGAAAACTATACCCAATAAACATTTCTGATTACTTGTAGTAACGCTTAAGTTATAAAATAATGGGTTTATAACAGTATTGCTCAAAACCAACGTTTTATAACTGTTATATTGCAGACGCCTGGATTACCTTCTAACATGGTTACCAAAAGATATATAAGTTTAGTGTTGTAAAAGTGTACGTTACCTTCTTATATTACTATATATTGGCTATATAATATCACGCTACGACCAATAGGAGCGGAGCGTCAATGAAAAATGTTTGCAAAAACGGGAAAAATTATTCGTTTTGAGAGCTTCCGTTGCGTGCGCTGGGTAAACGGTTAAAGTTACGCAAAAATCATGTATGACGGAATTGTTCCCCTTTAAAAGTTCTAAAAAAAAGTCCGCGACAGCATGTCTATCTTTTAAGGTTGACTCACTATAACTTTTTTATGGTAATCAAATTTGTTCGTAATTATAATATTCAAGCGAACGAGCGAAGCGAGTGAGTAGTGTATTGCACTCGGGCTATCTTAGCACCCGGGCGAAGCCGGACGGGTACCGCTAGTTAGGAATATGTATGTATTACGCGAACTGTAGGTATCAGTACAGAATACAGATATGTCAAGACAATAAAAATGTGTGTAGGTAATTGGTGCGGTGCCGACCCGTGTCTATATGGAGATTATAATAAACCTACCTTTAATTTGTAAAAAAGTTATTTTTTGTTGGTTGTTAATGGCCATTCTTATTACAATATTGATGGTAAATACAGGGGAACAAAATTTTTACTAATAAGTATTATAAATGCGGAAGTTTGTGTGTGTGTGCGTGTGTATGTATGTTACCACTCAGCTCCGTAACGGCTGAACGAATTTTTAAGAAATTTGGTATATAGTTACTTTAGGTCCTGGAATAGGACATAGGATACTTTTCATCCCGGAAAAATGTATAGTTCCTGTGGGATAGTAACAAAACGTAACTCTGTGCAATTTTTTTGCATTTTAGCGTGTTAGCGGAATCCTACTAATATTATAAACACCACCAACTCGGCTTCGCTTCGCAGGGGGAGAATTTCTCGCGGGAGGGGGATAATAAATCATAAATTCATAGCACCCGGGCGAAATCGGACCGAACCGCTAGTAAATAAAAAATAAAATGTTAATAAACGTTTCGTTGCTTTGCAACTTGATCAGGCATCGCTATTCAACATTAATAATAATTGTAGTCTTGAATAATACACGTTCACTTGTTATTTGTCCTGTTCCTGCTATCTTTGCCTTTAAAGAAATTAGCATAGGTACGTGAACGTTAATTTAAAATGGGGTCGTCCTAAAAATTTTTTGAGGGTTGAAATCTTCATTACAAATAGATTATAAGACAATTTTTTGAGAATTTTTCGAAAGCTTTTTCTACAGTAAAAAAATTCCCGAAATTGTGTATTTCACAATGTAACTTTAAACAGGGAAATATGCCGCTACAAAAATGATTAACATTCGGTCAGCCTGGTGATTGGCTGACCAGATCTACTGTATCAGACCCTCCGTTCTGTGCAAACCCCGATGAAGGTAGGAATTTATATACATATCTTTCTATAGATAAAGAAGGGTGACTAGTCTTCTACGTCATCACATGCCATAGTCACACTTCTTTATCTTTATCCATATGCCATATGGCGGTTTATGTTCAACATTAAAAAAATATATATTTCTTTAATTCTTGTTTGTAATTAAGAGGAAGAATGTAAGACCGAAACAATTGGTTTACATTATTTGTTTATGTATGAGGAATAACATTTACTGTTAAAAATTATCAAATTCTGATGCGTGGGACAGTATATATCTACCTGTGTGCACTGTTATGAAGTGTTTTATGGACAACGGGTGAAGTATGTGTTTGTGTGGTGAAGTACTACTGTAGGTAGAGTGTAGAGCAGCGCAGCACAGTCAACGTTATGTCATATTTACTAGCACATAATGGAGTCGGCTAACTGAAACAGCAAACAGTAGCAAACGGCGGCGAATGAACAAAATATACAATTTAACGTCGTCTTTATTCAATTTGCCGCAAACAAAAATGTATTTCTGTGTTTGTCCACGTAGCGGGTACCCACTTGATGTCTATGCTCTACTTAACGTTTGTCATATATGGTGCCCTTATATAGCACATAATGTACCGTCAAGGTATTGTTCCATACCACTGTACAGATCTAGGGTTGCCCGATGGTCGGGAATGTCCCGAAATTCGTTGGCCTCTGCCATGTCCCCAATTCATAATTTTAACGAAATCCTAGGCAGGCCCGGATTTAAAGACCCGGGGCCCCTAGACACTTGACAGTTGGGCCCCCCAAGCCCAAAAAAGGGGAAAAAATGAAAAAATTTAGCAAAAAAAGTCGCCAATTGGGTTATCTTACAAAATTGTTGATGTTTCACATCTGTCGGGGGTCCCGAGACCCACACCCTTTTTTTTCTTTAATTTCCATCTCCGCCCTGGCTGGGCCCCTAGGCCGGTGTCTTGTTGCCCTACGCAGAAATCCGGACCTGATCCTAGGATTCTGCTTGCGATCGCAAGAGTCGACATTTACATTAAAGACTCGCACGAAATGGGGTCGTTCCACATTTTTTTTTAATCTACAATTTACAAATATATTATGGAACAATTTTTTTCAGAATTTTTCGGAAGCTTTCTATAAAAAAGAAATTCTCAAAATTATGTGAATTTTAAAAATAGAATTGTGCCGCTGCCGAAATGACATAAATAATTATCAGCCTGTGATTGGCTAACTCGATCTACAGTGTCACGCCCTGCACTGATCTGTGAGAACCACTAAATAATTTATATACATCTCTTTCTGTAGATAAAGAAGTGTGACTAGTTTTCTACGTCATCATATGGCGGTTTATGCTCAGCGTTTAAAAAAAAATTTAATTGTTATTTGCAATTATAAGAGGAAAAATACAAGAACGAAAAAGTTGGTTTACATTATTTACATTATTTATTTATGTATAAGGAATAGCACACACTGTTCAAAATGATCAAATTTTGATATACGTGGGACGGTCCTATTATGTGCTAGTGTGTGATTGTAATAAATTAGTAAAATTAGTCAAATATAATGATAAACAGGACCGGCGCTAGGATTTTCGGGCCCCGGGTAAGCGTTCTCAGGCCCCTGTGTCCTCAAAAAAAATGTTTTCTCCAAAATTTGTTTTTTTTTTTTGGAAATAGAAAATTTTAATGCAAAAAATCAAATAACGTCTTTTTTGTTGGGAAAATGTTTTAATGCTCGCAGTTTTAAACACAGTATAATCACATATAATAGGTAAATTCCGGGTCGGCGGGCCCCGTTCAGGGGCCCGGACCCTGGGTACCTTTGCCCCACTTAACCCCCCCTAACGCCGGCCCTGATGATAAATACAAAAAATAGGTATAGTAAATAAAATATTAAAGTTGATTACCAAATTACCTGAATAAATTACTATATTCTGAAAGAGCCAAAGCCCTGCTGTTAGTTTCTGAATTTAATTAAGAAACTTCGTACTATATGTATATATTAGCTCTCGCATGTGAGGTGGTATGTACAACCTACAGTAGTACCTAGCTTAAATCAGCTCTCGCAGGTAGTGATATTTCAGTGACAAATTGCTTTATTAGGAAATAATTGATTGTTTAAAAACGTGTCACTGTAGAGTAATTGTCAACTCAGCCACCGCGAAAGTGGAAGTTTCGGGTTAGAGTCCCGACGGTGACATAGGTTTGAAAAATGAATTTTTCCATTGTTGCATCATATTGTTACGTCATTTCGATGGGTGTTTCTAACACAAATGCAAACTTTGCATTCATTTGTATATACTATGTATAACATTTTTGCCAAATATTAATGACGTGTCTTTTTATTTAATAACAACTTAAGAATTAAACTTTGATCACAGAATAGATTTAATTTTATTGAAATTTCATTCAGATATGAATTGTCTATTAATCTAAGATTGATTTATCCAGTATACCATGATTTAATACAAGATTTTAAATTAATCAAATTCTTTATTAGTCTATTTTTCAACCATCCCTCAGAAATGTTCCGGAAATCTTGGTTTTCGATCTATAGGCAACCCTATACAGATCCCGTACCGTATAGGTAGTCGTGGAAAGAAATGTGCAGAAAACGACATGAGATATCCGATGTACAACAGAGAAAGATAATTTTAAAAACCTCAAATAAAACATTTATCTAGATTCTAGACACACGGCAATGTCAGCCAAGCATTTCGAGTTATTTTCGACCCCCCTATAATTCAAAATCTATTTGATCTGCACACTTGTAATTTTCTAGACTACTTCCGGTTGACTTAGAAACTTGAAATTTGGCACGGAGCTAGTTCATTGGAACAGAAAACTGCCAATTGTGTTTCGAGTATTCTAGAAATAATATTGAACACAAAATGATCGGTGCAGTTAATGTCATACATGAAGAATGAAACTAGGTGCATATTATATAACAATAAATATTTAAATAGAATGTAACTTCACAAAAAGACGAATTTATATCCCACCAAAAACATAAATGTGAAAAAGGTGCCAAGTTCGGTACAAAGAACAAGTGGGTTTGTCGGCTTTGCTGAAAAAAGAATTGAGATCTAAGTGGGTGCCAAATTTTCACTTCACAAGTTTTCATGTTATATTCGTATGTAAAAACTTGGCACCTACTTAGATCTCATCACACAATCAGATACTACCAGGTGTTTTGCCACATTTTTTGGCAGACGGCCTATATGACAAAAATCCTTTTTTGTCTCTGTAACTCGTTTGCGCTTGGTTCTAAGCAAATTTTGGTAAATATCTTTTTTGTTGTAAATAAAATAAGAAACAAAAAAGGTTTTGGCAATTTATTTGATATCTGTTATTGTTTCGGAGATAATCATGTATACAGGGGGTGTTTCTAAAATAGGGGGCCAAATTTCTACAGCGTGTAGTATTCATCAAAATAAGTCAAAAAGTTCATATAACCATATGGCCTAAAATGCACCCTTAGGCAGGCTTAGGGAGGCATAGGCCCTTAAAGGGGTTCAGATGAAATTATTTTTTTCTATTATTTGAAGAACGGTAGAAGATAAATAGTCAAATTTCTGGAAATTTGCTTAATTTTTCATTCTAAATAAGATGCGGTAGTTCATTTTTGGTTATTAAAATATTTTAGAAACTCCTTGTATATAGGTACATGATTATATATATCTCCGAAACGGTAACAAATATCAAAAAAATTGTTAAAACCTTTTTTGTTCCTTATTTTATTTACAACAAGAAAGGTCTTTACCAAAATTTGTCTAGAACCAACCGCAAACGAGTTACAGAAACAAAAAAAAGATTTTTGTCACATAGGCTGTCCGACAAAAAATTGGGCAAAACACCTGGTAGTGTCTGATGGTGTGACTGATGAGCTATCCATTCCACGTAGTCACACTATTCCTTCATTCAAAATCCCACTGGCTATAGGAAATATTTATTCATGCCCCTGCACTATTATCTCAATTCTTTTTTAGACGAAGCCGACAAACCCATCAAATGTTCTTTGTATCGAACTTAGCCCCTTTTTTCACATTTTAGCCTCACAGGTCACATTGATCCATAAAAAAAATCCAATTTTCCCTATGTTCGGTAGGTACTACACTACCGTTTACACATTAGGTACCTATATAGGATGTCCCATTTTAATGTAAGTATACATTCGATTTACGTGTAACTTCATAAGAAGAAAGTATGGCCACAAGTAGGCTTTGGCAAATAATATCATTAAGAATATCATGGCTTATTCTGATCCATTCATTTTGTCCCAATGCTAAATTTCCTAAGTATACGTATAGGTACCTACATCAATTTGGTGTATATAAATTTGTTGAGTATTATAGGGACCGCTAGCGGCAGGCGGACTGTCGAAAGAAAACAGCTTGTTTTAAATGTAGATAATAGGTATAAGTATTTAGGTACAATATGAACTTTGGTTTTTCTTATGGACGTACCATGTTGGATTTTGACATTTTTAAATTTTACGCATTTTTCAGAGTAATTTAATGTAAGTAGGTATTAGGTATATGAATATCATGTTATGCTTCAATATCTAAACAGAAGTAAAGTTACGAAATTGACAAAAAATAATTTAATGACGTTATCCGTACTGACAGCGTGTTATGTAAAACAAAATTTGTCGAAACAAATGAACGCCCTCACCTGTTTCATTATTTCATAGCAGATAATTTTCTTTACAAATTATTCAGTTTCCAATAATTTATCAACGTTGTTTATGTAGGTAGGTACTTAAAACAAATTTACATAAATTTATTTTAAATATAAATATAAAACAATATTTTTCGCGCCTTAGGAGTCAATTCCAAAATAATTGTTATCACTTTTTGCTACCTTTTGCCAGTCAACAATGTCGACATACACAGGCCCAACAGCAATGGGCACTGGGCAGTTGATTAATATGTCAAAAAAAATTGCCAAAAACTCCAGGTGTCGAACTATTATACTTATTACTTTTATCCATTACTGATTACTTTATTGCAGTAAAGGTATCAAATCACATAAAAGTAAACTTTCCTCGTGGTTATTTGTCAATGTCCAACAAAATTAGCACCCATATACCTAGTCTGGAAAAGTTGCAACAAATTACACAACAATTGATCGCAAGTAAGTAATAAAACGAAACAAATATTCACATATACAGTTATTTTTCACAAGAGAAACACAGATTGAAGTTTATTTTTACGATTAACAAGCAATCTACAAGCACAACTTTCTAGTTTACATAATATTTATGAATCCTTGTCATAATTTATATAATTTTAGTTTATTCCATGAGTTTATTACATTGAAGTTCTCTGATTGAAGTACATTCTTACGTCGTGTTTGCGAACTATCTGTTTTTGTAATGCCCGCCTTGTAAAAGGAAATTATTATATTTTAATATTAAAGAAATTTTGAATAAAAATTGTAAAAATCAATTAGGTTTATTAAAACTGACGATTTCTTTTATTTTTGAAATAATAATTTTTGCTGATTATCGCAAAATTATCTAATTATTAGCAACGTAGTTTTTGTGAACTAAGTTTCAAATAATATGTTTTAAAAATCACCAACAGATTACTCTTTCCTTTATTTTCCAAGTTTCTCTATAGAAGTCAACTATTCTACACTCCTATTTTACGTTGTACTGATACATCAGAATTTTATAAATTTAGAAGATGAAAGATTAGATGATCTTTCAGTTTTGAATGGTGACAGACGGTAGTTAAATTTATATTAAATTATATTTTTAATTCAAATAAAATTTGAATACGTTAATATTAGAATTTTTCGGCTTTTATGTCGTCGATAAAATAGACTTCAGTAATTTGAACACTAACGATATTAATATTTATATTATTAAATATTTGTTTTTATAAAAACATTATCATTTTTTGAAATAATATTAACATTCAAGTATAAAAAAAATTTTAAAAAGTATTTGACAATCATAGAAAGAAAAATAAATTTTAGGTTATAAAATTGACAAAGCAGTTTTCAGGTGTCAAACAGCAGAATTTTTGTTTCTTTGTGTTGAAGTTATCGTTTTAAAAGTCTAAGAAGGAATGCTACTATAAAATACAATAATATGGCGAAGAAAGCTGTAAGTTTATAATATTTTCTTAATTACCCACGTTAAAAAAATGTATAGTCATGAAATGTAAATGTTCCATTACAATTGATCACTAACAAACTTGTGTATTTTTTTAAGCTTTTACGTATTCAGTCATCTGAAGGAACCAAACGCGTCGAAGTAGATCTCTTGGAAACAACATGTGAATTATTTGAACGAGTACATGAGTTGTTTAGTTTAAGCGGCTATGGGTTCGCCTTGTATCGACAACGTAATCATAAGGATGAAATCATGAGTTCACGTTCGCGGACTCTTCTCGACGCTGGCCTTCGACATGGCGATATGCTGTACCTGGCTCCTGTTAATGGAGCCGTTTTATTTCCTAGTACTTCAACGATCTCTGCACAAGTAAGTAACAGAAGAAAGTTAAGTTGTTATTATTTGTTATTCGATATTTCATATTTGTGTTTGATTTTCTAGTTAAACAATAGTCCGGCTGGCGAACCGGTAACAGGAGAGCCAACACCATCTACAAGCGGAACACAACGATCTTCCTTTGCCCAAGTTCAAGAAGATGAAGTGGACGTGCAGTTATGGAAAATGGAAGGGAAAATTAGACGAAAACGTGACGATAAATAGTAAGTTTTTAAAATTATTTAAAAATCAATAAATACATGACAAATGCATGGGTCATTTTTTCACAGGTTTATAGGTTTATAATTTTTGTAAAATATGTTTGTGTCTTAAGTACAGTCCAAATAGACGCTAAGAAATTTTCTAATAGATTCTCGTTTAAAAGTTTGTCCAGTTCACATTTTATGAGCTGGTTGAAAAAGCTTCACCATTTTTGCAAACAAATTTAGATTTAAAACGTATGTTGGTGAATAAATTTCGTTTGAATTGTCATTTGCGCAGGGCCGGATTAACCATTAGGCAGAGTAGGCAACTGCCTAGGGGCCCCGCGCGCGCACAAAAGAAATTGAAAATATTTCATAGAGTAGAAATTTAATTGGAAAATTTGTATCCTCAATGACAATAGGTATTGCTTTTTTTCGACGCATGCTGTCAGTTGATGAAATACTTCATACTTACAGTACACAACCATCTAGTATCGAGTAGTAGAGCTAATAATATGGATGCGTTACGTAGCGTATTGTATGAATCATACAATACGCTACGTAACGCATCCATATTATTAGTTCTATTACTTGATTCTAGATGGTTCTGTTCTGTAAGTATGAAGTATTTCATCAACTGACAGCATTGCGACGAAGTACAGTATGATAAATAAAAGTTTTGAAATGCTTGATCTGTAATTGCAATTTGTGAGTTTTGCGACCGTGAATGAATTTAATTTAAAAAGTTTTAACTTGAAAAGAGCTGATCATCTTCAAACGGTTAAAAAGGGACCCCGACATGGTTAATCCGGCCCTGCATTTGCGCACTTGTGTAGCTAGAAGGTGATCCAAAGCACGAGTTTCCGTGTACCCTGTGCAATGAAAGCTGGCCAACTCCATCACTATTGTTTGAATCGTCGTCAATCTTATTTCACTAAAAAAATTATGTCATTGCCATTTGCCTAGAAATATAATATTAAATTTTGTTTTGATTATAGTTGTCGACACAACTCTAATGGCTGCTGCGTTCATTGTTCTCCACTGGAACCCTGGGATGAATCATATTTGAAGGAGAAAGATATTAAGCATTTATCTTTTCATTCATATTTGAGAAGGAGTACTTCTGGAGCAGCTGGAGGGAAATTTGTGGCATTAACTGAGCTGCAATGTCGTATTCGTCCGGGCTGCAAAGATCATCCGCCTTGGCCACGCGCCATCTGTTCTAAATGCCAGCCATCGGCTATCACGTTGAATAGACAGGTAAAAATAACAACCATTATATAATTTGAGGTTAAGATAAGAAAACTTGTCAGTCATCAAAAATAGGAACAGTTCTCGCTTTACAATCTCCCTGGTTCAGGGGCTATTTTTTTTTAAATGTCGAATATCAAAATTATGAATAAATGCTGAGCATTCATAAAGGCAGCATTTTAAACCACATGCACGACTAGTTACGCGCAAACGCTGTCGCCATGGTTATGGTCGCAGCTTTCAGAAGTTTCGTATACTTTTTGACGCAATGACTAGGCCAGAAACGTTTTACAATGTTAATTTAGATGGAAGTGTTACTGACGGTGCTAAATTAGTGCACAAAACAGTGGAAGAACATATTTGTGCTAAATTGGGACAGTGGTAGAAATGCCATAGCCGGAAAACTGATGGAAGTAAACGAAAATTGGTTGACAGATTAGAATCTTACCTGTCATAAAAAGTTTATCTTCAAAAGTACTCAAATATTTTTCTAGGGTGTTGTACCACTTCTTTAAATAATATTTCTTATTTAATTACTATTTACTTTTTTAAAAATCAATCACTTGCCATCTGTCAATATGACAAGTCTCTGAAAAACATGGCGGAATTGGGCACATGCGCAGAAAAAAAAATTGATAATGAAAAGGTCTATACAGTACTTCTGAGCGTTCGTTTGTTTGTTCTGGTAGATGAGAACATCACACCGGCTCACAATAAATTCCCTC
Source organism: Mongoloraphidia duomilia (assembly GCA_039654895.1). Taxonomy (NCBI): domain Eukaryota; kingdom Metazoa; phylum Arthropoda; class Insecta; order Raphidioptera; family Raphidiidae; genus Mongoloraphidia; species Mongoloraphidia duomilia. The sequence continues at coordinate 42,357,251 of CM077518.1, read as the reverse complement.
TTTACGAGCTAGGAACGAATTTACATGTGACGCCGCATGTTACCGAGATTTTTTTTAAATTTAAAGTTAGAGTCATGACGCTGAATCAATCGATTCGCTATATTGGTTTTTTTTACCGTACCACGGTACCTGTAGTGGTGCATACATTTTAGCGTTCATGTTCACATGACTACCGCCACGTTATACATTAAATTGCCGATTCGATCACTTTTGACATTTTGTTTTGTCAACGCTCAACGGCAACTGTCTTGTACAAAATAGAACGGATTGCCAGTGGTGCATGCAACAATATGATTAACTTTGAATGTTTTGATTGTTTCACTGAATATCAGAAAACTATAAGAGGAAGCGTACGTGAAAAACTACCGAATCGTTAAAATATATTAAATTACCGTATCATGTGAATGAAACTCCTAATATTTATATTTTTAATTTGTGTTGTTACAGATTTACAGACACGTCGACAATGTCATGTTTGAAAATTCTGCTTTAGTAGAACGTTTTCTTAATTATTGGCGCGTCACGGGCCATCAACGAGTTGGATTCCTTTATGGAAACTATGAAGTACATTCGGATGTGCCGCTAGGTATGATTTCTCTTAAATTTTAAAAATAAATAATGAGTAAAAAGATAAGAGCAATATGTTTCTCAATTTTTTCTCTAAATATACTGAAAATAATATTATAAAACATTTAATCCTTTGCTAGAAAGAGTTAAATAAAAAAACTAATGTACATAAAAAATAAGCGTAGATGTATTAAAAAATAATCAATTCAAAATGGCGCTATCTATAGAATTATAAATGTTGCTATACTAATGTTTTTTCCGTCAATAATAAAACGAATTTTCCCAGGGGTGTGACCTAGTTAGAGCGATTTCTCGTCCCTGAAAACCCCTATTCTCTAAATTTCATCGTGCGTGTAGATTTAATTTTGTTATCTCAAAACTCCCTTCAAATAAAATCTTTTATTGCAAGATCTCACTCACTTTGTTCGTTCAATCGAGTCAATACTTTACTCACTCGCTTTGCTCGTTCACTCCAACTTCGAATCAGTTCAATTTGAACTCGGACGAAGCCGGGCCTATAAACGTAGACCTTCCTCAAGAATGGTGAAAACCGCATTCAAATGTGTTCATTATAATAATAATAATAATAAACTTTTATTAATTCATAAAAACTGAAAAATACAGATATGAACAGTCAATGGAAAAATATAATTGGTTACATATTTAAATATTCAGGGATGTCATAGAAGCAGTTTTTAATTAGGTATAATTTCAAATGTTTGCAAAATAGCTTTAAGTCTGTAATTTCTTGCAATCTACTTGGCAAATTGTTAAAAAGAGTAGGTCCGGCACATTTCGGGGACTTTGAATAGAATGCCGATTGAATCTGATTTGCATCCGAGGGAAGCCAGGCTGGACATTCATTATAGACCTAAACCTTCGCCAATAAATATGCTATCGAATGGTAAAAACCGCAGTCAAATCCTTTCAGTAGTTCTCGAGATTAGCCAGTACAGACAGACACCTACCATGACCTGCCTTTTTTGCTCGTATTATATTATAGGATTTTATAACATTTGATAAGCTTATTCCAATTTCATTAAAATTAGTTTTAACATTTTTTTTAATAACAATTTTTACAAACTTTCTTTTAAACTTTGTTACAGGAATTCGCGCGCGTGTAGTTGCAATTTATGAGCCTCCACAAGAGAGTAGTCGTGACTCAATAACTCTACTGAATGACAAAGATGAGGAGCTCGTCGAGCAATTGGCAGCCGATCTTGGTTTGAAACGTATTGGTTGGATTTTCACCGATCTTGTAGCTGATGATATCCAACAGGGCACAGTCAGACATGTTCGCGGGGCGAACTCACATTTTCTGACAGCACAAGAATGCATAATGGCCGGACATTTTCAAAATAGCTATCCAAATCCGTGTCGATACGCTTCCAGTGGACATTTTGGATCCAAATTTGTCACCGTTTGCGTAACAGGTATGTTATAATTCAAATTTTATATTAAAATGAAGTTTATACAATCAGGGTTGGATCGACCACAACGCCATTTAGGCAGACAGTACACGGGCCACATTTTGCTATCGGCCCCAACCACAAGAATGCAGTCGTGTCTCGGAGAGCTGTGGTTCTCCATACAAATACTACTGTGGCAACCACTCAGAGGAATACGACCGCTAGCGAGCACCCGTATTTGCCGGGCAGTAGTATTTATATGGAGAACCACAGCTCTCCGAGACGCGATTGCATTTTTGCGGTCGGCCCAACTGCAAAATATGGCCCGTGTACAGTCAGCTTGACTGCAAAATGTGGCCCGTGTACAGTCAACCTTATAGTATTATTGCTATCTAACCGAATACAATATTGATTATAGGAGACGCAACAAATCAAGTGCATATGGAAGGTTATGCAGTATCAAATCAGTGCATGGCTCTCGTGAAAGACAATTGTCTTTTACCAACAAAGGACGCTTCTGAACTTGGCTATGTACGTGAATCAACTGAAACACAATATGTTCCTGATGTTTACTACAAGGTAAGTCTTCTTTTCTTAAACATAAATTTTTGTTTGTGTTAAAATGACGCAACTAAAAAAACATAAACAACTAAGATTTTGTTTTCAAAAAACAATTTATTATCACAACAGAAATAAAAACAAATGATATATCAAAATTTTTTATGACAGATCAGCATATAAAAAGAAACTATCGCATTTTTACATAAGCGAAATTGAGTTTTGAACGATTGTAAATTATAGTCGTTAGACAACCGAGGTCATAAGCGTCTTTTAAGATTTGAATACGCAATATCGGGTCATCATAACAATCTTAATGTTTCAATAATTGTTTATTTTCGTTATTTTACACTAACTGGTATACATTTAGAATGATACAATTTTAATGGAAACATTTGTTATCGATATTTCCAAATGAATTTAATAATTCTCACTATGGCCGTATTTGTATTGATGAGCATTAAAAACTGTTATATAAAGATAACCAACACTCTACTTGAAACCATTTACTATGTCTATGTAGGATTTTTATGGATTTTGGTTTACAATTCATATTTCACATTCAACTATTTTTAGATGATTGATGTATAGAGTTGGTATTATTTGCGCAAACAAAACATGTCCCCATGATGTAAGATAGTTATTGTAAATTATAAACGCTTGACATTTTAGGCCATTAGCGTTGCTTTGTATTTCAGTAGTATTGAACACACACTATCTTTATATAGTTTTTTTTTTTTTTTTTATTTTAATTTTTAAGGTTCTACAATTTTTATATACAAATCCATAATATGATTCTTCATTCCAACCTAGGTCTAATTAAGAAACAAGCCGTAAGGGGGGTCGTTTATTAGGACTAAAGTTGCTTTTAATTGGGACTCACAAATGCGACCCTTGAGGTCTACACGACGAACTTCCCAGTTTGATGAATATTGAATATTAATAATTATGATACATTTTTAGAGTGTTGGGTCTCCAAGTCACTATTAAGTATTAGAAATACCTTGTATTATGTCCGTCTTGTGACTTCTTGTGAATTTACACTACGCGTTTCAGCAACGAGTTGCCATCTTCAGGTGTGGTTAATTATTTTTTTAAAAACACACGTTGAGTATTCGTAACACTATATAATATTATGATGCTAAGTACTGTGTATTATGTCGTGGTTTGTGAAGTATTGATTTAAATTTCGAGATTTTATTATTTATATAGTAGGTAAATGAAATGGAAATGTGAGTGTATGTGTGTAGATGATTACTGAGTATTGGGTGTTTGTGTGCTGTTAATTATTGTGTCGTATATTATGTTCGATTAATTAACAGCACACAAACACCCAATACCTACTCAGTAATCGTCTACACACACACACTCACATTTCCATTTCATTTACCTACTATATAAATCATAAAATCTCGAAATTTAAATCAATACTTCACAAACCACGGCATAATACACAGTGCTTAGCATCATAAATTATATAGTGTTACGAATACTCAATGTATGTTTTTTTTTTAATAATTAACCACATCTGAAGATGGCAACTCGTTGCTGAAACGCGTAGTGTAAATTCACAAGAAGTCACAAGACGGACATAATACAAGGTATTTCTAATACATACTTCATAATATTAATAATTAAATTAGAAATTACACAGAAAAGTGATCATTTTAATCATTAAAACATAATTATTATTTATTTTTAACAATAAATTAAAAAAACGGCTGGACCGATTTTTACAAAATTTGTCGGATCATAGTGACGTTAACATGCTTTGATAGACACCTCAACGAAGTTGATAACATTTTTTTGGACAAGATTTCATATACTTTTTTGCAGTCGTTTTATTGAAACAAAAAAAAACGGCTTGATCAATTTTGATAAAATTTCGTTCGGATCTTGTTGATGTTGATATGCTTCTATTTGCACCCTAACAAAGTCGATATCATTTTTTATTCGCGAGATATTGTGTAAAATCCACTTTTTTGGAGTCTATTTGGTTAAGAAAAAAGAACGGCTGAACCGATTTTGAAAAAATTTCTTTCAGATCATATTTACGTTAATACGCGTCGATTGGCACCCTAACGTAGTCAATATCATTTTTCGTTCTCGAGATTTCGTCTTAGAAAGAAATGACCACACACGTACGTGCGTACACACACACACACAGACATCTTTTTAAAAATAGTATAGTGACCTTGAAACATAAAAATTTGTTATACATTTTGATTTCGATTTTCGGACCCATTACAATAACTTCCAATGGGAAGTTAAAAATATGTGAAGAAACGAATTTTTTTCATTTATAGTTGATTTTTACGTTTTATATGGATTTTGAAATTCGCGAAAAAAAATTGTAGGAACTTTTTTATACTGTGTTTATGTAATGGAATATGATAGGATTTGTTGCGTACAGCAAAACGGAAATTTGCCGGTTTGAATATACAATTATTTTCGATTTTTTAGGGTTACGTACCAAAATAGTAAAAAAAACGGAACCCTTATGATAATATTCTGTCTGTAATAGGCTTCCTAACTTCTTAAACGGTTTAACGTAGAAACTTTCAATTTTGAGTATTGCAGTTCAGGGTTCCTGGTTGCCATATTTTAGGGAATAAAATATGTAAGCACTAAAATATATATTTTTTTTATTTATTTAATCGAGTGGGGTAACATTTGAAAGGGCTTCCTACGAGAGATGCATCATATTTTTTCCAAAACAAAATTTCAAAATTGTAAAAAAATGTGCCCACCTTCTCCCTTAACCAAAGTAGTAAACCGTCAAATTCTGAAAATGAAGGTATGGGTAAAGATTTGAGGAAAATTATAGACATCTTTTAATTCTCTCATTTTTTAAAAATATTTTGAGAAAACATGTATTTTTTGTTATGAGATATTATTGAAATGCATAACCTAGTCCTACAAACTTTAAATTTAGGATTTAGCTAAACTATTATAGTACGTTGGACACTCGATTAACATATTACTAAAAATATTTTTCCCGCGTTTTTAGAAAGAAAATTGTTAAAGTCCAAAAATATGTATTTTTATATTAATTGCAGCAAGTGAGGTATCGTTCAAAAGGGCTTCATATGAGGAATTCAAAATAATAGCTAAACGATATTCATATTTGTATTTTTATATATTTGGAAACTTACAAGTAAAGTGATGTAGGGAACCATCGGTGCATGAGTACGTTTATGCTTGACAGTCGTTTTTTTTTCTTTCTTCATATTGTGACTAGGTAATATTGAACTGAAAATTTCATACCCCCAAATGCTACTTTATAGGAAAAACCTACTTAATCTTAAACTAGATTTTGTATAGGAAAACAATAATTCGGTATTTTGTAAAATGAACTTAATAATAATAATTATTAATTAGTAAATATATTTTTTTAAAAACAAAAATCAAATTGTGGGTACAATAACAATATTTAATAGAATGAAAAGATACATTAAACTAGCATGAAAATAGCTCAGCAACATTCAATTTAGCAAAGCTATAGTTTTTTACAATGTAGCGAAAGAGTTAGCAACAGTAAGTAGTTTCGCCAACTCCCTATTTTTATATATTGTGTAATTTAATTTAAATTATAGCTATGTACGGGCCAATCAATAAATCAGAACAACAATAATTATATAAATGCAGCTCGTAGTGTGTCGTATGAAATAAATATTGGGTGTATTTTTAAAAAAACGGGCGGTGTGCAAATAAGTAGCATTAAATGTTTTGTCATAATTTTATTCCATGTCATTTGCTGTTTTAATTTTAAAAATCTGTTAACAAAATTTGATTGTTAAATAAAATCTATAAACAAAGAACGTACAGAATTTTACACCAAGACGTAATGACTGGACAATGTTACAAGAAAATCGTGCCTTGCCTAAAAACAACTGACGCGTGGAGTTTGTTTTACAGTTAAGGTTGCCGTAAATTGTGTCCTGTCAGAGCGTTTGAGAGCCGTCTTAAGCATACTCTGTGGCAGAAAATAATATCGATACTATAGGGCTCTTTCTTAAGACGACTCCGAATTTATACATCGATTAACGTGCTTTTTTGATGCGCACGATTAATAAAAATGGAGCTTTTTTTGACAAATCTAACGATAGCTAAAATTGTTAAGTGCGTTTTTGCATCACAATAGTCAGTAACAAATGAACGTTTGGAGACGGACACAATCGACAGAGAAGCGTTTCCGTACATTTTTGTTTCTTTGTAATTTTTTTTTATATATATATTTTTAATCGCTTACACACCAACCAGAGTGGTTTTTAAAGTCTATAAACGTTTGCAACACATTAAACATAATGTTATACGTTTAACATTATGCACTAAACTCTCATTATTTATAATAATTATGCAATAATTATATAAGTAAATAATTTGCATGAGTTCGTGTGACTATGTAAATAGAACAAATTATAAAAAATAGGGTCTTATTTTAATACACATATACTAGAATTCTTATTCTACAAGTAACGTTAGATTATAAATATAAAAAAAAACGAAATAAAAAAAATATAATGTAGAATCGTACGTAAAACATTTTTGCATATTTCACTCCATTTTTTTTTTAATTATTTTTTTTTTTAATGTAATTTGGATTGCATCGTATATTTCGTTTTGAAGATTTATATGCTTTATATATAAAAGATATTTTTTTCTCATTTCTTTTAAAAAGTAAAGAATTACACATTTACATTTTGAACATTACGAAAATATATATTTTATATATTCTCTCTTCTATATTAACTTTTTACATTTTACTTCTTTTGTTGTACAAGCGGAACAGATTTGTACACTTAGATATCTAACTTATAAAGAAAAGAACAGTAAATATAATATTCTAGTAGTTAGTTTTAAGATAAATTCAAGATTTGTAATCTTAACAAAAAAAGAAAAAAAAAAAACAGTAACTTTTATACTACGATTAAACAACGGTTTTTGTCATGGTTTAACCACGAATTACAAAATAAAACAATCAGTAAAAAATTGCAACGTTTCGTTTTAAAAATAACTGGCATTTAAATTTAAACCATTTACAAATGGTCTGCCGAAAACTACGAAATAAACACAACAAAGCAGAGATTTGTCGAGAGAAACATTCACTGATATCACACTTTAATAAAAAGAAGACTAAGAATCAAACAAATCAACCAACCATATATCATCGAGTATATAATGTTATATATTTACAGTTTGCCACATTTCGTTATTATCACACTTTTAGTCGGTTTCCCTGCCGTGTCACCGAACGTGCTTATCTTCTCGACCAACTCTAAACCTTCAACAACGTGACCGAATATCGCCGTGAAACCTCTCATTTCCTGCAGAATTATTCTGAATTGCGATCCAACCATTCCGAGATTATCGTGTCGTTTCTGAGTGCGTCTCATTCCGACCGCGCCTCTGACGGCCAGCAATTTTGTATCGTCGGGCATGAAGAAGCCGTCTTCGAATATAGATCGGCCTCCCCGTCCGTTATTGAGTTCGAAATCGCCTGTGATTACGCTCTCACCCTCCCAGCACTGAAAGATACTGCAACCTTTGTAGCCGACTCCGATTTCGCCGGTCGCGAGTACTCCAAAGTTTTTGGCCATTTTAGGCGCAACGTCGGGCCGCACTTCGATGACGAGCCGGCCTTGAGGTGTTCCGTTGACGTCGATGTTGAAATAGTACAGCGGATATAACGGAGGATTGCGAATAATACTATTTTGCGGCGAATGTATCAAATTCGGTACGGGCATGAGCGCATTGTCTGGATAGGTAGTCGTGGTTTTTGGCGAAGTCATCACTAAATGCGGTATGTGCGGTGGGTTTATCAAATGCGCGGGCATTACAGGGGACGTGTGGTATTCGATGTTACCGTTTTGTACGTGCTGCTTGCTGAGTACGTGACGCGAGTACAGCTGCGACATACAGTAGTTAGCTAAGAACAGTATGGGGTTGTGTTGCGAATGCGGTAACAAGCGCGAACTGGCCGGCAGCGGGATTTCGCCTGAATGTATGTTGGCCAGAGCCTGTTTCAATAACTGAAAGTCGAACACAACAGAAGAATTACGTATTAAGTCGTCCAGTTGGCATTGTAAGAACATTTCTTGATATCTCATTTGCAAACGCTGTTTCTCAATATTCAACGATGAATAAAGACTGTGCACATCTGCAGGATTATCGGCGACCGACAGATTACTACGCGCTTTACCGAGCAGCTCCCTTGCTTCGCTCACTTCGAAGTGAGACAGTCCGTTTGTCAGATCGGTTTCTATATGCGTTTTCAACGTGACGCAAGCTTCGAGTATTTTCAACAGGAATTCGCGTTGTTGCATGCCCAGCCGTTGTATTTCGGTCACCATTTTGTTCATGGCCACTAATTCGATTTGAACTTCCGCGACGAGCTGGTCTTGTGATTTGATTTGATGGTTGGTGTGTTCGCTTGTGGTCGCGCAAACTCGACATACTGCTATGCAACACGAATGACACCAAAGCGCCAACGGCATGGCGTGTGTGTGACAGTTTTCCGATATGACTTTACTGCTTTTTTCAGGCGGTTTCGTTCCGAGTTTCAGATTTGAAAAGTTTTTAGCAAGTTGCAAAACTGCAGTGAAAGTCGGTAATGCTTCAGGTCCCAAATCTCCAAGCTCGGTACGCTTCCAACAATGTATACAATACAATTCTCCTGGCGCCTTGTTTAGTGTCGTTCGGGCGCAGTGTAAACAGAAATAATGTTTACATGATAACATTTTTGGTGCCAGTTCTGTGTAGTTGAACTTCTGTTTACAAATACCACAAATCGTTAATTCTTCTAAATCTGGTCCGAGCGAGGATTCCATTTTCTGCAACCAATATGAAATATTTCACGTCATTAACATCATTTATTATTAATAAATAAAATAATTAATTGCGTCTCGACAATGAAAATAGCACATTGTTTATTTTGACTTCATCTACATATTGAGTAAAAAATAAACACACGGAAAACTAAATCATTTTGAAACTGGAATATTCAAGGTTATTCTCTGTCATTCAAATGTCATTAAACATAAACTGACATTAGCCGTTTGACAATAAACTAATACAGTTTCGATAATTAGTGACAATTGCAATCAAATCGGCTTTCTAAGCATGTTACATTGTTTGCATATTGTGTTAAAATCAATTTCCCGCCAGATTACAAGCCGGAACAGCCCGGCTGATAAATCACTGCTAATGTAATGACACTGCGACTGCAAGCTCACTTCAACCGATATTTATTTGTCAATTCGTTAACATTTAACGGCCTAAAACTGACAATCTTTACATTTTAAACTTCAAACAACGCAATGCCGACATAAACAATCACCCTTACCGTCGTGTTTTAATTTGTAGCACAGCCTTTATCCGACGAACGAATGACGATAATTGCGTTGTATATAAAAAATACACTTTGGTTTCGGGTTAAATAAAACGCGCGTTTGTACTATGTGACGGTTTGATACGATTTATTGTTACGAAAATTAAACTAAATACGATGTATATTACATAATGAGACGCTGCCGACACGCACGGCTCTCGACATTTCGAGCTAGCTTAAAATTATAGAAAACGTATTTATGTGCCACATCATGTTGCGTCCGCCAGTCACCACCGCACTTACACGAACACAGAAACGTACGGAAGCAATGCAATCTAATCTATGCTAATCCCTGCTGGGATCGTCGACAACTTCACCGTGATGTGAAGAGAAAGACGCACGCCAACCAGTCGATAAATTAGAGCGACGACTTGGACATTTCCCGGCATCTGTCGGCGTCAGTTATGAAACTATACGGTTTCTGTCTCGGCTAATTATTTTAACATTTTTGTTTACTTCTGATTATTATCGCTGTGTGGCTGCTAGATATATATTTTTATATTTACATGTACGTATTTTTATTTATTTCAGGAAAAAGATTCATATGGAAATGAAGTATCTCGATTAGCTCGTCCACTCCCTGTAGAGTATTTACTGGTGGACGTGCCGGCATCTACGCCTCTTATGCCTCAATTTACATTCGATTCGGATCCCGAAAAACAACCGTTTCCAGTTGAAAATCGAATGGTCGACGGTCATATTCAAGACTTCAATTCTCTCAGTTCTTATTTCTCTCAATTTAGCCCCGATGAATTTTTACAGGCAAGTTTAATTCCCACTTGGAATGCAAACTGAAATTTTTTACTTGTTTTCATTGCTGTTCAGAGCACATTCCCGGTAGTAAAATTTAGTTTCATAAACAATTGAATATAATGTTATTATAAATGATTGATTATACAGGCAATGTCGGATTTCCACATTTTGCTGTACATAGCAACTATGGAGATGTTACCTATGCGCAACTACATGAAACCATTATTAAAAGCGATACGAGAACAAGATAGAGAGCAGGCTTTGAAATGGTCGCAGACTGAACATTGGGCTACAGTTGATCAATTGGTAGCAGCTACAAGCTCTCCACCTTCAACTTCTAGGTGAGTTTATTCAATTTATCCATCGATATCTACTGATCGTACATATTGCCAACTAGCCTTTACCAATGGCTTCGCTTGCATTGAAGTATGTTTTGAGTTTGACTTGATCGTACCCTAAAACAGTACCCTATACTTCAAGTTTGAACACCAGCAAACAGTGCACCAAATTTCATCAAAAACGATTCAACCGTTCGCCAATGATGCTACTACAAACAGACAGACAGACGAAAATGTGGAAATTCTTTTATTCAGTAGGCATACAAAGTACCGAAAAACCTAAAAAAAACTCGCGAGCAAACGAATTTATAGACAGAAATCTCGTGATTATTAGTGTATTTGCCATAATATGGCACATACACTATTGGCGTCGGTCGGATGGCGGGACCTAGGGGTCGGACCAAAATTTCTCGACGTTTCATAGCCTCCTGAACAATTTGGCACCATTTTTGGAAATGTCTGTTTATATATGTATATATATATATTTATATATTTGGATATATATATATGTGTGCGGGCTATAACTTTCGAAAGAGTTAATTGATTTTGACGAAATTTGGTAGGCACGTTGAAATCCATCACCGCACGAAGCCTATTTAAAATGGGCCCAATCGGACCATTTTAAGGGTGGTTTTTAGGGGTTGAAAAATGTTTTTGGGCCCAAAAATGCCGAAAAAATTCTCAGAATCGTTTCAAAATTGAAATTTAACCCTTTAGTAACGATTAAAATGTACTGCTAAAATTTTAATAAAATCGGCTCGACAGGACCGGACTTACAAATTTTATGAAACACTAGTTTGCGGATAGTGCTTTACTTACTGAAGGGTGTATTTAATTTGGTACCGAGGTTGCATTAATAAAGATATTGAAATTAAGAAAAAAATATTATTTTAAGGGATGTATTAAGGGGTTAAATTTTTTATTTTGTCCAAAAACAAACTTAAGTTCACGTATTAAAGCCACAAGGCCTGTATTTGCAAATACACTATATTGTCGGCAGGGTTTGGCACTGCGACCCGAGTTTTTTTTTATATATTAATAATAATAATATTATTACATTCAGGCTTTCCGCATCTGATAGCGGCATGCGCTCTGCGGAATCGATGCAATCGAACAACGCGGACACCGCAGGCAATGGCAGAATACCGTGGACATGTCCACACTGTACTTTCCTCAACCAGCCGGAACTAACTTCTTGCGATATGTGTTCTTTACCACGGTAAAGTCTGTACATTCAGGTAATTCAAGTATATCGCTAATCTGATGTTGTTCATATAATATAATCGGCCGGAGATGCCTTCTTTTAGTCAAAGACATACTGATTATAGAGGTCTACACTGTCAGGACGACAATAAAAAGGGAAATTTATAGAGAGTTGGTAGATATTATATTAAACTGTTGGAATTGAGTTAAAATGAAAATACAAATTGTTTTATTCAGCTGCAATAATAAAGGGATCAGAGAAACCTGTCGATTAATAATTTGCATACAGGTTACATAGATAATATTAACTAGCTTGTAAGTAATTTACTCGACAACTATTTATTCAATTTTTATGAGCATTACATTACTTTCGATTTTGTAGAAATGTCATAAGATCTAACATAAATAATATAGGTTTGTTTTCGTTTTGACTGAAGTGAAACCTAATAAAAAAGTATATTTAATCCCTAGTTATTTCTGATTTCATTCTCAAACTTTCCCAACCTGGTTTATAAACTCGCCATTTTAAGTTTTAACTAAATGTTGTTTCATGAACACTACTCATATAACTATCAGCGCTGGATTTAAAGGTGTGGAGGCTCCAATGAGACGTATTAAATGCGATATCTCTTAACATTGGGTTTTCACTGTTAAAAGAATGTTTTATTATGTATATTGTGACATTAAGGAGCAATTTTTATGAGACATTTATTTAGATAGACCTACTGTGAGATGCTTGATTTTTAATTCTACTTTTTGACACTTCCATCAAAAAAGAATGCATTCTACTCTGTAGATCTACTCTGTAGTGATTCTGGAAAATCCAAGAGAAAAAATATGCTTTTGTCATTTAAATTTAATTTTTATATCTGTAAAAAAATTCAATATCAAAATTTGTGGAAGTCTGGGACGATCGCCCCTATTACTCCACCTTAAATTCGGCGTTGATAACTTGTGTTACTTAGGTTAGTTACGTTCTGTATAATACATTTGAACTCTGGTGAAATTCATAATTGATTTAAAATGTACTATTTTTATGCTATTTTCATTAATGCCTTATCTATTTGATACCTTTGCCCTATTCAAAATCACCAAATAATCAACTCAAATAAAAATAAAACATTTGATTATCAAAAGGAAACAAATGTGTTTAATTATTATAATCTTCTGTCAACTGCCCGTACAAAGTAAAGAGCAGGTCCTATTCTATATTCATACATTCAGTTACTATTCCTAAATCGGCTTACTTCCAGAAATTAATGTAATTTTAAAATTTGCCAGTTCACTATTCGATCTGCTTGTTGATACGAACTATATAAGATGTATTTGTGCGTTCGCCGTTCAGCGCCAGCAAACATTGAAATAATAGTGCAATGAAAACAGGAAAGATTTTAATGTATTTAAACAACAGCAATTTTATATTAGAAATCGTGTCCATCGTGATTATAATAAAATTAAGCAAAATCGCAGGATAGTGGACAAAATAATTTGATTTTATTTTATTTTATTTTTATGATTGTACTTGAAAAAGTCTAAATCTATAGACGAAACGTCGTACATTTAATTTAATAAATCAAATTATTTTGTCCACTATCCTGCGATTTTGCTTAATTTTATTAACAGCAATTTTGTTAATAAGATCTCTCTAGACCAGGGGTCGGCAACCTGCGGCTCGCGAGCCGCATGCGGCTTTTATGATATCAAGATGCGGCTCTCCAGTTCCATGCGCAAATATTAATAATTATATTATTTTATTTTCAAAACTCATAAAAAATGTTATACTGCAAAAAAAAACTTTAAACAGGATAAAAACACTCAACAGAGAACAGTGAGAATAGGTGGAGTAAAGAGTATACGGACATTTTTTAAATGTGGCAACACTGTTCTGTTTTTAAATCAAAAATCAAATTTATATACCTAATCCTAATCAAATACCATAATATTGAAATAAAAATGTTAGTGGCTCTTTAAAAACTGTGAAATTTTATAAATTGTAACTTTTGGCTCTTCCGTCTCAAAAGGTTGCCAACCCCTGCTCTAGACTGTTCATTCATGGATCGTCGTCGGCTCTGAAGATGAATTCTCGTCCTTGTAGCTTGCTGAGAAAATATGAGTTTGTCTTTGGAAATCGTGCAACCGAACGAAAAATGTTGAATAGCTGAGTAATTGTCAAATCGCGATGCAGTTGCTAAATCTTTATTTATTTATTTATTTATTGTAAATTATAGACGCGTCGACAACTTAGGTCATTAGCGTCGGTTGCTAAATCACACGTTTTCGATCCAAAAATTAGAATCTTGTTTGCTGGCCCTTACATTATGCTGAAGTTACGCCGTTGAAACACAATTTTTGTTTTATATTAAATTTTTTATTCTCGTAAGTCGTTTGTCATAAATAAAAAAATAATAATAGTGAACTGGTGAGCTATTTCTTTAAAACAGTATGTGCTTCGTCATTTCTGTAGTACATCTAAGCCATCTGTAAGACTTTGAACGTATGAATATTCCAATAATACTTTTATGCTCGATTGCAGAAAGCGTTGTCAAAAAATTTGATTTGACAATGGCCTTAGATTGTGATCAGGCATATTTCTCCATAAAAAAAGCATTGTAGAATTTTAAATCGATCCTGCTCGAAATATAATTGATCGATTGAAACGATATATTTTTTAAACTGTGTATACATGTATTTAACGCAGTTTTTTAGAACAATTTTCACTTCGAAACAACATTTTTCTTCGCATTTTAGCTTGAAAAGCGACCTTGTTCTATCTAGATCAATCATTTGTTTTTGTTTAAGTACAATCTAATGTTCTACATGACAGGGAATTTCACAACGACATTAGACTGCTCCTGCATATATCAAAACTATAATATTATCACAATCTAAGGTCATTGTTAAATCAAGTTTTTTGAGAATGCTTTGTTCAATCGAGCATTAGTCCTAGAGCCGACCATCAGATTTCCTATGTATCAAGTACACAGACAAATTTGTGTTTGTAAGTTAGCATTGGGGTAGACAAATAGGAAGTCACAATTATTATTATTTTTATTCTGCCGAAAATTGAAAAATTAGGGCTGCCAAGGAGTTACGGCAAGATAAACTCTGACACATCATGATGATATGAAGATCGAGATTTTGACGTAAGTTTTATTTGTATAGTCGATAACATAAGAAAATAATCCAAAACATGACTGGAAGCACAGATAACATATAATACAGATAAATTGTGGCTGTGCTAGCGAGCGACCCACCTTTTGAAGGCCAGATTTGACCGTCGCATCTGTTAGCAGAATTCAAAAGCTTGAAATAAGTATGTGTGAATTATAGTTGATTCAATACATACGAGTGGTTCTGATCCTACACACTTAAAACAATCTCAATTCTATTAAAATGTATATGTCGCTTTAGGCGCGGGATAATATTTAGATAATAATGTATTCTTTTGCTGGCATTTATGAAACATTCCCCCTAATTTAAACTTCACTCTGAATTATAGAATGAGAAAAAATTGCCATGCCTATTATAATTACTTATATTAAAAAATTTTGTTGACGCATCATTTGATTAGTTACCATTTTTGCCACTAGGTGCCAGGAATGGATATCTATAAATACCAAAGGTTTAGTACTTTATTTTGTTTATGTTTTTAGTTCCATAAAATGACACAAATCATTCAATAAAGGCGTTCATAAGACTGTCGTTTTCTCACCTAAGGCAAGAAACCCCTGCTGGAAGTGATTCCAATATGGCAGAATAATAATAATTGTGGCTCCCTATTTATGTGTCCCAATGCTAACTCGCACAGACAAACTCGTCTGTGTGTTCGATACATAGGACATCTGACGGTGGACTCTCTGCCTATTTGTGTTGTGTTGTGACAGAAAGTAATTCTGTGTTGAGGTTTCATCTCACGGTGCCATACAAATTCACAATGTTATTTTTCTAGGTGACGGCTAGTACCGCACATACATATGCGTGCACTACGGTACTACTGACGCCGTGAATGTTATAGTGTGCACGACTGCCGCCTGCTGATTTATGAATCCTCTATTGAAATGGAACTTCGCCACTTGACTTGTACATAATATAATATTCATACATATTTTGTAATGAACATTAAAACGTAAATTAAATATCTGAAATATATCAAGCGTCACAAGATTTCAATGGCAGTTTACTGTTATTTAAAAAAAAAGAATGAATTTATAGGAGCCTGCATGAACTAGAGTTGCTCTAGTAAGAGTTAGGACAAAGACGCCATATTTAGCCAAAACAATGGAAAGGAGTGTAATGAAAATACGCGCGTATTTTTGAAAACTCTGGAAACGTTACAAAAAATATTGCGCGTTTCACTTATTTACACTGACAAGCAGCTGATACAATTATGTTACCTAGAAAACAAACAGAAAATATCACAGAGTGAGATAGTGATATACAGATTGTATCAAATTAAACCTGTACATAGGGCATTCTGTGTGTAAGACAGAGATTGATACATAAAGCAATAAGTAAGAATGAGATAAATGATCGCTAATAGGAAGTTACTGTGGTTACTGTAAATAAATAATACCGAACAATCTGATAGCGTCATCGTTGTTTTCTACAGTAAAAATAGTCACTACTGAAATTATTGATAAAATGGCAATTTATACTGTTCGGGAAAAAATCCAAATAATTAAATGGTTTTATGCTAGTAATTCAACCGCCGACATAATAAAATTATTTGTAGCTGCCTTTGAAAATAGACCGTCTCCTTCTGCCACAACAATTCGCAAGAATTTGAATCAAATGGTTGCCTATCTCCGAAAAATTTTTACAGCATAGAAGGAGCGAAAAAACAAAGATGGTTGTATAAATATTATTTATTTACAGTATCCACAGCAGGGATGTGAAAAAATAATCGATTTTTATATTAATCGATTATTTTTTTCTTATAATCGATTTTTAACAATCGATTTTTTTAACAATAATAATCGATTTTTTATAAATCGATTAATTTTTTAATAATAATAATCGATTTTTTATAAATCGATTATATAAATTATAACACTTTTAAATCGATTATATAAATTACACTTTTTTTTATTTTTTTTTATTTCTTTTTTATTAATATTAATATTAAGAAAAAATATAGGCTTTGGGAAACCCAATGCAGCCAACATTTACAAATTACACGTTTTAATCGATTTTTGTAAACAACGCCATCTGTGCGACGAATGAAAAAACGTAAAATAAATTCAAACGTAAAGTAATCAGTCGGAAAACAGCGCCATCTGTATGACTGTTTTCGAATAATAGAAAAAATCGATTTTTCCACAAAAATCGATTATTTCTTCAAAAATCGATTTTTCACAAATCGATTTATATTGAAAAGAGAAAAATCGATTATTAAATAATCGATTTATATTTAAAAGAGAAAAATCGATTATTAAATAATCGATTTTTTTTACTCAATGTCACATCCCTAATCCACAGTAACTTCCTATCTCATTCTTACTTTAATACTTTATATATCGATCTCTGTCTTACACAGAGAACGGCCTATGCACGACTTTAATTTGATACAATCTGTATAGACGCTCGACAAAGACAGAGTATGTGCACTTGAATTTTGGCTGAAAAATATGGCGGATTGAACAAACCAATCAGAAATCGATACTCCTTTGTCTTAACTCTTACTAGAGAAACTCTAACATGAACGATTGTAGATAAAATATATTTATATTAATGTATGTACTGAGAAAACATTAATAATTATGTTTTATTTTACAAAGTAACTTGGAATCTCAAGATGCTGAAAAAGCAAAATAAACAAGCCTTCACACTTTTTCACATAGTGACGCTTTATCTCGTCACGTTGTTTCTTCATACATAATATTTCCACTTCATTTATGTGTTGTTTCAGTTATAAATTATATTTATTAGGCTACTTTTTATTGTATAACAAAATAAAGGAATATCGGGAATAGGTGATCTGTTTTATATTTAACATTTTTATAAGAACAGTCTTGGCAAACAACATAAATCCTTTCCCTGCTTTAAACTTTGTACTTCAAATCTGTTTATACAACAAGAATCTGCGAATAAGCCTGTCATACACGAGCAGCCTTCGTTTGCGGCGGATCAAGACCGCCAAAAAAGCCCACTTGTGTCCTTGACGATAAAGTCCTCCTTGTAAAATGCAGTGTAATAAACCGTACGAATCTGGTCGTTCGTCCCCCACTAATGCAGCGAATACTTTGCGACACATGACGGTGCAAATTGCAAATATCATGTTGATGTATTTGTTTACGTTGTGAAAAATGAATGAATTGTAGATTATAGACGCTCGACAACAAAGGTCATTAGCGTCTAAATATAAAAAAGTAAACAAAAGACAAGCAAAAACAATAAAACCAAAGCAAAATCAATACAAAAACAAAAGTTGAGACACAGTTGTGAAAAAGTATGAAAATTCGGTTTAGGAGAATTATACGCGAGAACAAAGATTTTTTTCGAATTTCACATACGTAACCTGTCAATGTTTTAAAACTATCAAAATGTACCATACTGAGTGGTATATCCCCACTCATAATATGTGATAATATACTAGGGATGTTACGGAGCTTCAACTCCGAATCCGAAATGTTGGAACCTCCGGTTCTAATTGTACCTCTGGATTTGACTTCGGTTCCGATAAATTCAAAACGTCATGTCATGCGAGTTGCAAAAAGTTGCAACTGTGTTTAGTGTTTACTGGTGTTGTGCACAATTCAATTTTTTTTGTAATTTAAATTACGCAATTAATAAGAATTATCGATAATTAATCATTATTTTTTATCTATATAAATAAAATGTTAGCTAGGTCCATCGATGTGCGCACATCACGTAAAAACCACTGGACAGATTTTTATGAAACTGCAGATCTATACCTTATAGGCTG
Source organism: Mongoloraphidia duomilia (assembly GCA_039654895.1). Taxonomy (NCBI): domain Eukaryota; kingdom Metazoa; phylum Arthropoda; class Insecta; order Raphidioptera; family Raphidiidae; genus Mongoloraphidia; species Mongoloraphidia duomilia. Next base: position 42,338,108 of record CM077518.1, on the reverse strand, counting down.
GGTCTTTATTTCCAAGAAAAATTATCACGATATTCCTATTTATTATCAAGTTATTAAAGCTTTTATACACATAGAAATCACTCTGTCAGACAGTCACAGCATCAGTTGTGCCCGGGTGTTGCGCATATTATATATTATCAGAAAAACAGCCCTGCGTCCATTAGCTCCCGATAGCGATACAAGTAGCGCGTGTGCTTCGTATGCATAAGGTCGTTGATTCAAACCCAGTTGGCTCTGTGGAATTTTTCTTTTTTTCATGTTTATTTGTATATTTTCCGTGAAATTCTTTTTTTTTTCATATTTATTTATATAGTATGTATATATTTTTCAAATTTTTTTATATGGTTTCTTTGACGTTAATTTTTAAGCCCGACTTCGTTTTGCAGTGAGATTCTCGCGGGAGGGGGGGGGGTGAAAAAAAATCATCGCTTCGTAGGATGAGAATATCTCGCGGGGGGGGGGGAGTAAAAATAAATCATACTTCGCTTCGTAGGTGAAGAATTTTTCGCGGAGGGGATAATAAATTATACTAAATATACGTGATTGGAGCCATGAGTGACCGCTATTAAATCATAATTTCATACCACCCGGGCGAAGGCCCGGACGAGTACCGCTAGTAGAATTATAAATGAATTTTTAAATGAGAATTAAAATTTATTTTTTAATTCACTTGTCAATAAAAAATTATAAATTAATTTATAATAAGTAATAAGTTTTCTGCAAATTTCACATCTGATTTTGTGACCTCCCACTGATTCACCTCTGCCTTCACTATACTCCTTAACGTATACTATTCCGGAGTCCGGACGTATACCATAGAGATATCATAGATAGAGTAGTGGGGAGCCATAGGCACAACTGTCTGTGACAGCGTTACCTTGGAAAAGACTTCTGACGCATTTGTGGATTTAAAAATTTAGAGTAGGTATTGTTAATTTACATCTGTCGTGAATTTGTGATAGAAAAAGATAGAAGAACTGCTCTCTTCTCCATCTCTATCTTTTGCATCCACACTTTTTTGGGTGGCTTCCCAATTCTATTTATAATATTTCTATGGGGTTACCCCGCGACTGGTACGGCAACATCTAATAATTGAAATCTATGATCGAGGTACATATTATAGTGTACTTCGCTTGACATCTAACGGATTTTTTCTAAAGCTCTTTGGTCAACCCTGCAGTGGAGCGCGTGTATCGTTTAACGCTTTGCGTAAACTCACCCGGAGTCGCATAAAGAAGTATACTTCTAAAAAGTCGAAAAATTAGATATCTATCTATTATTTTTGACAATTGTTTTAATTTTTGTTAAATTACGGATTGCTCAAAAATGTATTAATCTGCATACAGGCTTCTAAGGTAAAAAATATGGATATAACACGCTGAGGTAAAAGATATAGAGGAGACATACCATATACAACTGCTTATACAAAATTGAAGCCAGGTTTGACGTCACAGGGCCGAGTAATCATGGCGGCAAAACCATAGAAATATCATAGATAGAATAGGGAAGCCACCCAAAAAAGTGTGGATGCAAAAGATAGAGATGGAGAATAGAGCAGTCCGTCTATCTTCAAAAGAGAACTGCTTAGTTTTCCATCTCTCTTTTCCAAGGTAACAGTCGCTTACAATTGTGTCTATAGCATCCGTACTCTATCTATGATATCTCTATGGGCAAAACACGGTATGGGTTGGGAATATTATTCTCTTCTTCTTCGCGCGTATGAAATGAGAACCGAGTTACACTGGCGACTGGCTTCACTTTTAAGTTTTAAATGCTTATACTTCCTCTATAGCTTTAACCTCAGTGATATAACATGAAAATTTCAAATTTTCAGAGGGCTGCAGCCTGTCACTCAAAAAAAAAACATTTTCAGATCCCTGTCCACTGGAACATTTTTTTCTTTAAATTAAATAAGGAATCACCTTCCGAAGTTTGATCTATTCCACTATTCCAAGTTGTTTGTATTATCGCTGAGTACGTAACTTTGATCCGTGGCCAAAAAAGTTTGAGAGCCACTAGCATTGATTGCTAATGAACGTATTCCAAAAGGAGGATAAAGAAATGTCTTTGTGTATACTTGCTCAATGGTTGTAAAACGCCAACGCGCGCAAATGTAAAAAAATATTGAAATTAAATGGAAAGCTCTGATATTTTACCGATTTTATTTTTGTATTGTTAAAACCCATAAATTATTTAATATAATATGAACAATATAAATCCAAAACAACTGTGCTATGATTCAACATGGATAAAAAATTCCATTTCATGCTATATTCATAATTACAGGAAAAACAGCATGACGTAACGTTCAATAAAAACAAGATTTATGTTTCTGTTGAATTATTTAAATATTTACGCGTGTGTATTTATAATAATGCTCTATATTAGACAAAACAATGTATTATATTGTGTAGATAATTTAAAAACTGTGCAATAATTAATGTATTGTCGATAAATATTAATTATATTGTTATTGACCTATGTCGTCAATAGTAATAGAAATTTACGAAGCCAGCGCCACCATATTGGTAGACAGACATATTTGATCCCAACCTTGCTTCTTGTACTGCGCTCTGCTGGCTAGAGACCTTACAGTACAGTAAACGTTACACAGCAATGGCTTCTGCTAAAGATACAGCTACATTTTTCTTAAATGGAACGTCACAACAATTTGAACAAGTGTTAAAATTGTATCCTCAAGCTTTAAAATTAAAAGCTGAACAAAGGACGAAGAAGGCTGAAGAGTTAATAAAACTAGATAACTGGTAGGTGGTGTAATATTAGTGATCTAAGTTGATACGTGTATGTTAGTGCTTGTGTCATTGAACTAGTACTTGTGCGGATACCGAACAGCGAATGATTCGAATGACCACCCTCTCGTCTCTATATTGCATCTGGGCTATTCATTATAATCACTGTTCGTCTTGTCACGTGGGAATCGATGTCAACTTAATCAAATACATTGCATACCTTTAAAAAATTGCTAAAAGTTTCTTTATTACTAATCGGTTGTATTGTAATGGTGGCACGTTTAGGTATGCATCATGGCAGCTTGTCACGATTTCCCTTTGTATGAAATTACTTTTCTAACTTTTTTATTGCCCTATATTTTCTATATGTTCTGCTGACCATTGCGAATATATTATTATTTATGTCCAATACTACCCAAATAAGTAAAAATATTGTTTTCTTAGCTTTCAAAATGGTGTCTATGTACTTTGTAATAGGCATCTACTTTAAATAGATCTATATACATTCAAAGTAAATAAGCCAGCTCGAACACTTCCGCAGTATGTCTACCAATTGTGCAGAATATTCCAAACTCAGTTTGTTACATTAGCGTACTGTATGTAAATTTAAATAAGCTTAAGAATTTGCAGATTTAATATTCCTAGACAAATGTTATATAGATAGGTAGTGTACCTTTCAATTAGGTACTGCCTTATTGGCAACTAAATTCTAATAAATTCAGTACTTATAATATAATTTAAAAAATATAAATGTACCTCAAGCTCAGTACAATTTACTCTAAATCTCGTATTGAAAAATTCATGAAACTAAAAAATTTGCGCTAATGCTATTAAAAAAATATTATTTTATAACTAATGTACTTAATTAATTATTATTTCTACATCATCATGTAGATATATGTTATACCCATTTTATATTAGAATCGATTAATTGTAATTTTTAGGGTTCTGTACTTCAGAATGAAAAAAACGGAACCCTTATAAGATCACTTTGTTGTCTGTCTGTCTATCCGCCAAGACCCTTTTTCTCGGGAACGGCTAGAGGTACTATAACGATGAAATTAATATCAAATACTAAGGTATACAACCCCATAGTCCTGTAAAAACGTCAAGCTTCTAGGTCAATGCATTAAAAAGATTTAAAAAATCACGTATTTTTTTGATACTGACTCACTCATCAAAACCTATGGGTACTTGCCGCTGCCTTGAATCTTGAAATTGGGCATGTAGAAAGGTCTCGTAGCACGAGTAAAGGAAAAATCCGATAACCATTAATTTCTAATTCTATGTGGAATTATTACATGACAAACTTAATTTTTATTAAATTGTTATAATGGTACGAAACCCTCAGAGCGCGAGTTCTACTCGCACGTTTCTGTCTTTTTTTAAATTCATATTTAGTTTATTTATTTATTATTTTTTTGTTTTGTGTTCTACCTAAGTTTTTTCTTTACTTTGCTTTAATTGAAGTAATTTATTTTATAAAGTAAGTTTATTAAGAATGTTTGATGGTTAAATATATTACTTTCAACTTTTTTGATAGCCCTGGCGCCCGCTATTTCTGTTCTAGATTTATGATTAAATATTTTTTTTTATTTATTTTTTAATAAACATTAAGATCTAATCAAACATGTCTTTTAGGTATCAAAATGAATTACCGAAGAAAATAAAGAGCCGGGGAAAGGATGCACACATGATACATGAAGAATTAGTGCAGACGATGAAATGGAAGCAAACTGTAATATTTCTTTTAGTACATGAGTCAATAACTAAATTAGTTTTAGTTACTTAACTATTTGTATTATGTTCTCATCATAACATTTGTTTATAGCGGGGCAAATTCTATCCACAACTATCATATTTAGTAAAAGTAAACACGCCACGTGCCGTAATGCAGGAAACCAAGAAAGCATTTCGTAAACTCCCAAATCTAGAACAAGCCATTACGGCGCTCAGTAATCTAAAAGGAGTCGGCACAACAATGGCCTCAGGTTTGTTTTTTAATAGATTAACTGCATACTGCAAAATTTTAAGTGTAATTTAGATACATAATATTTGTTTATTCGTTTTAGCTCTTTTGGCGGCTGCTTCTCCAGAGAGCGCTCCGTTTATGGCAGACGAATGCTTAATGGCGATACCAGAAATAGAAGGCATTGATTACACAATCAAAGAGTACTTGAACTTTGTCAATCATATACAGGCTGCTGTAGGCAGATTAAACAACAATTGTCCGACAAAACCGTGGTCAGCCCATCGAGTGGAACTGGCCCTCTGGACTCATTATGTTATCAGTGAATTTAATCCCGACCTATTAGCCAGCGTGTCTGCGAACGGCAACTCCGTTCATCAGAACGGCGATTCCGTAGGAACTGAAATTTCGGATGAAAGCAATCAGGAATCTATAAACGGAAAGACTGTCACACTAGATGCTGCTTTGGACGATACGACGACGACTTCGTTTACGGAAGACTCTTTGGACAAACCCGCCACTCCGATCGTCGCAAATGAGGAAACAAACGATTCAGTCGTATCCGAATCTACAAACGACTCGACAACGGTCATAGACGCTATTATATCCGGCAATAAGCGATCGATCGCTGATGTCGAAGATTCATCTAACAATGCCGAGTCCGATAGCAACCCGGAGACACCGATCAACAAAAAAATTAAGGTGGATAATAAAGAAACAGTATCAGTGACGCAAGAAAATAATGATGAAGAACAGTCGTCCGAGATAGAGAAATCAAAATTAGATGAAATTAAAGACAAGTGACGTAACCACTTTTAAAGTATAATATGTTACCGTCAGGTTAATTATTATTATTATTGACTAATTATTATTATGATTATTATTAGTGATGATAAATAATTATTTACAGCTGATTCATTATCATGCAAGAAACGATCAGATACAATATAATTATAGCTCATCACCTTTGTTCACACAATTCAATTTTGACTAGGCGGTAATTTTTGCGAAACCAAACAGCATAAATATCACTAACATTTGTTGTAAAATTGTTTTTTATTATTATTATTTTGTAGATTATAGACGCGTCGACAACTCAGGTCATTAGCGTCTTCAACACAACAATTAAAAATCCATTTGTGTATTAGAATCTGCCAGCCCGGCATACACAAACCGACTGGTGCGAGCTCGGACTCGTGGGAACGCCAATTCCCAAAGAACATTGGAATTGCAATTGCGAGAACAACTACATTCCAATGTTCTCCCTGGGAGAGTAAAATTGTTTTAAAACACAGTCGTCAGACGGACTTAATTTTATCGAGATTGTTTTGCAGCCGCGAATTCATCTTCGTTATTTTATATCAAAAATGTATCTTATTCGTTGTTTGCACTGTCTTTTATTCTGAAATCTCATTCTACAGTGATTCAAGCGTTTGTAATTTACAGATTTCTTATTTTGTCAAACTAAGGTATTTATGCTGTGGAAACTAAATAACTGTTGCAAGATACAAATATATTCCCCAAAACTGATTCCCAGTTCATAATGCGAAGATTCATTTGCCAACATTCTTGAGTGTTTATAAGGGCCGGATCTTGAGCTGAAGAGGCCCCGGGGCAAAACAAAATTTGGGGGCCCCATTTATAAATTACTTGTGATGTTAATATAGAATAAATGAAGGGTAAGAATCACAGTATTTTGTCGATAATTTATTTATATTGTATTCGTTAAAATCTGAATTGAGTGAAATTCGTTTGGCGTATTATTGATTAATTCGTTTTGATCATTATTTACTGAATGATTTTTTTCAACTTTTTATGCAATGTTTTGAGATTGGGTTAAATAATTTTCCCGTTTCATCCCTTGCCAGGGGGTCCCCTCAAGTCGGGGCCCCTGGACATTGCCCTGGTTGCCCCATTGTAGATCCGGCCCTGGTGTTTATATTTGGTCAGTTCGCATCTCGAACTATCCGATAGACTTAAATAGGCTGAATTTAGAAAGAATTTTAGACTCTGTTCACTGAAACAGTTTTCTAAAATTGGGGAACATAATTTATCTTCGCAGTATCATTCAGGTTCTAAAAACAATTGAGATACTCGTTTGGAGTATTGATGTACGATATCTTACTTTCGTTTATATTTTTTTATTTAAATGTTGCAACTATTAAAATATGCGTAAAACATACTTTGATAGTTGTTACATATTTAATTTATTAAACCCTGTAAATTTAAAAGAGAATTAAGAAATGTAGTTATTTCCAAATAATTTTTTACAATCGTATTATTACTCTACGTTTGTATGTTCATAGTATGAAAACGTAATTAAAAGAATTTTTTTAGTTGTCTATTGTATAAAAGTTACAGTAATCAAATATTATTTTATTTGACAGTTTTAATATGTCATTTGAAAGAAATGAAAGAGAAACAGGAAATTGTAGTTTTTTAATATGTACAACATAGCTAAATAGGTAATTTATTGTTTCCATTATTTTTTAACACTTCACACGTTATACTCTTGTTTATTGTCATTTCTTTACTTTTTAATATTTTCAGCATTAGAGTTCATAAAAGAAAAACGATTTTAAGTAAACTTTTTTTTTTTGTATAACATTCCAAGAATTTACTTATTTTATCATAATGTTGTATTGAGTATTCAAATTTAATTTTAAATAAAGCAGATTTATTTCAAATATAAAGCTATCTGTTTTAAAAAATGATTGTGAACCAATTTAAGAGATATCAAGATTTTGAACGTATTATAAAACAGACTACCTTACCATGCAGGAGTCATCAACGAACTGTCTAAGAATCGCTTGAAATATATATTCTGACATCGGTTGTTTTGAACACAGTGCTGGCTAATTGCAACAAACCATATGACAGTACCCAGGATAAAAACAATCATCAAAGCTAAATTATTGAATATAAGATAATTATCAATTAAATAGATGTGTGTCAAGTTGTATGGACCAGCTTACATTTTGTCAAATTTTTCAACGCAAATCGTTTGTTCCGGACGCCTACAAAATTTTAGCGTTTGTTCCGAAAAAATAAAAGAATTATTTGCAATAAAGTTGTAGGTATGAACCACGTTCTAATAACAGCATTTTGAGAATTTTGATTATTCCAATCGTTTGTTCTCTATTTGTTCCAGACGTCTATAAAATTTCAGCATTCGTTCTGAAAAAATAAAAAAATTATTAGCAAAAAATAAGTGACGAACCAATAACCACTACTGGTCAAAAGTAAAGCGACAAACGTATGTCCAGTAGTGTACATATACTAGTGGTTGGTCACCTATTTTTGCTAATAACTTATTTTTTCGATACAAACGCTGAAATTTTGTAGGCGTCCAGAACAAACAATTGGCTAATTAAAATTCTCCAAATACATATAGTTATTAGGACGTAGTCCATACAACTTAACGTCAAGTTGGCTGGCCACTTATTATTGCTAATAACTTTTTTATTTTTTCGGAACAAACACTAAAATTTTGTAGGCGTTCGAAACAAACGCTTGGCGTTGAAAAAGTTGAAAAAATGTAAGTTGGTCACATATAGACCATGGGCCAGCATATACAAACCCTCTCCCCCCACGTGGGATTTTATGAGTCACACATTTTTTTGTCATCTAGTTTAAGGTTTTGGTTGTTTGTCCCTGGTCAATTACAGCATATTGCGGAAAAACCCGGAAAACCACAGAGACGCCCAGACCAAACCGCTCAAGCTATAAACTTGAAATTTGGACAGTAGGTTCCTTTGGTAACGTAAGCACCCACATAGAAAGGATTTTTCGAAATTCAACCCCTAAGGGTGTTCCTTACAGGCTGTAAAGATGCACTAAGAAAGGATTTTTCGAAAATCAACTCGTAAGGAACATAACTTAAAAATTTCATGTAGTTTAGGTTGTGCAATACACCCCCTTTTGACGCCCTTTGGGGTTGAATTTCGAAAAATACTTTCTTAGTGGGTGCTTACTAGTGATGTGCCGGATCGTTAAAAATGTAGATCCGCGGATACGGATATTTGGTCTCAAGATCCGCGAATACGGATACGGATCTTAACTTTCTTAGAGTACGCGGCGGTAAATACTAAATATTGCACATCGACCTTTGGAAAGAGACTATCTGTTATGGGAAAAAGTTATTGACGACGATATTAAAAAATAAAAAATAATCTGAATGGAATTTAACTGTTTTTCATTATTACCTAATCACCTATATATATAAAATTTTATCTATGAATTGAAAATTGATAAGGTAAAAGATCCGCCAAAAAACTAACGGATACGGATCTTTTTTTTCCCTCAGATATCCGCGGATACGGATCAGATACGGATATCCGGCACATCACTAGTGCTTACGTCACCAAAGGAACCTTATACTGTCCAAATTTCAAGCTTATAGCTTTAGCGGTTTGGTCTGGGCGTTGATTAGTCAAAAAATTCTACACCCCCGTTTTACCCCTTAAAGGTTGAATTTAAAAAAAAATCTCGAATATGGGCTTAATTACCTGAAATTGGAATATTAGGAGCAAATAATAAAGATTTGTTAGTAAAAAGTAATTTCCTTTGTATCTGTGGTTTCCGGGTTTTTCCGGGATAAGCTGTAATTGACAAGGGGCAAACAACTAAAATCTTAAACTAGATGACAATGCCTACAAAAAATGTGAGACTCATAAAATCCCACGGGGGGGGGGGGCTATATATGCTGGCCTTCGCTCAAATATTAAATAAACGTACAACTTTGAACTTTCATTATCAGAGGCTATGTAGCAACAATCTAACAATTGCTACTGCCAGTGCCATCTAAGAACCAACACCCAAACCTATATATCTAGAGCGATATTATCGTTACTCAATTATTGTGGCTACTTATATTATTTCTCTATATTCTATACCCAAAAGCTGTATCGTAGGGTGCACGATGAAAAGACATCAACGTCAACAAATGGACGTTTCCAGTACACAAAAATAAATATACACGGCCTTGGGAATCACGCGCCTTTGTGCACATAAATCTCAACTTTTAAATTAAACCTATATTTTTTTTATTCTTTTGTCAACGCGGTGTGAGTAGGAAAAAAAGGGCAAATAAATGGTTTTGTTTTTTTACCAATTTTCATTTGATTTATTTAAAATAATAATTAACAAATAACAATATCATATGTAGTCGAAAAATCTAGTGTATACATTTTTGTATGTTTTTATATACAAAAATAATAACAAATAGTTGAGGTTTCAATACACTACAATACTTTTCTATAAAGTTACAATTGGAAATACAGTTTTCATTATATATTATGTATTTGAACACTACTATAAATATTTTGATTGACCACTAAATTATTTTGCAAAGGTACTTTGAATTTTTATTATAATTAATTATACAACGGGCCAAAAAACAGCTGCACTTAGTTGATTGTAATATATTATAATATCGAGTTTTCTGGTCCGCAGTGTATAGAATATTATACATTATTATAATACCTCAAACTAAAATAAATTGCAACAAACATAATAAATGTAAACAAATACTTAATAAAATATAAATGACACATAATTTAAATACCTACTTATACATTATATAATATCAAAGTCGCTAACAAGAATAAAATAATGTTTAAACAGAGTTTTTGATTTAGTGTTTCAGAATTTGAAATATAAATTGTAATCAAAAATTGTGTAAATTATATGTAAAGATTTCAAATATCAATTGCATAGCACAGCAAAAATTCTGTGTTTCATGATGCCAATTAAAAGAATAATAATTTCAAAAACGCGTAATTATAATACCAAAAATAAATTACTTGTGTAGTAATTATTTACTAAAGATTCCATATTTTTACTTATCAAAAGATCAGTTCATTCTTTTGTTATAATGAGAAACAAAAACATTTTCAAATAAGTCCATTCTGCATATCTGAATAAATTATGACAATTGACCAAATTCATTTGTTTTTAATAATTGAGCATCAATCTTACTTTGAGCGTAACAAAATCACATTTTTTATCAACACAGAAGTTTCATGGATGAATATTGAATTACAAAATTGATTCTGGAAGACAACTGTCATTCGGCGTCGGAAGACGGAACAAGCTGTCGGAAGACAGAAATTACGATAAGTCATATTAATTAATTTTTATTTTATAAAACCGAAAATATCGTTTGGAAAGTGAAAACTTCGTTAATTGAAGAACATCGAACTGATCCTTTGCACTGATAATTTGATACGCTATGCAAATGTCTATAAAAATAGTTTTAACAACATTATCACTAAACGCTAAAATCGGGCAACTACTGTATTCTATGGTTGACCACAGAACAAATGAACAGCATGAAACATGCCGTATTTATTTACTTCTTACACCTCTTGAAGCGAGAAAAAATCAAATCACAAACAAAAGCAGGTACATAATAATAATATTATAATTATTAATATCAAGCTTATAGGGGAAAGCTGATTGAGCATTAAGATTAGAAAATTTATATTAGAAATCGTGTCCATCGTGATTATAATAAAATTAAGCAAAATCGCAGGATAGTGGACAAAATAATTTGATTTATTAAATTAAATGTACGACGTTTCGTCTATAGATTTAGACTTTTTCAAGTACAATCATAAAAATAACAATATTTATGAAAATTAATATTAATTACTAACCATAGCAATTAACATAAGATAGGGTACATAAGACAAAAACATGGTAACATGGTAACAAATTATGTTGACTATAAATTTTAACAATCAATAATAATAATAATACAAAAATTAGTATAATTTCATAATATAATTGTACTGACTACTTAAATTTTGAGTGTCTGTTCTATAATTTTTTTTTTTTTTTTTAGTACTTTGGAAACAACGTAATCCATCACAATGTTAGCTAAAACTGGACTTGCTGGGTTTCCCATTGCGCTGCCGTCAAGTTGAAGGTAGAAATTGTTATTGTAGCTAAAATAACTTGTGTCAAAACAAAAACAAATAAGTTCAATGAGCATATCAAAAGTTATGTTGATTTTCTTTGACCACAAAAAAAATATAATCAATCAATTATAGAACAGACACTCAAAATTTAAGTAGTCAGTACAATTATATTATGAAATTATACTAATTTTTGTATTATTATTATTATTGATTGTTAAAATTTATAGTCAACATAATTTGTTACCATGTTACCATGTTTTTGTCTTATGTACCCTATCTTATGTTAATTGCTATGGTTAGTAATTAATATTAATTTTCATAAATATTGTTATTTTTATGATTGTACTTGAAAAAGTCTAAATCTATAGACGAAACGTCGTACATTTAATTTAATAAATCAAATTATTTTGTCCACTATCCTGCGATTTTGCTTAATTTTATTAAGATTAGATTGTACAGTATAGACGCTCGACAACCTAGGTCATTAGCGTCTATTGAGTATTAAACGATTATAATTTTTAATAAAATATAAAGTAAAAGTTTAAATAACCCAAAAAAGTAGTTTATAACACAACATAAAACTACCGCAACACTTTTTGATAACTTCAAAATAATATGGCGGTCTTAAGTGACACTAACCATTAACCAATAGCATTGCGCGAGTAATTCATTGATCAGATAACGTGTCAGTCATTCACAGAAGGAAGCATTTGTTTTAATCTTTTCTCACCATAAGAAGTACTGACTACCAACTTCAACTGTCATAGTTGAGCGTGTTTATTTTTTCTCTTCTGTACTTATATAATTTGTACCTTATCGATGATAGTTTTCTATAACTAACCTGTCTTTTTTAAAAGCTTGTCTATTTGGTTCCCGTTACCTTCGCACACTTGTGTTTGAAGAAGACTTATCTACATCGGATGCTTCTTCACTTGTCTTTACAATGTTACTCTACTAAATTTATTGAAGCAGTTACACAGTTACACACATTCCTTCTTTACGCATATCTGACTGACTAAATGAATAGTTAAAATTAGTAAAAATATATATTTATTTAATAGTCTTTAATTTCATAATAAAACCATGAACTATGGTTTTGGAGAACTTTTAATACTCATCAATGGCGGTTAATATGGGCTATATGATCAAGTTTTCACATTTCTAGGGATCTCATTATATTTACCGAATTTCAAAATAAATTACTACATATACATTCGAAATTTACAAAATTTTTAATATTTGTCAACATAAAACACGACCTCAAAAAATATTCTATGACCCCAAAAATCCATTATTCGCCATTGATACCTGATTCAATTATTGGGAACTTCCTATTAATTTTAAACAAAAAAAAATACTAATTAGTAATTACCAACAATGAATCGTTTTCGGTGGGATTTGATCACTATTAACAAAAATGGAAAATGCAGCCAATTGCATTTTTGTCATCATTCATAAATATATTTACTAATTTAAAGTTGGTATAAATCGTTTGAGCAAATTACGGTGGATCCTTGTCATTTTTACATGATATTTACGAAATCATTTTTTTTAACAGGGAAAGTGCATTGTCACAATTAACCTATTATTTTCTACCATTAGAAGTTGTTCGGTATTGGCACTCTAGACAGTGGCGTAGGGTGGCTAGACCAAAGGTTCCTAGCCTCATGGAAGGGCTCTTTTGTTAGTGTAAGTGTTCGGCTGCCGACAGGCTACCACTTGTTAAAAATCTATCTAATTTTACAATATCACTACATATTTATTATTATACTGTTACTTATGCTTATACTATTTTTTTAACTTGTATGTTACTATATAATAATACTTTAAGGGGTATAAAACCTTTAAAAAACTACTTATACTACTGGCAGTAAGTAAACTTGGGAAAGGTGAGCGAGTTATCGAAAAATGTTTCGTCAACGAGTTCAAATAAATTAACATTAAATTATAAAAATGTTATGGGCCTGAAATTTGTAGTTACGCCACTGACTGAAGACGTACACTCTCCCTAATTAACGAAGTTTAAACAATGTTATTTAGCCAAGGATCAAATTCTATTTTAATTGTACTATGCTGTATACCGAAACAGAGTAATAATGCTATTCAGTACACGTTGGTATTACCGAAAAATAGCTTCTACCAATCTTCAGACTACTGAGCTACAATTATATTCTACAACTGAATTAATATATTTGGCACTATTCTAATTATCGCTTGCACCAACAGTTACCTTTACCGAAATTCAATATACGGTAGAGTTACATAGACTATACAGTGACGATTATCCGAACCCACCAAAACTTGAGCGCATTTAAAACTGCATTTTTTGGGACCATTAGCTGGTTCCTTTTTCACAGTAGTTGATATATTAACTCAACTATAAACAGTACTTGTTTAGTTTGTTGCATTAGTTATCAAGACGCAAGTTCAATTTTTTACTTGACTATGGCAAAGCCTAGGAGGGTAATTTTCGCTGGGATGTTTCTTCTTCTATATACCATTATAATACATAACTATAATATACAGGGTGTATCACAGGATTGAATACATAGAAAAGTAATGAGTGCAACAAGGAAAACACAAGCAAAATGAGTAGCGTGACAAAGATAGAATACACATGGCTAACTTAACTAAATTAATTATCATGGTTTTTACATGAAAAGAGGGCAAAGCAATCTCTGATCGTAACTAATTTGTACTGTGTACTTTTCCCTATGTTCGGTTTCCTGTGATACACCCTGTATATGCATAGTTTTTATTCGATTTCGCCAATAATTTACAATATCTAACTATCTATATTATGATTTTGCCCAAGACAATTTGTCGATAACTCATGCTATATGCAGTCCCGATTCGTTCGGATAATTGACGATCTACTGTATTCAATTTACTTAATTTGAGTTAGACACATTCATGCTAGTGTTTAAATCTCCGATTTCTGATACAAAAAATAGAAATCTGTAAATTCTTGTTAATTAATCAATCAACACTGGCGCAAGTGACTAGTGATGGGCGATTGTAAGATGTTTTTACAATCAAAACAATTGCAATCGTTTATAATAACAATCGAGTCCACAATCGACTGGGAGTTTGATTTTACAATCGAAATGTTCGATTGGTCAAACAATTCAAATGTTCGATTGTTCAAGTCGATTATTTGCCACATAGGCTATAGCAATAGCAGCGAATGAGAATACATATAATCGCGATTCAAGGTTATATGCTAGTTGACTGACGTCTGACGTTCACGCGACTCGTTCATCGTTGATTGTACACTGTTCAGTCGGTACTCTGTGATCTCTTCACTATTGAATTCGTATCTGACTAATGTAAATAAATACATTAGGAGAGCACTCGATTACTGCACAATTGACCATCGACTCGACCACAGTTATTGAGTGATGAACGATTGTATATTATGTAGCGCTCGACAGTGTACGATTCAGTACTATGCGACTCGGTCAACTATGAAACAACAACAATCGAGTTTAAATGAAAACCAACGAGAGTCATCGAGATGTTTGAACAATCGAGACAATCGACTAAAATATCTTGTAATCGCCCATCACTACAAGTGACTATATGCGAATTATTCCTATAATGAATGGCAAGCATAACCAAATATTATTAAAGTAGTTCTATGTTCAATAATCGTTTCCTTCTGAAAACCTCAGATAGCGCAGTATGTACTGTTTATCAGTTTTATTACTATCTCTAGATTGTTCCATTAGATAACCTAACCATAACCACCATTACTTAGTTGATTGTATCGCCGCCTATCGGAATCAAATTTCTCACATCGACATTGAACATATTATTTATAGGCACTAAAATATTTGGTATAATAAATGTACAGGCAGATCATTATTTCAAACGTAACACATCATGAAATAAAAATTCCAGAATGACCAGGCTAGTAATTCTGTGTCTTTTGCTAGAATATAATGACTATAATTTACTATGAGAAATTTGAAATAATTCATAGATAAATTGACAAAAAATACTGCAAAAATAATTACTGATTAAAAACGCTCGGTGTGGCAATTTGAATATTATTATATAAAGGGAAATATTCTAAACATATCTTATACTATGATATAGGTTCACTATGCTTTAGTTAATTAAATGGTACGGTGGGTTTGGGAAGTCATAAACAATTCCTAAATGTGGTGTGGCATCTAATTTCAATAACGCACGCATAGCCTGATAGTGAATCACTTCACATAAACGCAGTAATTTCAGACTGATACCATTTCGATAATTTTAATAATCGTCATTTTCATATTTTAGTAATTAAACACGTTCTTGAAAATTTTTCAAAAGTGTCATGATTAGTTATTTATCACATGTTTCGTTGCCCAATTATTGTAGTAGGAAAATATGTAATTATTGCACAATATCTACATAATTATCATTGCTATTTCCTTAGGATCTATATCTATAGGAAATGGGATGCTTTGTCAAAAAATATCAATATAATTTCAAAAAAAGTCAATATGTGATAAGCAAAGGGAAAGTACAAAGTGAACACATAGCAGGTAGAGAGCGATCCCATAGTTATCTATGTGTACAATATAAACAAAACAAAAGCGACGTTTTGTTTTGTAGGTCTTATCCACTACATTGACTTTATGGAGACAGTGGCGACAATAGACTGTCAATTCAAATTTCGACACAACATGGCGTTGCTATGGCATTGCGTGAATTTTTCGAAAAATTCACGCAATGCCATAGCAACGTGGTAAACAACGTCGCCATGTTGTATCGAAATTTGAATTGAAAGTCTATTGTCGCCACTGTCTCTATGAAGTCACTGTATTATCCACTATTCACAATTTTTTTTTTGTTCATTAACGCTGTAAGAATTTGTTGTTAACAATAGGGCGCTTAATGTTGCATTAATTATTTAAATTTCAGACATTGAATGCGTTCGTTGGTTTCATAATTTTGAAGATTTCCATCAAAATGATAGCCGCGCACGCGTAGTCTAAAAATAGACTGTGTGCATGCGTACGAGCGACTGTGAGCGTGCGCGCCCATAATTTTGATGGAAATCTTCAAAAAGAAGAAACCAATACACATTGATATTTGCAATGCGTAAACCCTGTAGCAGAACATGATAAAATCTGATCTAAATAGTCAAAAGATCTGACTGCCGTCTGACAATCACTATTTAATATTAAAAAACTATGTTTTTGATTCTTTTTGTTTCCATTAATCAGAGAATGTAACTTCTGCTAAATATTTGTTGATAATAAACGCATTTAATGTTTACCTATACGAGTAAGGTTGGCTCTACAAATACGTTATTCGTCCACGAATATTCGATGTTCACTATGCATTACGCATAATATGTGGAATCGTGTTCCATGTACAGATATTTGCCATACATAACAAATATATTGTTTAGTGTAGAGATGGTAAATTGTAAAGGGGACGAATATTCGTCTTGAGATATTTGCGCAAGTCTCCACACTTAGTTAATGAGCAGTTGCGATTGTTTGTAGTCTTGTACTGTAGTGCTTGTTTTCTACACGAATATTTTCATTTCTCATGGTATGCCAGCATGTTTGTTACAGATATAGTAGTGTATGTATGGACAGAATATTTGGCAAATAATTACACAAAAACATTTGGTCAAAAACATTAATGAAAATTAACGAATATTTGTTAACGGATGTGTGAAACCAATTTAATTTAGTCATTTGGTTTAACTAATTAATGAAACACTAAATAATCTATTGTTGTCAACAATTTTCACTAGAGTTTGTTGATAATCACAACGTATACTTTTCCTATCGACTGAAGAATTCAGATTAACTAAAAATTTACTAAAAGAATAAAAATAATCTTTATAAATCTAGATTGGCTACTATTCCGTCCACAGACGCAGCTGTCACATCCTCAAATCCAGAAATGGGATCCGGATACAGGTAACTGAGTATTGCGTAATAATGTATGCCGGCAGCACATACGACAAATATGTGCCATATAGCATGAGCACATGGTATCGATCCATCCGCCTTGAAAAACACCACGCCCAGTACATAGATTAGTCCCCCGATCTTCAATTCTGACATTCCTGAAAACTCATGCTAACAAACGAGCACATTGTTTATTGAGCATGTAAGGGTTTGATAATCAAATTTAGTCGAAGCTGTGAGTTTACACACTATCAGAATACATATTAATTAACTAGCTGTTAAGCTCGGCGTTGTCCGCGCCCCAGAATAATGCTCTATACAGCATATACAATCGTGAAAATTAAATTAAAATTGATTCAGCATTGTCAAATTTATCATAAACGGGACTTTATATAATAGATCTTGTATTTATGCGCCTGTACTACACAATTTTTATCATAAACTAATATTCTCTTTACTATCAAAATACATCTACAGCCGTATTTTGCGATATGTGTTCCTAAAAATCGCCACGCTACAGAAATTCGTCCAATAAAAATAAAATAACAGGGTTATGCACAACACTTCATAAAACCTTACAGTGTCATAATACTATATGCGTAATTTCTTAACAGTTCTATCTAAAGTAACCCAACCGTTAGGAGCCAAAAGTGACTAAATTCTGCTGGCCTATACTGTATATTGTACTAATGGTGTATTAACAGGCAGCGCTATCTATTGGGTGCGTTACTGTACTAATTTCCAATTTTTTTAAAAGCCATTTCAAATATCTGTCTTTAGTATTAGGTCACACGGTATTTATACATTCGAGTGTAATTACATTTAGCTAGGTAGCGTTTTTCACATTCACCTGGCGTTGCTCAGTAATGTAAAGCACAGTCACCCTCGTGATTTCGCCTTCGGTGACTTTATTCCACCCATTTATAAATCGCGTATAAACAAATTCGCGCAACGCAAACATGCATTATAACAGAAAAAGTCGGTATTTCATATTGAGTATGTTTTTGTTATTTTCAAGTCTACTATAAACAGTAAATAATATTTTTGTTTATTATTATAAAGTTTGTACCCCAAATATTGCGTCAAGAATGCTTTGTGATTATTTACTCAATCTTGATCATATGTAATACAGCAGCTTCGACTATTAATAATAATTTATTACATACCTCGCATATTATCGGCAATGCTGGGCCAACACCCATAACCAGGTAAAATAATGTTTCAAGACTCTTGTATCGTTCGTGGAAGATCTGTTGATAGATGATACCAAGGGTGGCAAGCACCCATACAAACCAGCGCATTGCAGGCGCCCAACCAGTACTTGGAAGCGATAATACTGTCAGCCATGGAAAATAACTACCAGCAATGAACACGTAAATCATCGCACGATCGCATCGATGCAGCACATCCTTCAATTGTCTGTTTCAAAATAAGTTAAATAACTATTAATTACTAACCCATTAACAATATATGATTGTTTTAATAATACGAACCCGTTTCTGTTGCAGTAAAAAACGGAATGGAACCAAGTCGATACGGCAAACAGCAAAACTAGGGTAGCTCCGTAAACCAAAGCAGACAAAATCTGCGATGGAGAGCTAGCTCTGTGTAGTAAAACGCACCAGGCCCAGACGCTGGGTATGACCCAAATACCGTGAGTAATCACGTTAGCCAAATGTTCCACTTCCGTTGGAGAATAGGCTTCGCGCCCACTTGCTCGTTTGTTTTTCCAGCGTATTCTATAGAAAAAAACAAGTGAAAATATATTATCTTAGCAAAGTGGTTATTATGTCTTTTAATTTATAAGTTTTTACAACTAATCTGACCTTTTTTTGAGGGCGAGTTCTTAAACTAAAGAAAATTAGAATATTTTTTACATTTACTTACTGTCTGAGTGTTTGCCATGGTATTAAATTTAACAATGAAAAACTATGTTGTCGATGAGACAAATTTTCGTTTGAATTCATTCCTATTTTGTTATTTTTGCTCAATCCGATTTAATGCATCGGGTATAGAATACTGTATAACTACAGTTAACACAAGAAAATCAATTGGAGTAATAGTTCAAACCACACAAAGAGCAAGCAATATTAAGTAGTTGGTTCCATATGCAAATAAATTAATAAATTGGAGGACAATAAATTGGTACGATTTATTTAAATATGGATATTAATGAAGTGACACTTGACTTTTATGAATTGGATTTTGTATCGAAATGCATTCTGTTCTTCATTTTGTTTTTTTTTTAATAAAAACATTTTTATGGTAACTGTCTTTTCAATAGAAATGTACTGAAAAAAATTATAATATTATGCTCAGTAATATTTATTTTAAAAAAATGTACATTGAGGTTAGATGACAGATGTCATTTCAACATCTTTATCCTCACTAATCTTTATTTTCTTAAGTAAAAGGTATTCTCGTTCGGAATCAGAATCGTTCACTAGTTCCAACTAGTTCACGGTTCAATTATAGTACAACAGTGATCAATGACGTTGACCCATTGAATAGACGTTGTTATAAAAATAAACTGATAAGCGATAACAATTAAAATATTAGAACAAATGCTAATGTGAAAAGTCTCACTTGAATTTTGAAATACACATATTTATAAAAAATATTATCATGCTTTTTTGACACAATAATAAACAACAATCGATTTTCCGAATGTATACCAAGACGTGATCATAATCTCTGAGTTAAATAAAATATGGATACTGATAATAAAGTTAAATTTTAAATCCCGCCAAACTATTTAAAATGTCAACAACCAAGGTTACAAAATTTAAAAATTGTAATCAAATTTAATTATGACTAATATGTCAGATTTACTTTATAAGAAAGGATGCGTTCCACGTATTGTTGAATGGTTGGATAAGAACACAACAATTAATACTAACGCCGTTACCAGAAAAAGAATTCCAGTTGGAAGACGAATAATAGGAAAATGTTGGACTGAGAACAGGCAGGTGACAAGTTTTTTTACCGTTGCATTCAGATTTTGACATTATGTACAGACTATTGTAACTGTACCATCTATTACAAAAATAATAAACTTAAATGTAGGTAATACCAATAAATAATTAATTTATCTTTATAAAGAATCAAGTACAATATCTTTAAACGTTATGCAATGCACGAGAAATAATAATAGGATAATAAATTCTATTCAAAATGGATCATTTTCTACATAGTCAGCTAATGAAAATTCCTAAAGTTAAAAAAATTTTAAAATCATCTCCCGTGAAATACCGCCGCTGCTAAAGTGCAACTACTATACTGTAAAATTCATAAAAAAATAAAAATTCAAATTGCAGTTCAGCAGAGCAATCGCAGCAATTCTGTAAAAAAATGAACTCATTGCAAAAAATTAAAGTAGCATTGTTGAATTTGATGATTTTTGTGCAAATCTTCTGTTTGAGATTTTTCTTCATTAGGGCCGACAGACCAATTCGCACAACCTTAAAAAGCGCGCGCTTATGGGCTTAAAATAAAATATCGCAGGGACCTCAAAAACAAAAAAAAATGATTTTTAATTTTAACATTAGAATAATAATGGAAAATTCAGTCGTGTTAAAAAAACATTTTAAATCTTTAGAATCGTCTCAAAATCAAATTCCCATTGCGCTTGAAAGTTGAAGGTCTCCAAATCTGATGTTCCAAATATTTAATCCGCTATAAATAAAAACATCTGTTCATTTCTCTACAAATCGGCAACCCTTTTATATTTAGCGTCCAAATGTTACAGATTTACGTAAATTATATAATACTTATAGATTTATCGATTTCTTTTGGATATCCATTTATAAATATTATTAAAGGCATAATGATAATAATATTATTAGGTATGTTGTGTACATTGGCATTAATATCATATGGCACATTATGAACGGCCTTCTATCAAAACTTCCATATATGGTAGAATCATAAACGAAAGTGAAACAAGCTTATAATGTTAAAATATTGCCTTTAACATGATAAATGTTTACCAAATGGTGTATTCGTTCCTACATAAGTATTATAGATACATGCATAATAATAATATACTGCCAAATTGAGAAATAAACAATAACCATATGTTATAGAATATTTTAAAGTGTGAGCTGTATTTTAATTAATAATTATGAATATGTAATATTTTACATTATTGTTATGCGTACTATGTTAATAATAATATGAACTACTATTCTGATAATAGTTTACTTTGATAATTAAGAACCGAAAAGTAAATTAATAATAAACAATTGAAATGTCAATATTTCAGGTTCAACTATTTTGAAATTTTTAGTGTTATCAATTTTTTGATAACATTTCAATATTAACTAACGTAATATAATATTATTTTCAGAACTGTCGTAAAACTTTCTATTTATCGATTGTAAATTTATGTTTTTAAAATTGGAAACAGAAACAATTTACAGTTACTTATACGTACTTTAAAAATATTTTTAAAGGCTATAATAATTAAACTGCATGTTTTATTGAATTTACTAAATAATGAAGAGAAATGGCTAATCTACGATAAATTAATTTTTCATTAATTTAATTGTGCTTTGAAGCCGGTCCTGATCAGGTTAAATATTCTATATTTGCGTACATAAATGGTATTAGTCACTAACTAGTCATAAGTGTAGGTATATCACTGTATTTTCTGTGCGTGAATCATCATTTTCTAAATATAAATGGAATATCTAGTTACGGTACAATACGCGCTGTTCTTCACAGAGATTACAGATCACCTAATTACAAACAAGGCTTAATTTCAATAACCAAAAACTACATTTAAAATTTGCACACAAAATTATCCCTTATAACAAGAAAAGCTGGAAAGCATTTCATTGCGGGTAGCTATATGAATATATCACATCACATATATTCTGAAATTTTATTGTAAAAATTACTGAAAAATAAATTAGTTGAATAATAAATATTATTGACTGACATTATTTTAAAGAGTTAAGAAATCTTACGGATTGTTGGCATTGTTTTGGGGTTTTGTCTTTTGTTTTTACAACCTTCTCGCTTTAATGATTTCTGACTGAGCATTAATGTCCCACACATTTTTTAAAAGTTTTATTGGCTTAAAATAACTGATGACAATAAAATACCAGGTTGATTAATGTAAAACCGAACAGGAGATTCATCACCTGTTTTCGTTCCCGCTCATTTGCAGTGCCAGTTAATTAAACTATTGCGAGGTGGTTGGAACTTGGAAGGAGTCGTCCTCGTTCTCTCTGTAACCTCCTTGGTAGAAGCGCACCTGCTTTTTCGTTTGCCTCCTCTCTTGTGAAAGAGAGATGGCGATAGTTGTCGTGCTTTTCGGGTGCGGTCAACGGCAAGTACAGCAACACGTCGGTCTTGTATGTCGTTGGCGAGTGTCGACTATGAGATACATAACGTACTTCTGTCAGTGTGTTAAGCGGTTGTACAGCACAAACAAAAGTGCCCAAAACTGTTAAAATTATTTATTAATATATGATTTTTATACAAATGAAGTGCCTATAACGATAATTTAAAATAAATGTCAGTATTTTATGTTTAAATGTAAACCTGACGTAGAATATAACATATTTTTTTGTTTGATCGGCAAAATACAATCTGTGTATTAAACTGTACATAAATAATATCTTATCGGTATTGTGTGGTGTGTGATTGTGTGTGTGCATTTTTTTGTTCGGAATATTTTTCTTTTAATATCATCGACTATTGCATTTTACCCTCACAATGGCCACAGACGATTTAAAGGATCGTAGTGATCCCGAATTAAAGTATCTTTCGGTTGATAGGAATAATTTTAATGACCCGGCAACTCAGGCAGAATGGACACAAAAACGCCTCGCGTGGGTTCCCCACGAGAACCAGGGGTTTGTCGCCGCAAGTGTTAAGGGTGAACGTGGCGATGAAGTCGAAGTGGAAATTGCCGAAACGGGAAAAAGGATGTTCGTCGCCAAAGATGATATCCAGAAAATGAATCCGCCTAAATTTGACAAGGTCGAGGACATGGCCGAATTAACGTGCCTGAACGAGGCGTCCGTTCTCCATAACCTCAAGGATCGATATTATTCAGGCTTAATTTACGTGAGTTACATTGCTTTTCTTAACCAGAGTTATTAACAGTAACATGTTAAGGTTATGTCTTCTTGTAAAGTGAATATAACTTCCATCAAATTACTTATCGATATCTAATACCCATTAATTGAAATTATCAATCGGATTATCGATTATTTACTGAACTGTTCAGTTCTGCATTATTTACGACCTCAATTAAATGAGTTTTAAAATATAAGTAACAAAAAACTGCCAGCTTGATATAGGTGGTACTAGGTACCCTACCGCCTTTTAGTCATGGGTCTACTCAGTTCAATTCAAGACCAAGTTGAAAAAAATCTTTTCTTGACAGTTATTGTTTTAGAAATTGTTAATCGAAAAAATAGTTGATAAATGTTTTAACTTTCGTTGTATTTTTCGATCAAAAATTGTTATAAACAAAATTAAAGAACCTGCACAGCTGTATTTATCAAATAGCTTTCTGTTTATTTAAATAATATCAGTATGACAATAATTATTATTGTAAAATGCATAAACATTTCAAAATCTTTTTTCCATATCAAAACAGTAAATTTTATCCAATTGGAAATCTATACTGTCCAGAATTTTGCAATTTAAATGCATTGCAGCTTGCCTGTAAAATCGCTCTTTAATGATTATAATACGGTATTTTAAATAAAAATAATTTATGTTGCTTGATAAGAAATTGTAAGTAATCTAATAAATGACAACCAATAAATAATATAATTAATAAAGGCCGACACAAATACAACATGTTCAAAGTTCACTGAGAAACGACCACCCACCGTATGAAGCAACAAGTGTTTAAACATGATTTCAACACAACATAGCACCCTCTGATATGCCAGGTATTAGGTACCTACGTTGAATTTTGTACAAAAGACAACTCCTGGAGATGGAAAATTCTCGAGAAATTATGATTGCATGAAGTTCTTCGAAAATGCATGTCTACAAATCATTTTTGAATGATATTTGCGTCATAATTGAATCATTTGCACTTCTGTCTATTGTTTTCTTTTAAATATTCCATAATAATTTTGTTTACTTTCCCATGTACGAAGAATATTCTCGTGATCGTGCAAAAGTTAGATTTTGAGTTTTTTGTGAATTTATGTTTTCAAGTCCCCTTTACCTAAAAAGTGTTTTTTTCAAAAATGTATGACTGCCGACTGACTAGTCGCGCCTAGATCAAACTATTAGATAGATTTTGCTCAAATTTTCATGCGTGTTCAGGACGGTCACACCTCGAGGAGAAATCACAACTCAAACATGAAACGTGGAAGATGTCCCATAAAAACCGGCTAAGAAACTGTAAAATAATTTTGCTTCTCGAAAACGTCTCTAACGATTTGGATTATATTTTACACATGAATACTTCCTTAGGTCTAGTATGAAATGAGATGACTCTATACATATATAAATAGACATTTCCAAAAATGGTGCCAAAATGTTCAGGAGGCTATGAAACGTCGAGAAATTTTGGTCCGACCCCTAGGTCCCGCCATCCGACCGACGCCAATAGTGTATGTGCCATATGGCAAATACACTAATAATATAATTAATAAAGGCCGACACAAATACAACATGTTCAAAGTTCACTGAGAAACGACCACCCACCGTATGAAGCAACAAGTGTTTAAACATGATTTCAACACAACATAGCACCCTCTGATATGCCAGGTATTAGGTACCTACGTTGAATTTTGTACAAAAGACAACTCCTGGAGATGGAAAATTCTCGAGAAATTATGATTGCATGAAGTTCTTCGAAAATGCATGTCTACAAATCATTTTTGAATGATATTTGCGTCATAATTGAATCATTTGCACTTCTGTCTATTGTTTTCTTTTAAATATTCCATAATAATTTTGTTTACTTTCCCATGTACGAAGAATATTCTCGTGATCGTGCAAAAGTTAGATTTTGAGTTTTTTGTGAATTTATGTTTTCAAGTCCCCTTTACCTAAAAAGTGTTTTTTTCAAAAATGTATGACTGCCGACTGACTAGTCGCGCCTAGATCAAACTATTAGATAGATTTTGCTCAAATTTTCATGCGTGTTCAGGACGGTCACACCTCGAGGAGAAATCACAACTCAAACATGAAACGTGGAAGATGTCCCATAAAAACCGGCTAAGAAACTGTAAAATAATTTTGCTTCTCGAAAACGTCTCTAACGATTTGGATTATATTTTACACATGAATACTTCCTTAGGTCTAGTATGAAATGAGATGACTCGTCCTCCTAGACTCTAGGAGAACGAGTCATGTCATTTCTAGAACCTAGAGGGTGCAGGAATGGAAGCTGTAGAGGTGACGATGTATGTATACTGTAGAACCCTACTTCTAAATGGGAAAGAGCCAGAGTGGTGTCGAACCGTTTATGTTTATTACACTATACGTTTTTCAGCCATCCTTAGTGATTTAGGATCCTTATTCAGGATAGTATAAATACATTCAGAAAGATAATAAGAAGTTAAAATGGTCCCGACCTCCCTGACTCATCTAAACTAGGAAAGAATGCTGAATTCAGTGTAGTGTGATCAAAAGCGTGACCTTATTTTCTCTAACTACCACTTCCTAATTAGGACCCTTAAAATCGTATAGTGTTATATAAACTCTTTGTCGAGTTGTGTCGAACCGTTTATTTCTTCTGCACTTTTTCACTTTAATGACAACTGACAAGTAGCACAATTCACAGCCAGGGACTGATTCGATTTTGTTTTATATTATCTATCATCTAGTAGTATTAAATAGAACCATCAGTGTTCGGTTGTCAAGCTAGCGAACTCACAACCCGACCCTGATCGATATGCACTTGTCTCCATTTACCATTCATTAGCGGATCGGTCGGCGGACAAGTCAAGACGGACCAATCCG
Organism: Mongoloraphidia duomilia; assembly: GCA_039654895.1. NCBI lineage: Eukaryota > Metazoa > Arthropoda > Insecta > Raphidioptera > Raphidiidae > Mongoloraphidia > Mongoloraphidia duomilia. Next base: position 42,311,593 of record CM077518.1, on the reverse strand, counting down.
ATAATTAATAGGGGATATAAACTTTATAGTTTAGGGAATTTTTGTGACAGTTTACTTTCACGGCCAAATAGTCCGATCGTCTAGTATACTTATGTTCTATGTAAAAACTCCAAGCATCGTTACAATGATCTTTTTTTTTTTCTTAAAAAAATTTCATCATCATCATAAGGTCCTCAGTCTGTAGACTGGACGTGTACTTCCACTTTTTCGTGGAAATAGTAGTACGCGTGTACTAGGGAAAGATAACGTGGTGGTTTCCCGTTGTCTTCCACATCGCAGTTGTTTATGTTATGCTACCTTAATGATTATTCATGATCTCAGCCAGCATGACTACTGGAAGAGCTGCTTCCCTCTTTCATGGACCTTTCTTTGTCTGGCTTCTTACTAATGACCCACGCACTATGGTTAAACCTGTGGTTCGGCTCCTTAGATCGCGCAAGCCATCCCACCCGTTCCAATATTATTATTTATTATAGAACTACGTCAAGGTGCAAGTCCGTTCGGGATGGAAAAAAATGTATCCTTACTAAATTTTCTGTCAACTTTACTACTGATTCTGTTATAATACTGTGATCTTATTACATTTTTGTACGAGTCAACTCAATTTGTTATTTATTTTTTTGTTTTTCACTAGAATTATCTATAAAGTAAAAGAAGTTTCGAGTGAAGTATAAACTAGGTACCTACGTCTTTGTTGGTCATTTCATCTCACATCATGTCTAATTGTTCAGTGCATTAAGCTCCTTTAGGGGTAGAGGACGATAAATGTACGCTTTCATTTTTATGATAACTAAATAATCTGCACGATGCAAAATAGTTCCATGTTTAGTAATTTTTTTTTCCTGAAAATTTACATAAAAATGTGTTTTTCTGTAACAAAAAAAATTGTAGGTTGATTCAGCGACAAATACGAGAAATGAAAACGTACACATATCGTCCTCTACCCCTCTTTTAGAACATAAATAATGACAGTTAAAAAAATGTGTTATAAAAATGTAGCAGTTATTTTATCCATAAAAAAATGCTTAGTAGCAAGTATTTCAAAAAATATTCTTTTTGCTGGAGAAACTATAACAAGAAATTCGATAAGATAAAAATAAACCGAGTTGAAGTAAGCTTTTTATCTAGGACAGTTAACTTACCATTGGTTCAAGACATAAAAAGAAAAGTACTTATGTAAGTGATAACACTGATAAGCAATAACTGATGACAAGTTCATTGTAATAATGCCGATGATTTTAATTTGTTTTGTTGCAATTTAGCATTGGTATTATTCTGTATCATACAAACCGCGATCCGTACTATTCTATTACAGCAAGGCTTTAGCAGATGTCTCCCTAAGTTCTAATGTTAATTCACTTTCGGATGTTTCAACGTATTATTTGGCTGGGCACACCTTTGTTACCTGCGTGCTATAACTTTATGTATATATGTACATTTTTACCTTAACGACTCGTGTAACAGACCCCTTATAGATTCATATTTTACACAGAACATTATAGTCTAAGAGCTAGTGGCAGGCAAACTTACAGTAAGTCAGCAAGTTTCATATTGAGTTGAGACATTATATTAGATTTGCGGTACATGAGACCATTGGCAGACACTTAAGTGGCAGACAATTTTGAAAACATAAAAATTAAATTAAAAATTTAAAAAAACCCCGACGCAAAAAAGTAAACCTTTAAAAAGTGAGAAATAATTAATATTAGTTTAGATGAAATATTTTATTCGTAAATGGGTCGGGGACCGCTGAGAAATTGGTATTTTTGTCATTTTACAGTCATGGTCCCCGACGCATTTACGAATAAAATATTTCATCTTAACTAATATTAATTATTTCTCACTTTTTAAAGGTTTACTTTTTTGCGTCGGGGGTTTCTTAAATTTTTAATTTAATTTTGTTTCATACTTTTTAAACTAACTAATCAATTAATTTTCTGCTTTGAAAATGTAATTTTTCACTTAAAACTCTTGCACAATATTATTACTTATATAAAAAAAAATATTTGCTGTTTATATGAATTAAAATGTCAAAATAGGTAGGTACGTTACCTACGTGATACAATCGTTTAATGATTGCCATTTTAACTCAATATAATTCATAAACGGCTGAACCGATTTCAATCAAACATGGCTAAGAACCATCTCGCAAATACCATCTTTCAAGCAAACAAAACCGCTTTTAAATCGGTTGATCCGTTTGGAAGCTACGATGCCACAGACAGACACACAGATACACACGTTAAACTTATAACTTTTGTCGGGGGTTAAAAATAGCACCTGATTAACTGATTGCAGCATGTATCAGGCGGAGGGTGCCTTGAAATAATATGATAAATCATTTCAGCTTTGCTGCGATCACGTAAACCAGGTGCTATTTTTATATTTTCAAAATTGTCTGCCATACACTTAGAAATCTTAGAATCACCATAAGTGTCTGCCAATGGTATTTTTTAATAAAAAATTTATATTTTTTCATATATCAAAGCGGCAGACTTGCTGCTATCACTTTTTTCTCGTCAATTTTTCTCACCTTTCACACCTGTACGTTCCCAGAAATACCGTCTGTCGAGATTCTTAATGTCCATCTCATGTACGGGCAAGTCTAATAGATTGTCTCAACTCGCTGACTTACTGTAAGTCTGCCTGCTACTAGCTCTTAGACTTAACTTAGCTAACAGTTAACGCGTTGTATTGAGAACACCGTCCCCTGCAGATCTCAACAGAACATCTGTATGTACTTTCGTTTTCTGGCGAGGTTGCGACATTTGAAAACAATCGGGTCCGATTTTGATGAAACTGTGTGATATTATGGTACCCAAACATAGGCGCCCGCGCCGGCACAATTGATTCTAAGAGGGATGAAAATTGCAGGCAAATTTTGAAGGTCACGCATTTTTCAAGTTCAGTTTCTGTTCCAAAGTTGAATTTTTATTTCCTGTCTAGGTACTTAAATAAATTAATAATGTAAATTTTTTCTTTTCCCTCTCCCGAATTTTCTATTTATCTCTTTTCCGTCCGTCTCTAAGGCCCGTATTCACCGAACACTGTTAAAGATAGAAGTTACTAATCTTAGAATAAATTTATTCCTTGGAATAAAATTAACTTTCAATTCATTCGATAGAATAGTAACTTCAGGTACAAATTTACTTTATATCATACATCTTGAACATTTTGTCAAATATTTTGATTCTACGTTTACCAAAGATCCGACCGATGGCGTATCGATCGAAAATGTAAAATGCTGAATAGTGACATATTTTACTGACAAAAGCCTTTACCTGAAAGATATGAAATTAATATTTACCTGTAAGCTCACTGTTCATCCCCCTTTTGTCTTGGCGTAATGATATACAGCCTGTGTTACTTTGGAAGAAGTAGACAGTGAAAGAATTTTCAAATCGGCTCAGTAGTTTTTAAGATTACCCACGACAAGCAATCACACTATTTTTCTATAATATTATAGTAGGTATAGGTATGCATAGATAAAAATAATGCTTTCCTCTTAATATGTGTTCCATTCCATCTTTACTCTAAGTAAAAAAACTAAGAAGGCAACCTTATCGTAAATGAAAACACACCTTTGATATCAATATCAAATGCACTTGCTGCATCAGTTGATTTGTACAGGGTGTGTGGAATGCAGTGCAAACGAGAGAAATAAGTATGTCGAGAATTTTTAGACAGTCGTAGTCTGATAATAAATATCCTATATTTTTATGTTTGCGTATCATTTGATAGTGTACAAAATTTTATTAGTATCAGTCCAGACGTTCTCAAGTGATGCTGGGACAAACGCATAGACAACATAAATTTTGGACACACATTTTTTCGTTTAACTGTCATACAAAATGTCCATAAACCCTGAAAAATACGCAAAAAACGAAATTACAGGCCAGGTCCCAAAACCATTTTATTTATATACTTATTACTTATACATATTAGTGTTTAAGCTCGCAGGCGTAAGATCGGAGCCAAAGAGGACAATATGGTGTAACGGTTAGCGTAGCGGCCTTTGGATCACATTGTCGTGGGTTCGAATCCCACCTCCGCTCATGAATGTTTTGTGATGTAATTTAGTTTTAAGAGAATTGTTATTTAATGTATTTAAGACGCTAATGACCTAAGTTGTCGACGCGTCTATAATTTACATTAAATAAAAATAAATCGAAGTCCAAGAATCCAAGGTATATGTTTGATATCTTTAAGAAGAGAACGCGAAGGGGGTGTAAAATAAATAAAAGTCGCTCTGCGTACCTGTCGATGACGGGGCAGTTTATAGATGGGTTCAGCATTAAAAAATCCTGAAAATGGCAAATAAAGTAGAGCTGGTAACTCGACAGAGTTATACGATTTATTAAAAAAAAAGTCAAAATTGGTCAAGTAAAAGTCGCTGAAAGTTCTCAGACAAAAACTGCTTTGTTTTAAATAGATTATAAAATTGGATTGTGTTTACAAAACCTAATTTGTAATTGTTGTTATTGCGTTCGACTCCCTTCCCCCTATTTTTGCTCCCGGGAAGAAAATCAAAAATTCTGCTTCGTTGAGTTCTGTCCCGTGCCCTGCCCTACACCATAAGTATGTAAAGTTCCAGCTTCATATTAGACGCTAATGACCTCAGTTGTCGAGCGTCTATAATTTACAATTCAATTCCAGCTTCATAGGCCAACGAGGGTTTTCTGGAGTGCGTGAAAAGACACAAGTATACATAGTGAACTTATTTTTTTTTTAATATAAATAACTACTTTTCATCCTAACTTGTTTTAAGACTTCAAAAAATCCTCACAAATAAACCCTGAATAAGAAAAAAAATTAGGAGCAGACAATTAAAGTTTGTTCTTTACTATACCTCAAATGGTATTTGATTTTTTTAGATGCTTTTTATTGAAATCGTGTTGTCCTTCTGTCCTTGTGTCTTGGTGTCACGCTTATACTGTATTATGTATATTATATGTGTATCTAGGCATGGTGTGGTTAGTCTACCGCTGTTAAGGCACCGCTCGCAACGTCCCTTTGGCGCAGAGAATAGCGCGTTGGATTTCTAATCCAAAGGTCGTGGGTTCGATCCCTCATAGAACCATCTAGAAACTTCATGGAACCTTTTAGTTACAAATAAAACACATTTTTCTTTTTTTATTAAATAGGTAGTGTCAATTAACAATTATTTATAACTAAAAAGTACAAAATAAAATTAAAGTAAAAAAAATGTCTTAATAGAAGATGCTTTTTATTGAGGGGCCCTAAAGAGCAGAAAATAAAAATTTAAAAATCCAAATTTTTAAATGTTTAAAAAAATTTAAAAAGCATTCGAGAGTCGAGACCCCCAGGAAACTATCATTAATTAATAGCAAAATTTATGATTAACCAACAAATATATTCTAGAATGGTCTCGAATGCTTTTTAATTTTTTTTTAAACATTTAAAAATTTGGAAGAATAATTTTTATTTTCTGCCTTTTAGGCCCCTCATTAAAAAGCATCTTCTATTAAATTTTTTTTTACTTTAATTTTTTAATATTGTATTTGAAGGGTATAAAAAATGTGAGACTGGATTTTTTAATATGCTTCTATTTTTTTATTCCCATTTCTCAACTTTGCACGAAAAAAATGTTTGTTGAGAAAAATAAATATGATTTCGATCAACAAAGTCCGTGTAAATATAGTGAGAAAAACATGAATGAATTACTAAAAAAAAAAAAGAAAAAATATTTGGCCAGTGTTAACACAGGCATTGATAACTTTTAGCCCGGGAGTTTGCGTTGCATTTTAGGTAGTGTTTTTACGGCGATCGATTGTTATCTTTTTCGATTAATCTGGTATGACTAATAAGTAAACCAAGCGTCAGCTGGCGCACCCGCGGTGGGTGTGGGTGTGAGAGGCTGCGAAAGTGGTAAAAAAAATTTTTTTTAAGTAATAGTACGCCGGCTGAAACTTGTTTTTATATAAATAGTTGACATCATTGTGAGTTGGAAAATAATCGTCAGCTGCATCGTGGAAGGGGGATTGTGCGTCTGCTGGTCGCATGAATTTGTAAAAAAACACGTAAATTATTGCGCATTTCACTTTTTTGCACTGACAGAAGGTGAGACAATTTCGTTACCTAGGATTTTGATCATATCGCTATCATAATCCTAGGTAACGTAATTGTCTCAGCTGCTGTCAGTGCAAAAAAGTGAAATGCGCAATATTTAACGTGTTTTTTTACAAGTTCATGCGACCAGCTGACGCACAATCCCCCTTCCACGATGCAGCTGACGATTATTTTTCAACTCACAATGATGTCAACTATTTATAAAAACAAGTTTCAGCCGGCGTACTATTACTTAAAAAAATTTTTTTACTACTTTCGCAGCCTCTCACACCCACATCCACCGCTACTTGAGCAGCTGACGGTCGGTTTACTGATTAGTTGTACGAGATCAACTATCGATATCAAAATCAGCCGGCTTACTATGACTTTTTCATTTGCAACGCAAACTCGCGGACTATTTGATAGAAGTGAAGTTTGTATGAATTAAAAAACACAAATATTTTGATTATTTCGTTCAATTCGATTCTGTTTTCTGTGCGCACCTGATGTGATTTAGGATTGACGAATCGTAAACATCGAAATTTATAGTATCTATATTTGTCACAGTTAAAAGGTTTTTACACCCCCAAATCAAAATTTTCACCAAGTATTTTCGTGTCGGCTCTATTATGAATTAACCGCACTGACGTCATTGTTGACCGGTCTAAGTGGCGACTACAACAGAAAATCAAGACAGTAACCCCGTAAATCAAGGTTGATATCTCTGTCCTTGTCTAGTTAACATACATAAAATAAGGATGGGCTCATTACTGTTTTTTCTTTTATTTTAATTTACAAGTAAATAGATGCCAAATTAATCGAATAAATTTCAAATGTTTTTAGAGTTCTTAGCTGTGTTTTTATTGTTGTAATTTTTGCTTGGATATTTTTTATACTCTGAGAGAAATTTATTGCGTAATATTGTGACTTGATAGTGGTCATAAATAAACAAATAGCACATTTTTTATTGGAGTACGTATACAGGGTGTTCATTTTATCAACATAAATTAAAAATAATTAAATTCAGTTTAAATATTACGAACAAATTCTGATAACCTTAATTATTAAAAACACGTTTCGTATAATTATCTTAATATATGTATAAATACACATTCAAATGTACAAATTAAAAACGTTTGGTACATATTTAGGACAATAATATGATATGAGTATTTTTATTAGTTAACCCTAGAACATCCCACTATAGGGAACTCAAGCACAGTTTGTAAACTAGTGCATTTTTACGATATCATTAGCAAAAAATCAATGTTTTTTGTACCTGTGTGCTTTTTAGTGTCCCGTACCAAAATTGGAAAAACGAAACGCTTATGCGGCCCTCACTCCGTTCGTCACAAGCTCCCAGAGCCAAACTGTACAAGAGAGAGACTCTACATTTGGCAAAGTTAAAGCGTGTTATGACCCAATGCTGTGGCTTAGATATGGATAGATAATTCAGATAATTACGAGTAATTTAATGGGGGGTCAAACAGGTTATGAAAAAAATTCCGCCTCATCGAACGGGGTGTCTAATTTAGTGACCGATAGAAAACAGTAATATTTAAAAAAAATTATTTAGTTAAATTTGCTTAAGAAAAATAAAATTAAAAACCGCGAAAATCGCTTGTCCCACCCCATTTATTTCTAAAGTATTAATCGGAAAAATCTGAAATAAATTTAGCAAGTATATCATATAAATAAAATGAGTAGTATAGAGTACCCTGTAGTCATGTAGGTACAGAATATTATTCATCTGACAGTAAATACAGTAGCATAATATTTTCACTGTAATGTCTTACCTCGAGGAACATATGTCCAAACATTACCATAAATGGAACTTAACAATTCACGTTTCGCACATTATAACGTATATTCTTTTAAGGCCTCAGCAGGTTGCTTAATTTGCTTATGTGGTGCATTAATCAATTACGTAATACCTACTATAGTAACCGCCGTTACAAGAAACGTGCTGTAGAAAAGATCTTCTAGTTCAGCGTATCCTAAACTTCGGTCCGTGAGTATATCCGAGGGGGTCCGCGGACTCATTTCTGGGATGTATTTAAAAAGAAATTAAATAAATTATGATCGGGCGTAGATCCAAACCAGATTTACAAATACACTTTTCTAACATGGTAATACAAGTATGTTACTGATTTAGTAACAAAAAAACGCCACCTCTCACACTGAGAATTGGTCTTTATTTGATGCAAAATATATTATGTAGATTTAAAAATTTGTGACTTCTGGCACTACATTCATTGTAGTTCTTTGGTCTTAGAGGAGATAAATTTGTGATCCTTGAATGTAATACAGATTAGTAGTAGACATTTTTCGTAACATATAATAATAATAATAATAATAATAAATTTTTATTAATTCATAAAAACTGAAAAATACAGATATGAACAGTCAAAAATATAATTGGTTACATATTTAAATATTTTAAATATAGGATCGATATCAGTATTGCTTTATTTTGAACCTAAGCTACGAAGAATTTCTTCCACTAATTTGTAACTATAGATTTAATTATGATAATAAAGATATTTTATTACTATGTTTTTAATGAGAGTCCGCCACAATTTTGCTAGTCTCTAAGCCGGGGTATGTAGGTGAATAAGTTTAGGAAAGACTGCTCTAGTCGTAATACTGCACGAGAGCAGTAATTACTCATTGTAAGTACCCCTAACCCCTTGTTTCTACAATGCGAGTTGTAGAATACTATAACAGTTCGTATCAAAAACATACGACGCTACTATATCAATGAGGGATCAGGGACACCACTATCCGATGTGTAATGATCAGTGATTATACATTATTGATTTGTAACAAATCGATTGGTCATTATTAAACTTGAATGAAAACCTTCGACTGCAGTCAACCTCTTTTAACAGATGGCCGCAATTATTGTTTTGAAGTCTGGGATAATAGCTAACCTTTCTATAAATTGTTTGATAAATTTAAACTAAAGAACAACCTACTTGTCAAATATAATTATAGTAAAGAGCCCAAAAGTATAATAATTAGGAATAATAGGACTCCGGATAATTAACAAAAATAATGAATTGAAAATATTAATTGGTGCTAGGCCTAAATAACCTTAGCTGTTGGTGGTCTTTAAAACACAATATTGCAATATAACAGGACTCCGGGACGTGTAACCAAACATCTCTATGCAACTGAATAAGCCGCAAGTGCCTTGTGCAATGTGCATGCGGACATCGTATCATAATAAATTCCTGGAAATATATTGTATTTCCAGGAATACTTTATACATTTCGGTCCTTATGGAGGGGATCAACCTCCCTCCCCCCGCGACGTTCATGCTTCTGAAATCTGGCCACACTTCGCGCTAGGTTACAAGGCACTTGATTTTTTCAGTTGTAGAGATACTTTTTTATATTATACAAGATGATTAAGAAGAACTCAACGAGTCAACATGCATATTTTGACCCCTCGCCCCCGAAAAAATGTTCTAACGGTGTCAATGTTCAGAAGAATGAACCTCTTTTTCAGCTTATTTGTGAGTATGCTGATTTGGTGGCACTCAGGTCTCAGACAAAATACTTGGCCCAAATAATTATCTATGGAATGAATGTAATTAAGAATGAAGATGGGAAATTCCCGGAATTTTATTATTGAAGGAATTTATGGCTACATTTTGGAGTGGTCATATTTGAGTCATAGCACCTCTCATTTCTGGTTACTACTGTTTTCATTAAATAATAATAAATAAATTATATTTTTATACCAATCCTTTCTTTTTCATTACGATTGTTTTAATGTAGCAAGTACGGTTTATGAATACAAATTCTCACATGCACAACACTCAACACAAATTCGTTTTCGTTTGAAATGACTAAAACAACATTAGAATCATGATTGATTATAATAACATTTGAATAGTTTGAATTGCTTTAATGAAAAGCTAGTTTTTTTCCCACAGCTTTGTTCAGGTGACCGTCGATTTAGCGGTCATTGAAATAAAGAGCTGGTAAAAGTGCCAATTGGATTTTCAATTTTTTATTAAAAAAATAATAAATTGAAAATATGAATTGGTGCTAGGCTCAAATAATCTTAACTACTAGTGCCCTTAAACACTATACGAGTAGGTAGTAATAAACAATAAAAATTATTGTCAAATGAAAAAAATTGTGTTTATGGGATTATTGAGAGAGAAAACTTGTAGGCAGATAATAGAAATTTTCATAAATCCCAGACCTGACAAGTCCTTTAAAAATAAAATCTGGATTGTACCCATTGGGTTCGCATCTTCCTGCTTAGAACCTAAGCATAACACTCTGCACTAATTTTAAATTTCATTAGTTTTTTCCGCACAAATGTTCTGCCATATAAAGAAAACCGCATCAAACTTGGTCCATTGAAGAGTTATGACTTATGATACTACAGACAGAAAGAAAGAGATACAAACACACGACCCAAATGCGCAGACATAACAACTCCTCTTTTTGGAGTCGGTGGATAAAAACCCAATTTCATCGGTTAAGGGCATTCTCTACTCACTACTGGATGTTACTCCCTGCACCCTTCATCACAAATCCTTTTCCTAAAACGGAAGAGTTCGGGTAAACGCCAAATGAAGGACAAGAATATTGTATCTAATCCTACCCATCCCGGCCGTCCTTCTTCCTGGCCATCTTGTTTGTCTATTACCTGTTAAGCATGGCCCGAGGCTAATCCAGGTCCCCTATCCTAACATCCCTATGTTTTGTCCCTCTTGTGTCCCTGTCATTTATGTTGTGTTCTATCGCGTCACTTATATGGTTTTTAATCATCAAACGTTTAAACCCGCACTGACTAATTGCTGGTCAAAATAAAGGCAATTGACAAGAATCACACAGATCCTTCAGGCGAAAAATTGACAAACATTTACCTGGAAAAACTAACAACTTTTTAAAAATTACTTAATCTTTCACACGTAACCAAAACTTTTTTTCAAAAAATTCGCCTGTAGGATCTGTAGTATGATTCTCGATCCTTCAGTTGGCGTTTACCCGAACCGTTTAGCTTTAAAAATAGCGTCAGGAGACCGTTTTTAGGCGAGGGGAAAAGATTTGAGATGAAGAGTTTAGGGGGTAACTTCCAGTAGAGAATACTCATATTGGCTGAAAAACTATGAACACTATTAATACAACATATTTTTGAATTAATTACAGCACAATGTATTTTCTTAACACTGAACTTATTGAATTAACATTAAAACAAATTATTCCTGGTACCAACAATATTTTGTTACACATATCCAGCACGATCAAATTCCAATAATCGTTTGTAAATAGGGCCATAGCAAACGACATACGTAAGGTCCGGCGTAAAACCCAAACCCAGATAACACCATTGTGTTTGTACAACGAACTTACATATTTTGGATGTTGTGTCATAGCCATATAGTGTACTTTGCTATGCGTCATACGTGTAAACGCATGCACACATATCCATTATTAATTTATACAGGCTGCGGCAGAAGAGACTTTTTTTTGTAGCGTTTTCTAACGGCTAACGAGGTTGATGATCACCCCGTATACAATGAGCCATTTTCCTGAGAGTAGTTCTTTGAATTATCCACGAATGAATGAATAAATTGTAAATTATAGAAATACAACAATGAGAGTTGAGTTTTTTTGTGGTTATAATATAATAATTATTAAATAGACAGTTAGCATACCACAAACAAAAGAAAAGAACAGATCCCACTCTCGGGGCACTGTGTGAGTAAGAGGTAACTCAACCAGCCGGAAACTGGGAATTTCGGGTTCAAGTCCTGACAGTGGTCTTTGATTTTTTCCTTGTATATCTTAATTGTTTGACGTTTAACATCACGATGGCATGTTCGCCGACTGATTACGTTAAGAAAAGTATTTGTTTGTGGTATGACTACTGTCTGTTTAATAATTAGTAAATTATAGATGCTCGACAACTGAGGTCATTAGCGTCGAATTATCCACGAGAGGCAGCACTTGTGGTAGGTACGAACATTATTTATTCCCCATTACTGTCGTGTCATTTTAGTGGTATACGTATAACTTAATTATTTAATTAATTTAATGATAATAATTTAATAATTAAGTTATACCACTAAAATAATACGACACTATGGGGAATAAATAATGTTTGCACCTACCACAAGTACTGCCTCTCGTGGATAAGTGAAAGAACTACTCTCAGGAAAATGGCTCATTGGTAGATAAAGTGTTCGCGAGGGCAAGATACCAATACATAATATAATAAAATCGTGGACGCTTTTTTGTCTATCTGTCTGTACACGCTAATCTCCACAATGACTGAACCAATTTGGATGTGATTTTCAGTGATGATTGAAATAAGCTTGGGTTAACATTTAGTGTTTGTTTCATTTAAATCCATTAACAATTAAAAAATATATGTCAATTTTAAAATTCGTCTAGCGCGCGTTATTACATCGTTAATGCAATTGTCAAAACAATAGGTTGGGTTGACTGTGACACCGTTAATGCAAACTATTTCCAAGTGATTTTAAACCCGACTTCGCTTCTCAAGGGGAGAGATTCTCGCGGGGAGGGGATAATTCATACTTCGTTTCGCAGGGGGAGAATTTCTCGCAAGGGAGGATAACAAATTAAGAATATACGTGAGCGGAGCCACGGGTAGCCGCTAGTATGAAAAATAAAATGCAAATTGGAAGATTTTTCGTTTTAAGATAATCAGTTTTTTTATGTTAAAGCCGTAAAATATCTTCTTACTTGCTAGGTTCGAGTCCTGGTAGTGACACTAAAATAAATCTTTATAGAAAGTTACTACATTTACGCAAATAAAAGAATATGTTGTGAAATATTCTTACTAAATAATTTATATTATTATTGACAAAGTAATAGAAATAGTCATTGCCACGAAAAAAATTTCAGTGGGTTAATGTACCCCGATCCCCTGCATGCTCAATTTTTAAGAGGGATATCTATCTATTTGTGTCTGTTTTCAAGTTCTAATTTTTTCCCGTTTCTCCAGTTTTCTTCCTCTAGAATCTAGATTGCAATTTCTAACTCTAAACTGTTGTTTGTCATCGTTTCCTCTACATTATTACGCCAACCCGAAATGTATTCCGTACCTTCCTTGGTCATCTCTTCGCACACATTCTGCTCATATAGGATTGCTATAATAATATTTTTAAAACTAGAATTTATATTATGTCAAAAAACCCGCACATTTCCTTTGCAAGCCCCGGACTACATCACCTCCAAATGACATTTTTTAATCGACCAAATTTTGTTTTCCTATATTCATTCATTCTGTCTAGTTGTCACCCAGATGCCTACAAAAATCGAATAGATAAGAGAAACATTCGTTATAACAATATCTGTGAATTTAGGACATATACATAATTAGACGCTAATGACCTAAGTTGTCGACGCGTCTATAATTTACAATAAATAAATAAATATACATAATTACCTCGAACACATTCGGAAAATCCCCCCGGACGCCCTAAAAAAGAGGACGGTGTCCAGGAAAAAGAGGACAGATGGCAACCCTAGACGCAATACCATACTTTTGTTATACGAACTACTGCTACCATAATAATTTACAACTGGCGCATTAGAAAAGAGAAGTTAGAAAACCTTACTATCCAGTCTAATGTCTCCTCTGCCACACTCTGTATAAGGCAACATCTCTCACACACACACACACGGTCACAAACACAAATGCAACAGTACATATATCCTTATAAGGTATGTAAGTAGGTATTCCAAATACGTATGATCGAGTGATCTCTGATCGACTATATAGTATGTTCAGTGACCCATCAGCACCAATATTTAGGCCCAGTCGATGATCCTGTTATAAAAAAAATTCGAGTGGTGACCAGTCCTACACTTACCACCTAGTAAACAATAATTAACTAAAAATTACCATGGTAACGAACACAATGACCTTCAAGTACCTCGACGCTCAAATTTGTGTATTGTCTATCTCATTCTGGCTGTGGCCTGTGCGCGACAAGTATACAGGAAAGATACACAGCATATATTTGCAAGAAATAAACACTTTTTTTATTCTTTGAAAAAAAGCATGGCCATCTTATTTGTTTATTGATCTACTGATGGCTAGCTTATAGCAAAAGTTATGGTTACCTTGATTTCTGTAGGCGAATTACCACTATGTTTAGCTTGTGGCGCCTGTAGGTTTGTTTCATTGACAGACATTAAAAAAGTGCTTTTTTGGGTTCAGGAGATTTGAAAATTCATATTGGAATTTTTGGACGATCACAAGACTCATTGTATTCCCCAATATTTTTCTGAGCGACAGTATTTGAGTTTTTTTTTTTTGTGTATTTTGATTTTCAAGTACTTCTGCGTCGAATGCTGACTTTCCTCCGCCCAACCTTTAAAAAATTATCGTATAAACAGGTTATTTTGTTATGTTCCAATTAATTATTTATTTAGTTAATAATATAACTATGAGGCGAATTATTTTAGATCTTCCACATTTTGTGTTTTAACATTGGAAATGTTTATGTTCGTATATGGGGGCAGAGTTACGAGTTTTCGTTCAAGGCCAAAAGACAACGGTGTCGCGATCAAGTGAGGAGCAATCATACAAAATTGAACAAGTGCAATTTTTTCGAAATGTGTTTTATATCATGTCTAGTTAATTGAGAGGTATTTGCGACGATCTGCGGTGTTATTTTTGAGCAAATGTTAATAAATACTGTAGAAAAATCCATTTAAAAGTTAAGTAATCAAGCAAAAGTATATAACAGAAGAATAATAGGGTTATTCCTGACAAAACTAAACAGTGCATTGATAAATATTGTGTGTATAATAAACAGTTAATTATGTTTCATATATGCTGTTATCATTTCCAATGTCCTCGATGGTTGCAAGGATTGCGAAATCTGTGAATTTTTTTAAGGCCACCAATCGCTAGGGTTCTTTGGACCTAGCACCAATTAATATCCAGTTGGTACTTTTACCAGTCCTTGGATTTGAATCTGCAAACTGGGGGCTAGAGGAGTAGTCCTCCAAATGTGCCGTTCTAGGTTACGTAGGTACTATTAATGCACTGAGTAGTGAGACGTGCTATTTCTTTAAAAGTGTTTTACAGCACATTCCTTCGTAAAAACGTTGATCAACAGAATCCGAAGTTGGAGTCTTTGAACCGATTACATTTCTACATAATTTTGTGTTTGCATATCAGCGGCGGCGCGCGTTGCATTCTTCTATTCATTTGTGTGGAGGAGAGTCGTACGGACGGACGCAATGAACATTCCTTAAGTTATTTACGATTATGAGTTTATGATTATTCTGTATGAGCCAGTATATTATACTATGCGTGTACACAAAATAATTATGAGTAAATATGACTTGTGAGCCATCGTTAAAATAGCTACCTTATTGATAAAATGACTAATTGTTTTCTTTAACAAGAATCAGAATTGAATGCAGCCATTGATTAATTTGATCTGCATAACTTTGACGCAAATGATTTAAAAACTTTCTCTGATGGCAATCCTTGTCCATATATGAATGATATAAAAAAGCCGCGCTAAAAGTTTAAATGATCTTTGGTCTTATTCTGTATCACAATAAATTAAAAATTAACGGTGTTATTACATTTTTGCCACTTTCTAACAAGTTGAATATTACGTAATGACCCAGACACTTCAACCAAAAAATCTTCAAATTACGGAATAAATCCCTGCAAGCTATATTTGTGCATACAGATTGTATCAAATTAAACCTGTGCATAGGGCATTCTGTGTGTAAGACAGAGATTGATACATAAAGCAATAAGTAAGAATGAGATAAATGATCGCTAATAGGATGTTACGTGGTTACTGTAAATAAATATGTAATACCGAACAACTGTCATCGTTGTTTTCTACAGTAAAAATAGTCACTACTGAAATTATTGATAAAATGGCAATTTATACTGTTCGGAAAAAAATTCAAATAATTAAATGGTTTTATGGTGGTAATTCAACCGCCGCCATAATAAAATTATTTGTAGGTGCCTTTGAAAATAGCATAGAAAAAGCGAAAAAACAAAGATGACGCTATTAGGTTGTATAAATATTATTTATTTACAGTAACCACGTAACATCCTATTAGCGATCATTTATCTCATTCTTACTTATTGCTTTATGTATCAATCTCTGTCTTACACACAGAATGCCCTATGGACAGGTTTAATTTGATACAATCTGTAAGTATAATAATTTTAGTGTTAGCTAAGAAATAACATAGGTATTAGCCTATTAGGTATACTAAACATTCCGATTTTTATCTACTTTTCAAATCATATGACGTGGACGCCAGTAAATACTTATGCCTTTAAATAGAGACACTAATCATTTAGTATTTTCACATTAACGACAAAATTATGTAGAATTGTAAATGCATTTTCGGTATGCGCTTCCGTTCACGTAACGCATTTTGATTTTTGACTCATCGTCAAGATCGTATTACTAATTAACTTTCTAAACATTTCATAGCTAATTTGTATAGCTTCGGAAGAGTTATCTTCAGGAATCCCAAAGGAATAGAGGTCAAGTTACAGGGTTGAGGGTGACCACAGACCTGGCAAACCTGTGTAGAAATGCTGTTGTTTACATGGCGTTGCTATGGTTCCTCTATTACAAGTCCCCAGTTCCCGGGTTCTAGCCCGAGAGCTGGTAAAAGTGTCAATTGGATTTTCAATCTATTATTAAAAAAAAATAATGAATTGAAAATATGAATTAGTGGTAGGCCCAAATAACGTTAGCTGTTGGTGGTCTTTAAAACACAAAACAAACGTGGCAAACCTGGAAAAGTCGGGGTTTTTTTTAGATCAGGGGAATCATGGAAATGTCAAAAAATGTTATTCAAAGTCAGGAAAAAATATTAAAATATCAGGTTCAAATGTTAAGCGGTGTTATCGCGAGCTGAGCCCCAGCTGTACGATACGTATACATTTTTTTTTGCCTTAACATTTTAGAGGCCTCTTCTCCCACATTTGAGTTAGGATCGATTTTGCGATCATGCTTCGAAGTGTGAACGTCCTGAACACGCATATAAGATTTGACCAAAATCGATCCAGTTTTTGGGACTCTATAGTTGTGACCACAGACAGACCGACATTTTTTTTAAAACCACTTTTTTGGATTCAGTAAATTCACCTTAAGGTACTTGCAGTACGCATGGGATTCTAGATGGTAGCATGTATGGTAGATGGTGGCTGAAATTATAAGCGCTTATAGGTTTGCACAACGAAGCTTTGATACTAGCATTGATACAAGCTTAAATCGCGTTTGAAATGTCAGATAGCGAAGACGAATATTTGTGTTCTTCTGCTACAAAGTGGTATATTTTAAATACAAATTTGAGTAGGAGCTATCATATCCACCCTATTAATAGAAAACGATCTAAACATGGCGAATTTCATCATTTATACCAAGAATTAAAATTTTACCCAAACCGGTTTTTTGAATATTTACGTATGGAACCTAACACTTTTAAATACGTCTTAGAGAAAACTCAAAACAAATTAAATAAAAACTGACAAAATTTCACTTATTAAACTAGTCACATCCATTGCGAAACTTGTAATGGCCATTTGACAGTTGTCACACGTTGATTGTAGTAGTCAGCGCGCTGAACGACTGGTGGGATACATTCTTGTATCTACCAGCTCTTGTAACAGCGCTTATACCTGCTATACACTCACTGCTTCGTTGTGCACGCTCGCATATATAACAATGCATTAATTTAAGCAAGCCCTGCTATGCTATACGCTACCATCTAGAATCCCAGCTCCATACTGCACGTACCTTTACACTTAAAATCGAATTTTTGTACGATCACAAGTCTTCCCTCATAACATACTTCGTATATGGGAAAGAATCTGGGAACAAAATATTTGGGAATCAAGAGATTTATCACGTGCCTTTTAAAGAAAGCCCTAGTTAGTTGTTGGGGAAGGACTAAGATTAATGGGCTCTTGTAAACTTAAGTGCAACGGGGAAGAATTTTTCCAATCCCCAAATGATCTATCTATCTAAAAAGAATGTGAAAATCAACTGATTTAGCATCTGTTAGGAGGGTTCATTGGACCCCAATGTGCTATTCTAGAATTAATTGTTTTATTTACAAAACTGTAGCATCCAATAATCCAACAGAAGTTTTCGCATGTCTATAAACCTATAACCGTGTACTTTAAATGTTATGCATGTATTCTGCGTATTTATATGTATAAGTATATAAGTAATACATGTACTTGACTTGTTAGTTTTATGATTGCTTAACTCGGTAATGACCGCGAGCGTAGCGCACGTGGGCGAACAATCGACTCCCGTCCCCGAATAACGGACATCCGGACCATGGCACTCGGCCCCCGTAATTCATTGAGACGTCAACGATCTGACGAATAGCGCCTCGCACGTCCATTTTACCCGACGCCGGATCAAAAACAGATCTGCTTCACAGATGATTGGAGGTCTAATGCTATATCTATATGTGGTCATAATAATATAATATGTATTATAACGATTTATTAATAAACATTATATTATATAGAGACCTTTTAAGAAATCAACTATTTTTCCAAATAGTTATAGTCTGTTCGGAAATTAACTGAGACCTGGTTTCATCGCTTTTACTTAAGTTTCTCAAAACACCTTGTTAGGCTTGTTTGATTATATTACTTTAGCAGAAACGGGATACAAGTAAGGCGTACAATATCGGATCATTCTCAATTTCGGAACCAGGCGCTGATCCAGAGGGGTGGCGTCAGTGGCGATCGCCACCCCCGAAATCTTGGATATTATTTTTAATTAGACACGGGAATGAAAAAAGTTTTACTTGGTCCAGATTTACACGTTTTTTGTGCAGCAATTGTCCATCATAAAACTGTGGAACAACTTTTATTTGTTTTTTCTCTTCTCAAAACCGGCTACCTGCTATAATAATTATACCCCAGAATGCCACCCCCGAACAGAATGGCTGGATCCGCCCCTGTTCGGAACTGGTTTCGATATTTGGTTCTCGGTTCCGAAATCTCGAGAAAAATCTACAAAAATTGGTATAGAGAACGTCGGATGAAACTTCGAATCAGAAATCTGCAAACAAGCAAAAAATCAACATTATCACTATTGACTAGTAATAATTAGGAACGCTTCGAATAACTTAAAAAGATTAATATATGTTTTTCTGAGAATAACGGAGAATAAGAATCAAAATAATGTTAAAAAATTTATATTTTATATAACTCTGAATAGTCATCAATCATTGATAAAAAATATATTAAGGTCAACTTTCTGGTCGGCAAAAAAGCAAAATTGTGTTAATTTTTAATCGTTTCATTAATTCCGGAATTCCGATATTAATTTCTTGAGTTTAAAAATTTTCTCCGGAATTTTGAAATCTCGGAATTTCGGTATGGAAGCCCAATAGATACAAGGTGAAAAAGTAACAATATTTATTTGCTAAACTCTAATGATCAGTATTCTGTATTTGACACAAATTTTGTCTTCTTAAGGACTTAAAAAATTAACAAATAGTTCTTCTATAATATTCATTGTCTAAACAATTTCGTAATTTTGCAATATTATTTATGAATTATGCGATCTGTGGTTTCTATGTGTTCATTAATGAAATTTATGTAGACACCACAATAAAATATAAAAACCATAGATCGCATAAATACATAACAAAATTACGAAATTGTTTAGACAATGGAATAAAATATTGATTAGCTAATTTTAAGGTCCTGAGGAGGATACATTTTGTGTTGAAACGTTGACCATAGAGTTTAGCAAATAAATATAGCTATTCTTTTTGCTGTGTTTCCCATTTCTCCTAAAGTAATTTAATTTTAAGTTCTACTTAAATTTTAACATAGCCCCCAGGCCGAATATCGGATTGCTAAATAAAAAATTTAATGAGTCACTTGAAATTTTGATAAAATCGTTGTAAATCGGACTTGAAACTCGAAGAGCTATACTTTAAAGATGTTTTTGTCATACCCACTATAAAATAGCTACTTTACATGCATGTATACCGGCCTGTAATGGGTCACTTAACAGGGAGG
Source organism: Mongoloraphidia duomilia (assembly GCA_039654895.1). NCBI lineage: Eukaryota > Metazoa > Arthropoda > Insecta > Raphidioptera > Raphidiidae > Mongoloraphidia > Mongoloraphidia duomilia. The sequence continues at coordinate 42,291,466 of CM077518.1, read as the reverse complement.
TGTGCGGGAAAGTAACTGTCCCGCACACCTTCATGTACTAAAAATGAAGTGAAAAGCAGGTATTTTATAGGGTATGACAAAAATACCAGGCTTATGTCGTGCGTAATGATTATCACTCGTGTGACTATTAAAACTCGCTGCGCTCGTTTTAACAGTGTCACTACTCGTGCGGAATATACATACCTCATTACGACATTAATTATACAATCTACTATTACACATCAATAAGGATAAATTGAAAATATAAATAAATTGATACTAGGTAATTAAGCCCTGAAAATTCTGGCAGTTGGAGACATTACAGAAGAATATTGGATAATGATTATTATGATTTGTTTTTTCAGACGTATTCCGGCCTGTTTTGTGTGGTCGTAAATCCATACAAAAGGCTGCCGATTTATACGGAGCGTATTATGGAAAGGTACAAGGGAATCAAACGACACGAGGTTCCTCCGCATGTCTTCGCTATCACCGACACGGCCTATCGTTCCATGCTGCAAGGTAATAATAATAATAGTATTCACTAATCTTTATTGATCTGAGAACCGAAGGGTGGACTGTTTGTTGTTTATCTACTCGTCCTTGATACAGAATAATTAATATTGATATCATCCATAAACGCAAACAAAGTCTCTGAAATCTTCCAGAAAAACCAAATAAGGTTTTTGAAATCTTTCGGAAAACAACAAGGATACTGTAGTTTTCCAAAGTACCCAACCAGCGTTTTTAAAATCCTCCAAAAGACCTAAAAAATGTTTCTGAAATTCTCCAAAAATATAAAATACTTACTTGAAAAAGTCTAAATCTATAGACGAAACGTTGTACATCAAATATTTTGTCCACTATCCTGCGATTTTTCTTAATTTTATTATAATCACGATGGACACGATTTCTAATATAAATAAAATACAGCGTTTTTAAAATCCTCCAAAAGACCTAAAAAATGTTTCTGAAATTCTCCAAAAATATAAAATACCTACCGCTTCTGAAATTTTCAAAAAAAAACAAAATATTTGACTAATCGCGTCTGTAGTTCGTTTTATCAACAACAAGAATATTTTTTGTCTGTTTTCATCGATGAGTTATTTTGTGACACGCCTTTTAAATTTAAAAAATGCTCTAACTATATGTGTTTAAAGAACATAATATTTACATAATTAGATCATTAATCTCTATACTAACTATAAAGACGATTCCGTAGGGCCGCCATTGTGACAGATGGAAGAAGTCATTACATTTCCCACAAAAGTAAGTACTTCAGAGACGTTTACAAGTATGGCGTTGAATTAAGTCAAAATTCAAAGTCATCTTATCCAGTAAATTATACATTTCACGCAAGCGCACAAGAGATATACGTAGCTCTCTCTCCACTTGCAAGAGCCTAAGAGGCGTTAGATAATTGAATGAACCCTCAGAATACTTTGATAATTTCATAAGAATTGATTATGCAGCTATCATAGAGATTAATTACCTACTATCTGCGTAAAAACTGATATCATTATATCAAAAATATAAAATTATTGTTTTTTTACACTGGTAGTCATGCGAATTCAATTTTCACTTTCCACCTCAGCTATGGAAGGGAAGTCAGATGTTTTCTCCTTCGATATCTCAAAAACGAAACGACATAAGCAACACGGGTTTCTTTTCAACCCTAAACAACAATGGTTTCATTTCAACCAACAATACGGGTTTCCTTTCAACCCTAATAATGGACACACCATACCATTACTGACCATGAAACATCAAATCGCACTTCCGAGGTCATAATACATCCATAGATAGCTTGTATAAATGAGCCATTTATATCGGCTACCTACATTAACCATAAACATACACATTGAACCCTATACATGAATACTTCCAACTTTACACATCCTTGACCCACGAAAGTCAACTGATATAGAAATCCATCCATAACAGCTGTCTGACCTGTGCCAGGCCCTAGAACAAGTAACTCCACTGAAGTACCTTCAGTTTCGATCAGTAATCACAATCATACGTCATTCCAGTTAGTATTCAGTTACTTATAACTCAAACCGTCCAAACGGGTTTCGACCATTCTCACATAATCATCCATCAACACGTTATTCATATCAAATATAGATCTATCACATAGGCCCATGGAAAATATTTAATAAGTCTATACTCGCAAACATTTCTATGATATTTATTCAGTGGTCACCCACATCATTAAATCTATGAAATACTCAGTAAGTCTTGTGACTCACCTGGTTATTGTTAATCCTTGAAAATACTGGCACATAATCACCACAATACAATTACACAGATTAAGTAAAATTATTATTGGAATACGACACAACATTCTCAATAAAAAGATATTCAAAAGACAGCGCCACTAACACAACTTCCCACATTCAGATATGGTCAGAAACTGTCAAGTATCCACCCCGCATTGCCTTCCTCTCAAGTTCTATACAGCTTCTTCATCTCATTGCATTTTGTTAATATTGCTCAGCTATTGGTTACATTTTAAGAAATATCTAATTTATTACTTCCATGGCGACGCTTCTTCGGTCGACCCTTAATGTCTGCTTAATGCTCAATGTCTGTCAACGGTGGCCCTTTTATCTACATCGTACGTTATTCTATATCTTTAGTTCTAGGAATATTTTGTATTTATGGTAAATCTTAATTTCTCAACCATCAAAATAACATCGTCTTACATTCGGCCATCCTGAAATTGACCTTCGACCCGAAGGTCACCCGTTTCTACCCTCAATAAAGGTTAAAATCCAACTATTCCTGTCTCTTAAAAGGTTTCATCTATAAAATGTCTACAATTGAACTGCATTATTTATCCAAAGTAACCTTCCATTAGTCGAAAAACATTTTGGGTGTCACTGGTTTATGCTCCAGCAACAGACAATTTCTTACTTGTAAATGTAACTATACCCGTAGCAGGTAGCTATCCTAAGGATGCATAGTGCATAATGTGCTAAACAGCAGGGGTCGCACTCTTTCCCTGGTTTCCTCTTTCCACCTTGTCTATAATTATTGGGTCAGTTATTTACTTTCGCTAAAATTCTGTCAAAGGAACTTTAATCCCTTGATATCTATTTCGATAAACGTTGTAAAAATTTTCCAAAACTCAAAGATTATGTAGTGAAACATAATTTTCATTAAATTTTTCACTGACTTCATCTAATTCGTTGCCATTATTCGTAACAATTACACCAATACTTGTACTTTCCTTTTCCAACAATTCGTTTTCTGTCATGACTTTACTAATACTATTTCAATAAAACGTTACAAGTATTCGTCAAACCTCAAAGATTATGTAGCGAAACATAATTTTTAATCAATTTCTTAATTCGTCGCCTGCGTTCGTAGCAAATACAGCGTGACCTTTAATTATCGTAACCATCGATTGATTTTCTATTATGGTTTTACTAACACCTTTGCGATGGAGCTCTACGAATTCTTTTGTTAATCCTCAAATATTATGTAACGAAACATAATTTTCATTAAGTCCTGACGACTTTATCCTTTATGTTGTACAACTATTGCCATTGATCATAAATACTTCAGACTTGAACTGAAATTGCCATTCAATGAACTATAATTGAACTTATCTCTAAGAAGCGAACTTAGCTAACACCGTGACGAGCACTTCTGTACTTTAAATACTTCGGTGACATATTTTATTAATTTCCAAATCTGTAGCACTTTGGTCATCATTGCTTCTGTACTAAATAAAATTTCGCATTCACAGACTAATAGTGGCAGCAACTGTATCAAACTTCTATTCTATAAATTGTTACTTTCATCCCTAATAACTACTAAATATTCAGCATTAAACATTGATAATAAATACTTCAGAATCGAACTGAAATTAATTCATCCACTACTTCCAGAGATTGGGCTAACTTGATTTGTTATTGATACGGGTGGTTGTATAAATTGAACAAGTTGTCGTGATCACATTTTCAACATCGTCTTTATTATTTTTAAATTTTATCCATCCCTTCTGTTTTAAATTCTTAAAGCTTGCATTACCAAACTTCAAACAACACTCAAAAACTGAACATTTGATTGTTCGTATGTACGGATTTTACAATAACCCTTCTCAATTATTTTATCGTGTCCAACAATATTGTCGTTTAACATAACACGTTTCATGCCGGCCATAATATTATAAAACGTACAAAAATTTACTAATAACTTTTGTACCGTACATCCTGCAATAAACATTTGTGAGTCCTTTTGACATCTGTTATCTGTGACGTAGTTGAAACGTCTAACAACTTTCGATATATAAAATTTCGGTTAATCATTTCCAATGATTGGTTCGCAAAAATTTTAACCATTCAATTGCATTACAATCTATCACTAGTCATAACTATACAAATAAAGCCTGATGAACTTTAATAAGCGTCACAACGCCTTACAACTCTTTAACTTAACCTTATATCCAGCCAACTGATAAATGAAAATCTATCTATCTCATTTTCTTTTGTCAAGTCTCATTAGTGCTTCCTATGATCAGCTTTCATTTTAATATTCCAGCAATTGGCAAAATCTTCCACCAACTTGCATCAATCAAATTTACTTTTCCTCAGTTCCATAAATAAACTCAGCCTCTATCTCACAACATTAAATACAATTCAATTCTCAGTATTCACAAGTTCTTGAAAATTAAACACTTAATTTTAAGTGAGCCAAATATTAGTTTCAACATAACATTTAGACTTTTTAAGGGGTGCATTCTCAAGTGGATAGTTTGTGAAGGTCATAAATCCTTAACATTAGTCTATTTATCTCTACAAGTGGTGTCTTTAATCTCAAAACTGTGTAAAGTTGTTTACATTAACTCTTTGTGTGATCCAGCATTTCAATTTTCAAACAACAAAAATATCAAATATCTTTCTTAGCCAGTTTCAAACTTATATAAAAAAAATGCAAATAATCATAGCTCAATACATACTTTTCGTATTTCAAATACCCATATACATGCTTTTCAATTATTGCATAATTTTGTACTTACTTTTGACCTGAACCTTCACGTCTGACAAATATGTTACCATATCCAATCTCACACAAGTTAGGGCTGTGTTAAACCACAATTCGAACAGAACAAATTTTATACATCATCATAACTGTTTAAATTCGTAACTGTTACAATTTCATACAATTTACATTGGAACCACATCGCGAGGGGTGTGCTCCATCCCACTTCTGATAAACTGTAAGACCTCGTTTTTTTTTTGCGCATAAACGCATAAATAATACTTACAATAAGTATAAACAATATAAATATATTGATCTAGATGCATATAATAAGATCATATACATACTGCATTGGGTCTTACGGTCAATGCAGACAATTAGGTAATAGTTTGTCACATACCAGCGGATCTGTCAGGATTCCGTGAGTTTGCCAAGACGTGAGATTAGCGGTCAGATTCCAGCGGACATCAACATGTTCCTGTCATAAAACGCATATGAGTATTCATAGAAGCAAACTACACATTATATCATCATAATTGGTTAGTCATTCAACCCTTCTCATTACTCCATTCTCAACCACAACACAATCATACTCATCACACACAACAGGTTTCCTTTCAACCATGATGAGTATCCTTTTCAACTCAGTGACGGCCAGTTGCCGTCGGCAGAGTTGTGGTCTCTTTCAACCTCGATAATTAGCCTTTTCAACTCAGTGACAGCCAGTTGCTGTCGGCAGAGTTGTGGTCTCTTTCAACCTCGACAATTAGCCTTTTCAACTCAGTGACAGCCAGTTGCTGTCGGCAGAGTTGTGGTCTCTTTCAACCTCGACAATTAGCCTTTTCGACTCTGTGACAGCCGGTTGCCATCGGCAGAGTCGGGGTCTCTTTTCAACCCTGATGAACAATAGTCTCGTACCGCCACGATGATAGCCTTTTCAATCCTGGGATAGCCACATGCCATCGGCAGGATTGGGGTCTCTTTTCAACCCTAATAAACAATGGTTTCATTTCAACCAACAATACGGGTTTCTTTTCAACCCTAAACAACAATGGTTTCATTTCAACCAACAACACGGGTTTCTTTTCAACCCTAAACAACAATGGTTTCATTTCAACCAACAACACGGGTTTCTTTTCAACCCTAAACAACAATGGTTTCATTTCAACCAACAATACGGGTTTCCTTTCAACCCTAATAATGGACACACCATACCATTACTGACCATGAAACATCAAATCGCACTTCCGAGGTCATAATACATCCATAGATAGCTTGTATAAATGAGCCATTTATATCGGCTACCTACATTAACCATAAACATACACATTGAACCCTATACATGAATACTTCCAACTTTACACATCCTTGACCCACGAAAGTCAACTGATATAGAAATCCATCCATAACAGCTGTCTGACCTGTGCCAGGCCCTAGAACAAGTAACTCCACTGAAGTACCTTCAGTTTCGATCAGTAATCACAATCATACGTCATTCCAGTTAGTATTCAGTTACTTATAACTCAAACCGTCCAAACGGGTTTCGACCATTCTCACATAATCATCCATCAACACGTTATTCATATCAAATATAGATCTATCACATAGGCCCATGGAAAATATTTAATAAGTCTATACTCGCAAACATTTCTATGATATTTATTCAGTGGTCACCCACATCATTAAATCTAGTATATACAAAAAATGTTCTGTCGCGTATTAATATAGGTAAAAAAATTCGACTGATGACCAGTCCTATACTTCCCACCTAGTAAATATTTGCAAAAAATAAACACTTTTTTTTTTTATTCTTTGACTAGGCCCAAATAACCTTAGCTGTTGGTGGTCTTTAAAACACAATTTAATTTTTATTCTTTGAAAAAAGCATGGCCCTCTTTTTTGTTTGGTGATCTACTGATGGCTAACATAATAGCAAAAATCATGGTTACCTTGATTTACGTACAATTTTTATTTTTTTTAGTAAAATATTTTTTTTCTCGAAAACTATACATTTTAGAGAAAAAAAATATTTACATTTTTTTCATATTATAACATCTAGAATTCATTTATATTTTTTTTTACCTATGTTAATACGTGACATTGAGGACGTTTTTTTGAATATCTCAGGATCCACTGAACCGATTTGACTCAAAATCTAATCAGATCTAAGTTAAAGGCTGATAAATACAATAGAACAATCGGCATGCCCGTATGTTGTTCCGTTCTTAAGATATCGAAGGCGAAAAATTGACCACACACACACATACACACACATACACACACACACACACACACACATACAGACATCAGTCAGAAAATGATCTTAAACGATTGCTAGGGTCTCAAAACGTGAAAATCTGTTAAAATCTCGAAATGTTTTTTTCGGACTAAATCCATTACTTCCCTACCATAGTAGAGGTGGGAAGTAAAAATATAAATGCATACTAGACGTTAAAATATGAATTAAAATCTTAATAGTTTTTTCCCCTAAAATGTACATATTTCGAGAAAAAAATGTTTCCTAAAAAAAATGTCGCGGAAATATAATTTTTTTATTTGCCTAATCAAGGTGTCTGTGATTTTAGTTGGCCTTTAGTAGACCAACAAACAAATGAATTGACAATGCTTTTTACATTGTTGGAAAAATCTTCAGTTACGAGCGATTGTTTACTAGGTGGGTAGGATAAGACGGGCTGTCCAGGAATTTTTTATAGTGAAAGCCCAAGTTCTAATGTCAATAATATAGTCCAGCTTGTTTAGAAGTCTCTAGGCTAGACACGTGGATGCCGAAGTTTTTTATTTTCTTTTTTTTCATTTCCCATCCGGCGCAGCAGAAAATATAGGAGATGGGAAGAGGGCACATTCGTCCGTGCACCATCCCTAACATACTAGCAGTTCTGAAATAAGACATCACGCAGAGATACTAGAATTATGATCTGAAGTTCTCTAATATATTATTGTCGAGCGTCTATAGTCTACAATATCTGTATTTATTTATTTACCTTAATATACTATATTATAAAATTATTTTAATCTGAGAAAAAATGCAACATTGGTAAACCGCTATGATAAGACATGTAGAATATTTTTGATGAAAATAATGTAATTTGCCTATTTAGATATTCTTTAAAAAGGATGTGGTTTTTATACTTTATCTGACGATTTCAATTTTTTTCTTAATTTATTTCATCGGTAACATTTCAGATTAATTTTACCAACATTAATTGCTATACGACTAGGTACTAATATAATAGTATTTAAGCAGTCCTGGATTTATAAATAGGCCGCGGCCTAGGGGCGGCAGCGTCCTAGGGGCGGCAGATTTCAGAGGACGGTCACTTGATTTCAGAGGATAAAAGTCAAACACATCCACTGGTTTTCTCATGGTTTTTTATACTTTCAATAAATCCCTATAGAAAGAAACTTATTGTATATCTTGTATCTTATTGTATATCTTGTTTCTTTTTTACGCTCTCTTTCTTAATAACTAATTCATTCGTTTATTTAAATAATAATTTTCCATTTGTAGTAAAGGAGGCCCCTTTACTACAAATGGAAAATTATTATTTTAGAAAGGTATGTACATGGCCATGGGGCGGCGGAAATAAAGTGGCCTACACTAATAAAAAATATAAATCCGGCACTGTGTTTAAGTTTTAATTAATTTTGGACTATTACATTTGTCAGATACATAAAGTATGAAGGATCCGGCAGGTCCGTCCTAAAATATTTGACATCCATGGGCTACTAACAATAGTGAACTCCACGGACCGTCATTGTCAAACAGATTTAAATGCAAGCAAAATTGGCGCCCCAAAAGGCTGGCGCCCCGGGGCTATAACATTTAGCCCTGTAGTTAGGGTGGCCCTGAGGCCGAGGTTCATTGACGAACATTGTCGAAAACCTCATTCAAGATATGAGTTTCATTGAAAAATTCCGTACTATTTCATGGAAATAATTGTGACAGTTGTTTAAAAAATTCTTTATTTAATAATAAAATAATTAATGTGCTGAATGGCTTTTTGTTTGGTAAATAATATTCGTATGTTGACCATTGCACGTTAAATTAATAACATTTTTTTTAAATTGTTTACATATGCAAATTCTTTTAACCTAATTATTTTCCATGAAAACAAAATACCTGTTCCATGATATATTTTGTTAGAATATCGCAATAGTAATTTTTTGCAGTGCCAAACTCGAGCAATAAATTAATATTTTTAAGGACACCAACAGCCATGGTTATATGCACCTGGTACCAATTCATATTTTAACAAGCCGTGAGGTGGGTCGTTTATTAGGACTAAAGTGCGACCCTTGATGTCCACACGAATCACGATGAACTTCCCAGTTTGATAAATATTTAATAATAATAATTAAATTAGATATTACACAGAAAAGTAATCATTTTAATCATTAAAACATAATTATTATTTATTTTTAACAATAATTAAAAAAAAAAAAAAAAACGGCTGAACCGATTTTTATAATTTATGTCGGATCAAAATGACGTTAACACGCCTCGATTGACACCCTTACGAAGTCGATATAATTTTTTATTCGCGAGATATTGTGTAAAATCTACTTTTTTGGAGTCTATTTGGTTAAGAAAAAAGAACGGCTGAACCGATTTTGAAAAAAATTCTTTCAGATCATATTTACGTTAATACGCGTCGATTGGCACCCTAACATAGTCGATATCATTTTTCATTCTCGAGATTTCGTCTTAGAAAGAAATGGACACATACGTACGTACGTACACACACACAGACATCTTTCTAAAAATAGTGTAGTGACCTTGAAACATAAAAATTTGTTATACATTTTGATTTCGATTTTCGGACCCATTACAATAACTTCCAATGGGAAGTTAATAAATTATTATTCTTGCTTTTAGATAGATGGGATAAATTGTAGATTATAAACGCTCAACAGCTGAGGACAGTTTTTGCTTTTAATAATGTATTTGGGTTTGAGAATAGCCAAGCTCATATCGATGTCATTGTTTCAAATTATAAACTTAGGAAAGAAGACAGCTTTGAGATGGCTTAAGGATCCAAAAATAATAAGCAAATACTGTTAATATTGCATTTATTAAGCTGACGTTTCGAGAATTATATTCTCATCCTCGTCAGCTTAATAAATGCAATATTAACAGTATTTGCTTATTATTTTTGGATCCTTAAGCCATCTCAAAGCTGTCTTCTTTCATTATCATCAGGATCACCACTTTTCTGTTTTTAATTAAACAGTTCTTCACATCTATAAACTTAGGCTTTTTAGGGATATGAAATTTCATTTATATTATAAATATTTACTTATAATTATCTATGAAATATCATCACAGGGATCCTTCAGGATTTGTTATTACCCGCCTATTCTCCCATATAAAATCGGACATTGCGATTTTCTTGAAATCGATTCCAACGATTTTGTTCATATTTCATAAATCAATGTGTAATTATTTGCAAGACGCCGCTTTCCATTTCTCTCGGAAAAATCCAGAAAGGATATTTTACTGATGAGCTAAAAAATCTGCAGTCGATGCAGCTGAGCCAGAAAGAAAAAGAAATTAGATTCATGTACCAATAGTAAATACAGTAGAGTCCGTCTATTACGACTTCGTTTATAACGGCTAACCATTTTTAGCGACGTAAATGCAAACTCAAGTTAGGTTTCATATAGACGTACTATGAAAGCTTATCCATATAGTACGACTCGGGTTTAAGCGACCAACTGCTTTTAGCGACCTAATTTTATAATAATCGTCCGGTTAGAACGAAATTACAATACATATTGTTCCTCTGATCTGTAATACACACACACCCGAGCGTGTAGCAATGCTGTTGTTTACATGGCGTTGCTATGGTTCCTTTATTACAAGTCCCCAGTTCCCGGATTCTAGCCCGAGAGCTGGTAAAAGTGTCAATTGGATTTTCAATTTATTATAAAAAAAAAAGTAATAAATTGAAAATATGAATTGGTGCTAGGCCCAAATAACCTTAGCTGTTGGTGGTCTTTAAAAACACAATTTTTTTTTGTAATACACATATTTGCAAATTTTAATTTTTATTAAAGCTACATAATACATACATACATAATATGTATTTGTAAGAGTTAATATATTTTGTTTTATTTTCATTGAAATTAATCTATTGTACACTTTATTATGTATTATATAAACACAAGCTTAAATTATACGGTTACTTTGTGCGTCGTCCGGTTAATACGAAATAATGTCGCCGGTCCCTTGAAAGTCGTTCTATCCGGATTCTACTGAATTAGTTTCTTTATTTTTTTTCCTACAAATAGCTAAAGAAACCTCATTTGTTTTTTTCTTTTTTCACAGAACGCGAAGATCAATCAATTTTGTGTACTGGAGAATCCGGAGCTGGGAAGACTGAAAATACTAAAAAAGTTATTCAATATTTAGCTTACGTAGCGGCTTCCAAACCGAAAGGATCCGGAGCGGTAAGGTTTCTTTTATTGTTACGCATTTTGTTGAAATATAATTAATTCAAAATACTGTACATTTTTGGTATATGAAATTACACCCGAGGTAAAGAAACTGTTAATTAGTGATGGGAATAATCGAATGAAGTTATGTTTACAGTCTATACTACAGTCGCTCAACACTGCAATAAAACCAATCGAGAGATTGGACAAAATTCTCTCGCGGGCAAAATTCACTCATTGTATAATATCTCGAAAGGTATATTTCAAGCGGCTTAGGTACTCGAACGATGTTACTACAAGCTAGCCATGAGCAGTGAATACAAAATGAAACTTCATTCGACCTAAAATATTATTTCGATTGAATTATAACGTTATCTTATAAACACACAAAATCCATTCGCAGTATAAACACATTCTGAATGAAGTTTGCATTCGTCTGGCGCACATTGTCATTTCTCGGCTCCCGTTTCGCAGTACGTATGACTATAAAAATCATTCGAGTGATTTTGAATAACCTCTCGAGATATTTTAATAATCGAATGATTCTGTATTTTATTTCGAGATATTCCCATCACTACTGTTGATTGTATAGCAAATTTTGTGATCATGAAAACAGTGCCATCATATTGATATGACACAGTACTTATAAACAGTAGTTTCACTCCAGCGATTTTGCCAGTCTGCGCATCGCATCGCGCGTCGCCATGTTTAAAGGCGCCGCCAATCAGGCGCGAAATACGTGTGTAGTAGTTGTGCAATGCGGCAGTAGCGTACACAGTAAATAATACTGAATTGCATACCCAAGAACACAAGCGAGTACTAGGCCCTGCAGTCAGGGTCCATTCTGATTGGTCAAATACCCCATCTTGATGTCGTTTTACACACAAACGAACGTAACAACTAACTAGTGAACTCTGTATACTAATACGGATAGTTGATAGCGATTAAAAAATGGGTTTTGTATGTGGAGAATTCTTTAAGAGAGGCATTTATGTTCACAAAATTAGAATGAAAACTTCAGATAAGGCTTCTAATCTAATTCCTTCTATAAAAGTCAATCAATTTTTTGACATTTCAAAATTAATTTAACATTATTATTAATTGAGATATTAAGATGTCCAAAATTTATACAATAACATTATTCTTGAGAAATTGGAATAGAAAAATAAATTTTAATCAAGTTTTATTTTGAAATGTCAGAAAATTGATCAACTTTTATAGAAAGAATTAGATTACAAGCCTTATCTGAAGTTTTCATTCTAATTTTGTGAACATTAATGCCTGTCTTGAAGAATATATCCCGAGAACATAACGGCAGGTTACGTGGTCGAGAACAAAAAGATCAATGATTCTGACAAGAGTGAAACTACGGGTTATACTGTGGATACGCTTCACGTTGGTTTGATTTCAGTATATTTATGCCTATTTTATTTTGCTGATTGCATGCAGGCAACGATTTAGTTTTTTTTTTTTACTTATATATTATTATTTCTTTTCATATTCTCTCTTATCTGTTTTTCTTGGTGCACACATTTCATTGGTTGGAATTATTTCTATCCTGATGCATGCCCGCTGATGATTCTGTAGCCACCTAATTCTGCGCTGATTGTAAGTATTTTTTTAGTTTTTTTAATTATTTTTTATGTAGTTATATTTGGCTGAACCCATTTCATTTACACGCAGTGGTCTAGAGGTAGGGTTACCTGATTGAAAAAATAGATTTCCAGAGAAAATGCCTGATTTCCCAGAAAATTTGCGGACTTTTGTCTTTTCCTCGTTTATCTATCGGACAATAGTTTAGCACATGTACGCGCGACAACGGAGCTAGAAAGGCGTATTTCTATTAATAAATATTTTGACTGAAGTAATGGATATTTAATTTTTCCACAACGCCGTTATTGAAAATTCAATTTTCGGTACCTGTTTAGCGAGTTGAAACTGAGAGTTTCAACCCTAGGGATAAAAATTTTCAGTTGTCGGTTTTCTCTGTTTTTTAACGTTGCTAAGAGAGAGATAGAGCTATTGAGCCGCGCCAACTTCAATTCGCATATAATACTCGAAAACATCAAAATGACAGACATAACCCTACATAAATTTCACATGGATCTGACAGATCTAATATTTTTGCGACTTTTTTGCGCGCCCGAATTGCAGGTACCTCAAATTGAATTGTCAATAGAGTTGTTGTGAAAAATAACATGCATTTACTCGGAACGAAACAGCGAACGCTGTGTTTCGTCCCTTGTAATGCAATATACTGTTTTATCACATTTACGAAAATTCCGGACACGTCAGAATTTCGCCCGCATTCCGGATCCTTACGTTGGTGAAAATTATTTTTTCTCCCAAATGGAATATTTTTTCAGAATTTTTCAGAGAAATTCAAATTTTCTCTAGAAAAAACTGAAAAACTGTTCCAAATGAGAGAGAAATTTTGTAGTGTTTTTCAGAGAAATTTCTGGGAAATATTTTCACCAGAGTAGCTTAAATCAGGATACTGTTAAAAACAAATATTGCAATGACCAATTATCACAGATCTGATAATACAATCTATGCCATTGACTATGAATGTTGACGAATGAAATCACATTGGCATAATAAGTAGATATAATTTGGGGTAAGTTCGGTTTTGCACCCGATTGATCGAGCCGAGCGAACAGATTTTTGGTCACGTGACAAGCGAGCCAATCGAGCCATCTAAACAATTCCGAACGTAATCTAGCAGATTTTTCCAAACGTCAGAATAAAATGGCCCCAACAAGTTAAATTCTTATTACTAAAGCCGAAATATATTCTTTATTTCTCCTCATTTTGATTTAATTTAACATTGTTATAATAATAAATCGTGATTCACAATTTTTTTCGTTTTATTCCTTTATTTTAAAATTAATAGTACTACCGGTTGTTGATTTTTTCGACCCATAGATATAATAAATATTTTATTTAATCATTCTGTGCGATATAGACTTATTGGTTATTACTATTCTTTGAATAAATATAATTCGTGTATTTTTACCTATTGAAAAATTATCTCATATAAATAAACTTCGAAATTTATCCATACTCACAACAAGTGTTTCCGCTCATTTTTAAAATGAATGCTCTGAAGATGGTTAAATCTGCTTGCTCGCTCGCTTTCCTCGGAGCTCATAGAGCGTGCTCGATCTCCTCCAGATTTTAAATCCGAACGCAGGATAGAGATCTTTCAGAGCATATAAATGTTAAATTCGAACGCATTGGAGCACTCAGATCGATCTGAGCTCAAAACCGAACTATAATAATATGACATACCTTACTTGCAACTAGCGCTATCTGACGAATAAAAAATGTATACGTTTGACAAATGACACATACCTCACTTGCCCCTAGCGCTACCTGACGAATGAAAATATGGTAGCGCCCTTATTAACGCAAATATGAAATTCAACTTCAAATATAATACTGAAATGAGATTTGACACATCATCTTTTGATTTAATTTTATTATTCATTTTTTCTTTTGTAGGGAGGATTAGAACAACAACTTCTACAAGCCAATCCGATTTTAGAAGCATTTGGAAATGCTAAAACTGTTAAAAACGACAATTCTTCACGTTTTGTAAGTATATTTTTTTTTAAGTTATGTAGTAAAACGTATTGTTGGCCACCCATAGTTCTACCAAAGTGAGGCCAAATTAAATTAAATCAATGGAACTTCGTGTGATATAATAATAATAATAAATGTCTTTATTTATATCGTACAATCTGTACATAATAGCGTCAATTATATACTTAGATACATATTTTAATTATTTAAAAACTCCATTGTTTTGTAGTATAACATTTGTAAGTAAATATTTTTTGAGACTTTTCTTAAAAAGCTTCCCGCTTTGAATATTCTTTATGTCATTGGGTATCTTGTTATATATTCGAATCATGGCATTTCGGGAGCCCCTCTGCTAAACTGTGAGATGTGAACTTGTCAATCTAATGTCATTGTTTCTAATGTCATATTTATGGTTTACAGAATTTAAAAATAATTCAGAATTATTTTTAACGAAACATGCACATTCTAGAATGTATAAGTTGATTACCGTAAGGATATTAAACTGTGCAAATAAACGTCTACAGGACTCTCTAGGTGCTACGCCTGCCATGATTCGAATACACTTTTTTTGTATTAACAAAATTTATTTTTTTATACAAAAGTAACCAACTTAGGCAGGGCCGCAAAAGGCTAAGTTACAGAGGCGATCAACTTAACAGATTTTATCTATTTATAAATCACAAATAATAATATTTTTTTATTGCGGGTTTTGAAAAACAACATTTATTTTTGTTGAATTGTTTTAATTTTTTTTTTTAACAATTACAGGGAAAATTTATTCGTATTAATTTCGATGCCTCGGGTTATATTGCTGGTGCTAACATTGAAACGTACCTACTTGAGAAATCACGTGCCATTAGACAAGCCCGAAATGAAAGAACCTTCCACATTTTCTATCAGCTACTTGCCGGCGCATCTGCTGAACAACGAAGTAAGTTATAATAACTGTATACTGCATTCCTTGTAAGACTATTATGTATTCAAGTAAGCCAACTGGTGATTCTTGTCATACCGATTTTAACAATGACTAGTAGTCAGTAGCCAGGGGGGTCTTGCCTTACGGGAGAAAACAACCGTCATATGAGCGCCTTTATTGAATGATTTGTGTCATTTTATGGAACTAAAAACATAAACAAAATAAGGTACTAAACCTCGGTATTTACAGATAATATCCATTCCTGGTACCTAGTGGCAAAAATGGTAACTAATAAAATGATGGTCAACAAATTTTTTTAATATAAGTAATTATAATAGGCATGGTCAAAAATTTTAAAATAAAATACAGTTGTGTATATCACAGACGACCATACTGAATTCAGCAGTACAATTGTACTGACACTGGCAACACTGGATCATATAATATTCTCTGTCTCTATTACTCATCTGTGCCATAGTGTAGGTACATATCCCGCGACTAAAGCGACATATACATTTTAATAGAATTGAGATTGTTTTAAGTGTGTAGGATCAGAACCACTCTTATGTTTTGAATCAACTTTAACTCACAAATACTTATTTCAAGCTTTTGAATTCTGCTGACAGATGCGACGGTCAAATCTGACCTTCAAAAGGTGGGTCGCTCGTTAGTACAGTCACAACATATCTGTATCATATGTCATCTGTGATATCACTAAGTTATTTATTGTAGCGTAACTTTAAATCTCAAAAAAGAACTTTGAGTAAATGTATTGTTTATTTTTTTCAGAGGAGTTTATTCTTGAAGATACAAAAGCTTATCCTTTCTTGAGCCAAGACATGCAACCCGTACCGGGAATAGATGATGCGGCCGAATACCAAGCGACAATACAATCGATGAACATCATGGGAATGACAAACGAAGACTTTGGAGCGATTTTCCGTATTGTCAGTGCGGTAATGCTGTTTGGTTCGATGCAGTTCAAACAAGACCGAAAATCCGATCAAGCGACTCTACCTGACAACACAGTCGCCCAAAAAGTAGCGCATCTACTAGGACTTTCCGTTACCGACATGACGAAAGCGTTCCTTACGCCACGAATTAAAGTCGGCAGAGATTTCGTTACCAAGTCGCAAACTAAGGAGCAGGTTGAATTTGCTGTCGAAGCTATTGCAAAGGCCTGCTATGAACGTATGTTCCGTTGGCTTGTTACTAGAATTAATCGCTCTCTCGGTCGCACCAAACGACAAGGGGCTAGTTTTATCGGCATACTTGATATTGCTGGTTTTGAAATTTTTGACTTAAATTCGTTCGAACAGTTGTGCATCAATTATACGAACGAAAAATTGCAGCAGCTATTCAATCACACGATGTTTATTCTCGAACAGGAGGAATATCAGCGCGAAGGAATCGAGTGGAAGTTTATTGATTTCGGTTTAGATTTACAACCGACTATCGATTTAATAGATAAACCGATGGGCATCATGGCTTTGTTAGATGACGAATGTCTGTTACCAACAACGACAGACAAAACTTTTGTTGAAAAATTGCTTTGCGCCCATTCGGTTCATCCGAAATTCATGAAAGCCGACTTCCGAGGTAACGCGGACTTTTCTATTATACATTACGCTGGCAAAGTCGATTATTCCGCAGCACAATGGCTCGTCAAAAATATGGATCCTTTGAATGAAAACGTGGTTTCGCTTCTGCAAACTTCAGCCGATCCATTTGTAATCCATATTTGGAAAGATGCCGAAATTGTCGGTCGTGCCAAAGGCATGTTCCGTACAGTTTCTGCTTTGTATAAAGGTCAGTTAGCCAACTTGATGGACACGCTACGGAATACAAACCCTAACTTTGTCCGATGCATTATCCCTAATCATGAGAAACGCGCGGGAAAAATCGATGCCGCTCTTGTATTAGATCAGTTGCGTTGTAATGGCGTGTTGGAAGGAATACGTATTTGCCGTCAAGGATTCCCTAACAGAATACCGTTCCAGGAGTTCAGACAACGCTATGAATTGTTAACGCCTGATGTTATTTCGAAAGGATTTATGGACGGTAAAAAAGCGTGTGAAAAAATGATTGAAACATTGGAACTTGATTCGAATTTGTACAGAATAGGTCAGTCGAAAATCTTTTTCCGCGCTGGTGTTTTGGCGCATCTTGAGGAAGAACGTGATTACAAGATAACAGATTTAATTGTGAACTTCCAAGCGTTCTGTCGCGGATTTTTGGCCAGAAAGAATTATCAAAAACGAGTACAACAATTGAACGCCATAAGAATAATTCAACGCAATTGCGCTGCTTATTTGAAACTTCGGAATTGGCAGTGGTGGAGACTTTATACCAAAGTTAAACCTTTACTGGAAGTCACCAAACATGAAGAAAAGCTGATGCAAAAAGAAGAAGAGCTGCGCAAAGTTAAAGACAAACTGGAAAGCCACGAGAAGACGGCACAAGAATACGAACGCAGATATCAACAGGCTGTCGAGGAAAAAACTGCTTTGGCAGAACAACTTCAGGCTGAAGTGGAACTCTGCGCTGAAGCTGAGGAGATGCGCGCTAGACTGGCTGCTCGCAAACAGGAGCTAGAAGAAATCCTTCACGATCTTGAAGCCCGAGTTGAAGAAGAAGAGGAAAGAGCTACGGCTTTGACGGCCGAGAAAAAGAAATTGCAGCTAAATATTCAAGATCTTGAAGAACAGTTAGAAGAAGAAGAAGGCGCTAGACAGAAATTACAACTTGAAAAAGTTCAGTGCGATGGTCGTTTGAAAAAGCTTGAAGAAGAACTGGCTCTGAGCGAAGATACCAACCAGAAATTGCTAAAAGAAAAGAAAGTTCTTGAAGAGAGAGCCGCTGATCTTTCACAAGCCCTCGCTGAAGAAGAGGAGAAAGCTAAACATTTAGCGAAATTGAAAGTGAAACATGAAGGAACAATAGCTGAACTCGAAGAGAGGTTGTTGAAAGATCACCAGCAACGACAGGAAAGCGATAGAAGCAAAAGAAAAGTGGAGACGGAAGTCAACGATCTCCGTGAACAGTTATCCGAACGACGCTCGCAGCTTGAGGAATTACAATTGTCTTTGGGAAAACGAGAAGAAGAATTGACGCAAGCTTTGGTTCGCATCGACGAGGAAAGTGCAGCCAAAGCGTCTTCTCAGAAAGCTTTAAGAGAATTGGAATCGCAGTTGGCGGAACTCCAAGAAGATTTGGAAGCGGAAAAAGCATCGAGAAACAAAGCTGAAAAGCAGAAACGAGACTTGAATGAAGAGCTTGAAGCTTTGAAAAATGAGTTGCTCGATTCGCTCGATACGACGGCCGCTCAGCAGGAACTGAGAAGCAAACGCGAGCAAGAATTAGCTACGTTGAAAAAAACATTAGAAGAAGAAACACAAGTTCATGAAGTGTCGATAGCCGATATGAGACACAAGCATGCGCAAGAATTGTCGGCCTTAAATGAACAGTTAGAGCAGCTACGCAAAGCTAAAGCCGCATTGGAGAAAGCTAAACAAACACTCGAAGCTGAAAACGCAGACTTAGCGACAGAATTAAGAAATGTTGGAACCAATAGACAAGAAAGCGAAAGAAGACGCAAACAGGCCGAAGCTCAATTGGCAGAACTACAGGCCAAATTAGTAGAAGTTGAACGCGTTAAAAACGAATTGTCTGAACGTGTTGTTAAACTTCAAAATGAGACTGATTCCATCAGCCAGCAATTAGAGGAAGCAGAGCTTAAAGCCGCTGCAGCTTCGAAAACTCAGGTCACGGCTGAGGCACAATTGACAGAAACGCAACAAGCACTTGAAGAGGAAACCAGACAGAAACTGGCACTCAGTTCGCGCCTGCGTCAGTTGGAGCAGGAAAATGATTCGCTTCACGAACAGATCGATGATCAGGAAGAAGCTAAAAGAACATTAACTAAACAGGTAAAATTATTTAACACTAAAACAAACAAATGTCTGTAATCTGTATTGCGATTAAATTGATTGATTGTTATTGTTCAATTGTTTAGGTGGCAGCAACCAGTGCACTGCTAATCGAAGCGAAAAAGAAGGCCGATGAAGAAATTGAACAGTCTGCTGCGCTGGAAGAAGCAAGAAAGAAATTACAGAAAGATTTAGAAGCTCTGCAGAGACAAGTTGATGAATTGCAAGCGGCCAACGATAAACTCGATAAAAGTATGTATCTACATCTGTTATTGAAATTCTTGTACATTTGTTTTTAATATTTTGCGTACCAGGTTATAATGAAATCTTAATTTGAAGAGAAAAAAAACCTAGACTGAGAATCAGTTCCAGTTCCTTTGGGTCATGAGGCAGGCACTAACACATTGTTAAATAAAACAACAAAGGCTACCAAGCTTTTTTCTACCACCTGATAGCAAGTGAGGTGTATTATATGTGTCATATGCCAATACTTTTAATATTTACGGCCACCTGATGGCGCCACTACCCAGTGCAGTATTTTTCATTCAAATGTCAATAATGCTTATGTACATCATTTAAATGGTTAAATCGCTTGACACATACCTTATTTGCCAGTTGCCACTGGCGCAATCTGACGAATAAAACAATGGTAGCCCTCAATATTATTTATTTCATATCAATATTGTAAAACTACTAATTCGTTCATGTTCAAAGGTAAAAAGAAAATCCAAGCTGAACTTGAAGATGCAAACATTGATTTGGAAACACAACGGTCCAAAGTGTTAGAACTCGAAAAGAAACAGAAAAATTTCGATAAAGTATTAGCAGAAGAGAAAGCAGTTAGTGAACAAATAGCACAAGAAAGAGATGCAGCTGAAAGAGAAGCGAGAGAAAAAGAAACTAAAGTATTGTCGCTTACAAGAGAACTGGACGATGCGAGCGAAAAAGTTGAAGAACTCGAAAGAATCCGCAGACAATTGCAGGGCGAATTAGACGAGTTGGTGAACAGCCAAGGTACGGCCGACAAGAACGTTCACGAATTAGAGAAAGCAAAACGTGCTCTCGAAAGTCAGCTCGCCGAATTGAGGGCTCAAAATGAAGAACTCGAAGACGAACTGCAACTCACCGAGGATGCAAAATTGCGTCTCGAAGTCAATATGCAAGCGTTGCGTGCTCAGTTTGAACGCGATATACAGGTATGGTATTTTATTAACCTTGTGCTGCCACCATTAAGGTACTGTACTGTGTTATACTTATGAGTTATACACGAAGTCGCTAAAATAATACGGAACTCACATTTAAGTAGAAATACTTTGATATTGTCTTTTGGCCACTGACAACCAGTTTATTTATCAAAATTCTAAACGATGGAAAATTGTAAATTTTTATAACATAGTCGATTTTCAATAATGTACTTCTGTAGATAAGGGAAGTTTCAAATTTTTATTTAAAAAAAATAGTTTATTCTGTAAAATTGCTTTTATTATTGAGTAGTATTGTGAAGTATCTTCGATTTCAGCGACAGTACTAAATACGTCAGTTATTCATATAATAAACTTACCAGTGACGTAACTACTGACAGGCTGGGCATACCAGTTTCCCGGGGCCCCGAGTAATTAGGGGGCCCTGTAGAAATTTATGAACGATCAAAATTTTGATTGGGTGAATTTGAAAACTTTTATATGTATAAATAATATAATTTTACAGAATTATTAAGCTAACTTATTTGTGCTCATCAAAAACTCAAAATTTTCTTAAATCCAACATCAAAACATTTCAAATTTCCCGCACAATCAGAACCACGGTTATGAGACACTGTAATATGGTTAGCATTGGTGGAAAAACTTCAATATCTAAGACCTTAATGTTTGCGAATTGTGATTTAAAAAAATTAGGTTGAGGGCCGTCTTTTGTAGTTCAGTCTGGGACCTCGCTTCTTGTAGCTACACCACTGACCCCTACCACTCCTAAAACTAAATGTTCATAAATTTAATAGGCCTACCAAATTACAACAATTCATAATAAAAGATAATGGAGGGAACTTTTTTTTAAAATTAAATCAACGATTATTTGTTTGAATGCAGGCAAAAGAAGAACAGGCTGAAGAAAAACGGCGCGGTCTAAATAAACAATTGCGAGATGTCGAAGCTGAACTGGACGAAGAGCGCAAGCAGCGAACTGCAGCCATGGCACTCCGCAAGAAGCTTGAGGGCGATTTACAGGAAAGTGCGTCGCAACTTGAGATGGCCAACAAAGTTAAGGAGGATGCGCTGAAACAGTTGCGCAGATTGCAAGCGCAGTGCAAGGATTCGGTTAGAGATGCCGAGGAAGCGAGAGCCGCCCGTGATGAGCTTGCGGCCCTCAGTAAAGAAACTGAACGCAAACTCAAGTCTCTTGAAGCTGAACTGCTACAGACGACTGAAGATTTGTCCAATTCGGAACGCGCCAGGCGTACTGCTGAAAGTGAAAGGGATGAGTTGCAGGAGGAGATCAACAGCAATGTCAACAAAGGCACGCTTCTTGTAGATGAGAAGAGAAGACTCGATGCGCGAATTGCAACACTCGAAGAGGAACTGGAGGAGGAGCAAAGTAATAGCGAAACGTACTTAGATCGCGCCAGAAAATCACAACTGGGCTTCGAACAATTGACCGCTGAACTGGCAGCTGAACGGTCGACGACACAGAAACTAGAATCCGGCAGATTGTTACTTGAGAGACAAAACAAGGAACTCAAAGCGAAATTGGCCGAAATTGAAACAGCTCAGAGGACACGTACCAAAACGATGATTGCATCACTTGAAAGTAAAATCAACAACCTTGAAGAACAACTCGAGGCCGAAGCGAAAGAACGTTTCGCTCAGCAAAAGACGAATAGAAAACTCGACAAGAAACTTAAAGAGCTCGCTCTTCAATTGGAAGATGAACGAAGACACGCCGATCAGTACAAAGAACAAATGGAGAAGGGTAATGCTAGAGTGAAAGCATTGAAGAGGCAATTGGACGAAGCCGAAGAAGAAATCAGCCGCGAGAAGGCGCAGAAACGCAAAGCCCAGAGGGAATACGAAGATATGCTCGAAAGTCACGAATCCATGGTTAGAGAAATTAACAATCTTAAAAGCAAACTTCGGTGAGTTGTGCGCGTGTCGCTAAATTATTTTTATTGTTATTAATAAATTGTGTTTATGAAACTCCGTTCACTTGTAATAGATCGTTCAATTGTGCCATAAATATGTACGATATTGTAGTCCACAACACATTTAAATTTTAATTTTTAACCGTGTCATCCCTACAAATTGTATTTATTGATACAGTTTATATACAGTTGCTACTTTAAATTTTTATATCACCATCTCAAAACACCACATATATCTCATTAATTCCGCTGTGAAGCGACCTGTTATGTAATTTATCAATTTTTTTTATCTTTTGTTTAGAATTGCAATGAATATTAGGCAATTGTTCGATATTCTGCCTATTAATTGGCCGAATACCGAATGTGTTTCGACTATTCGACCCAATATCGAATACTTTAAATTATTATTATTTATTAATAAAAAAATATCTTCAGGGATTCCCTGCTCATAAGTAGTCATCTTCCACAGAGGAACTGTAAATTAATTCAAATTTCGAGAAAAGTAATTTGGGATTTTTCCGCCTCCAACTTTTGGATTTTCTGGTGTGTTATTAACTGTATAACCTGTGACTACACGTGTAGAGAGATGTGCCTCTGCCACCGTTTATTCTTTCTCTCCATTGGCACCAAAACCGTGCCTAATATTCGCCGAATATTAGGTTACTCAGCATGTGACTTTGCCGAATATACTATTTATTACAACTTTACTTTTGTTCTCTTCTTTTTTCCTATATGTGTAGTTCATACACAATAAAATGACGTAAAATAAATTTTCTAAAATACAATTCCGAATTTCTTAACTATGTAGTAATTAACAGTAACACAATATGATTGCATCTGCCACATAATGGGTAAGTTCGGTTTTACGCTCGATTGATCGAGCCGAGCGAACAGATTTTTGGTCACGTGATAACTGAGCAAATCGAGCCATCTAAACAATTCCGAACGTAATCTAGCAGATTTTTCCAAACGTCAGAATAAAATGGCGCCAATAATTTAAATTCTTATTACTAAAGCCGAAATATATTCTTTATTGCTCCTCATTTTGATTTAATTCAACATTGTTATAATAATAAATCATGAATCGCAATTTTTTTCGTTTTATTCCTTTATTTTAAAATTAATAGTAGTGCTGGTTGTTGATTTTTTCGACCCATAGATATAATAAATATTTTATTTAATCATTCTGTGCGATATAGACTTATTAATTATTACTATTCTTTGAATAAATATTATTCGTGTGTTTTTACCTATTGAAAAATTACCTCATATAAATAAACTTCGAAATTTATCCATTCTCACAACAAGTGTTTCCGCTCATTTTTAAAATGAATGCTCTGAAGATGGTTGAATCTGCTTGCTCGCTCGCTTTCCTCAGAGCAAATCGAGCGCGCTCGATCTGCTCCAGATCTTAAAACCGAACGCAGGATAGAGATCGTTCAGAGCATATAAATGTTAAATTCGAAAGTATTAGAGCACTCCGATCAATCTGAGCGTAAAACTTACCCAATATGTTGCATGTATTATATAAAACGTCAGATCGATCAGCTGTTCACCTTCCGCCATTTGCTTGGTGAGTAAACTTATGGAGTGTTTATTTCAAGAATCTGAATTTATTTCAAATGTTCCAACTGTATATGAACTGTGGTATTGCGTTGCCCCTATTGTATTTCATTGTATACTATATTTAAAACGTTTTTATATTATATTAAATTTTATAATTACTCTGAAACTTTTTGCAGTCATTATTGTTGTAAAGTTTTTAAAATGCCGGCCCGAATTTACGATTTTAACTTGTCTTTAATTTTTTGTTATAAAAATTTAAATAAGAGGACTCTTTTTTTTGTATATTTTATTAAGCAGTAACTGGATTTCTAAACAGAAAACAAATACATATCTTGGTTTTAATTGGAAAGTATTCGGTTTTTATAAAAATTAACACGTATTTAAGAAGTGCTTTTGAGTTAAATATTGGTTGGTAATTTGCAAAAATGTGTAGAAGATACAATGTCAGTTTTGAAATGTAAGTAAAAATTCATGTTTGTCACAGCTGTTTATTTTGTTTTTATTTATAATATAATAATAATGCGTTTAACGTCCGTTTCTCGACATTATGTCATATTTACAATATAATAAACACCTAATTATTTGAAGATCGGTAAATAATATTATTTTAAGTTTAATAAAAAAAGCCTCTTCCCGATCAAATTTTCTTTTATATTAATTAGTCGACGTTTCGACACATATATATGTTTTCTTCAGGCCTTTATACAAAACAATTACATTTATTTTTGTAAGATATTTAAATTATAATAAGTAAAAAACAGCCGTAAAATTATTTTTAGAATTCTGAAAATATTTTTAAGACTGTTTTTACTTACCTAATACATAAAAATTTTAACATGTTACAAAATAAATGTAATCGTTTTGTATAAAGGCTTGAAGAAAACATATAATTGTGTCGAAACGTCGCTTAATTACAATAAAAGAAAATTTGATCAGGGGAGATTTTTTTTTTAATCCTAAAATAATAAACACCTGTTTGCATAATTTTTGTTTAAATTACGTGATTTGAATCCATCTTATCAAATTTTAAGCACTTTTAAGGTCCACCATATTTAGGTGTTTTGTGAGGTTATACAAACCTCACCATTTGAAAGATATTGAAGATTTATAATAGTAATTTATTGTCGAGTTATAAAATTCATAAACAAAAATGAAATTTGTCTTAAAATAATCAAACTTAAATCTTCAATATCTTTCAAATGGTGAGGTTTGCGGAAAAAATATAAGATACCTTTTTTGTAGAGCATTAAATTTCCTACAAAATTCTCTTAAAACATTTTTCTGTACAATCAATTAATGATGAGGTATGAATTTTTTTCTATTGGACTGAGAAAAAAATAAAAAACTGTGATGCGGAGGATCTTCCTATTAAAATTAAGAGCGCATATTTGTTGAGAATTTTTTTAAGGTGTCTAGCAACCTATTTTTCCGTGTCACTTGTAAAAAAAAAATAATTGATATTTTTGACCCACCCTAGTAAATATGGTTTAGAATTGAATCAGAGTGCAGATATTCTCAGTGCAAAAATGTAGAAGATCATCGATTGTTTTAAATGACGTCAATGTATGGTTATTTTCACAGACGCACCGGTCCCGGTATTGGATTGTCTTCCTCAAGATTGCGTAGCTCGATTCCGTCAGGAGGTGGCGGGTCCGGAGATGATTCTACGACCCAAGACGATACTTTAGATGGTGAAGATACTCCAAACTAAAAAGCTTATCTAACAGAATGCAGTCAGCGTAGGTAACCTAAGGATTGTGATTATTTATAATGAGGCTGCCCCATACTTGTTTGTCTCTCTCTTTCTCTTGTATATAAAGTTAAATATATAAAAATAAACATAATTTTAGACTTTGTGTCGGTTTGTGAATAAAAAAAATCATATTGAAGTATACTATTGTCATATGTAATATGGCAGAAAAATTATTCGGTTCGTTTTTCAAACATATTATCTTTTTTTTTTGTATACATATCTAAAAGTTGAATCGTAATGCTCAGAAACACAAATGGTTTACAGTCTTAATATAAACAGTACTTCATTTGTTTACTGTAAAAACAACTGAATGTTTATAAGACGATTACGTACATTTTGAGGTTTCTGTGCATTTGGCCGTTATAATAAAAATAGTATTGTATTTTTGTTTCGAAGTGAAGAGAATCGCTCTAATTATTGTTTTGTGCGTGGGGTAGCGAGTAGATAGAAAAGCCAGAGGTGAAATTTGGCAATTTTTATATCTTTCAATTAAGTGTCAATAGCAATAGTTTAACTATAGTAGATACATTTATATAATGGAGACTTTTTGATATGATGAAAACTCTAAAATTATTTTAATTTGTATAGTTTTAATTACATTTTATATTTTGATAAACAAAATTTTTTTATTTATATTAATATTATATATAATATACATATAATTATAAAGTTATTACATAAATAAAAAAATACATTACGTATATATCTTTGTATGTACATAATTTCTGGGTGATGTCATAATTAAAATATACCACCAAGATGGACATCTGGTACTTAAGACTTATTAAAAAGAGCGCAGTATTTCCCTCTTTGTCTGATGTGTCAAAATTAATATCATATGAAGAAGGTTCCACTCCAGTTTTTTGTTTTAAACTTAATTATACTAAATTCCCGCACGGCAAAACACTGGGGTATTTAGGTTAAAAAGGCTACTCGAGATAAAACTAAACAGTATTTTAAAACTAACATTTCGGTTGAAAAAAATCTTTTTGTATAGTCGACTCGCCAAACAATGCTTAGTTTAACGCGAGTAGTTATTTTAACCTTTAGCTATTTATAATATCTAGGAGATAAAGATTCAAACGTCCCACTTACGTGTAAATGAATCAGTTTTATGCGTAATTACGGACCGAGAATCCAATTAATTTAGCATGCCTTAAAATTCTTATGGGGTTACAGAAACATGTATTCTTTTAAAACCATCGACTTATTATAAATGGACTGCTAGTCTGAGCTGCGCGAGCCTAATGGCATAGAAAGAGACAGTAATTTTCAAGGAAAACAAACAGACAAATTGACTGTTTACAGCCATAACAACCAATAAGAAAAAGTCAGAGAGAGATAGACATATTTCTCTGCTTATGCCTTAACTAGCAGTCCATCTATAATACGTCGATGTTTAAAACCGCTAATGAAAACAGAACTACATTTATATGTACGCTAACTTCCGATAGTTTATCCGTTGCGCATTTTTTACTTCGTCATTAATTGGTACACTTTTTTACAATATATTATATTATGATGACCTTGGATACCTTCGGAATTCTAGAGTGCATATTATGGAATGCGAAATGGCATGCATATGAACGTTTTTCAGGAAATGTTGGTTTGTTTCTAGAAATAAAACATCGCATTGAGATGAATTTAAAGGCGGGTACAGATTTGAGTACACATGACCTGAGAATGCATGCAAATACGCGCTTGTGCGCATGTACTACAATTTATGAATCAACAGTCAAGTTTACATACAGATTGTATCAAATTAAACCCGTGCATAGGACATTCTGTGTGTAAGACAGAGATTGATACATAAAGCAATAAGTAAGAATGAGATAAATGAGCGCTAATAGGATGTTACGTGGTTACTGTAAATTAATAAAAGATTTACATTTTTACAGCATAGAAGGAGCGAAAAAACAAAGATGACGCTACTAGGTTGTATAAATATTATTTATTTACAGTAACCATGTAACATCCTTAGCGATCATTTATCTCATTCTTACTTATTGCTTTATGTATCGATCTTTGTCTTACACACAGAATGCCCTATGCACAGGTTTAATTTGATACAATCTGTAGAGTATTGTCAAACCAATGACAGTCAAGTAATTTGTTTCATATAAGTTGCGAATGCACTGTTCAGAGTAGATTAAGATTATGACGTGTACGATTCACCGCATTTTTGCTCGAGTCTGTATCCAGTTTTAAATGTTTAGACATCGTTGTTTTCGTTAGCTAATATTCATAGTAGCGATTTTATACAATCAAGGGCTGAAATTGTCAGTTGCTAAAGTGATTGAGTAGAAAGTTGTTCGCAAGTACTTTGTACTGTAATTTAAATAAAAAATTTCGAAATAAAAAATAATTGAAACGTTTTTGAAACAGCTCTCTACTCAATTGAGTCATGTAATTTGTATCTGTGTATATGCGTTCATATCGAAGTGGCATTGCAGTTAGTGTCAAAACAGAAAAGACAATAATTAACATTAGGTCCTAAGATAGACGTAGATAACAGTTTGTACTTGTAGATGACCGCTCTAACTGTACATGTCGAGGAGATTTCATCAATGAAAATTGAAAGATTTCAGCAGATTGAAAAATAAAATATTCGGAATCACAGAATTGAGAAATTGCAAAATGTAAATAACAGACAGACAAAACATTAATTCTATATTAAAAATAAGATAATATTATCTCGGACAATAATTTATAAATTATGTTGTGTTTGCATGTATATTATTTTGTTCGTTTTGACTATTGCTGTATTTTTGTTCTAAATTAGGTCCCGAAGAAGAACAAAAACTTGTTCGAATCGTTGACCATCCAAAACGATTAACAAAGAGTGTTTGGAATTCAGTTATCTTATTGATAATATAATTTAATAATGGAATTTATTTGACGCAAAATTAATTTTTACACCCAAAAATATTATCTAGTATCATGAAACACTCATATTTTTGTTTTGAAAAGCAAAAGATGCAAATTACATGAGTAATGTGTATTATAATATTGCAACTGTACATTTTGATTTGTGGATAAAAAATAAAAATATAAGTTAAGACAAGTATTTTTTTCTTATTTGAATTGTTTGTTCAAGTTTAAAACTAGCGCAAACTATGATGCTTGCGCATTATGGTTTTTTTGCTTGAGAAAATTAAATGCGCATGCGCCATAGTTAGTGTCTGTTTTATATTTGATGCTTGAACTGATTTCAAGAAACAGATTCGGACAGAAAAAATGGCGTGTGGGAGTTCAAAATATAATATTTAATATTATTTTGTTCTCACTTAATTTTTTACCGATTTTAGAGAATGAGAAATTATGATTTTGTGGATGTTTTAAACATTTTTTCTTTTTTATTTAATTGTTCATATAAGTTTTTTGATTTTTTGTTTTTAACAAATTTAATAAGTAAATAAATTTTTTTAAAGCTAAAATGGGTGGGTTATTAATTTAGCAATTAAGTATGAATTAAGAAAAGCTTGAAGAATTATTATCCCCCTCCGTCACAGAAAAAAGAATAATCACTAAACGTTTTTTATGTTGATTTTCGCTTTACAGTAGGCTTTAGTTTAAAAATTCGAGCAGATTTGGACTTCTCTGAAGTCTAGCCAACACATGATTATTTATTAGTTGAACCTGGTTGGTTTTCCATAAAAACCAATACTCACTCCCTATTACGAAAAGTCTAATGAAAAAATTTGTTTAGTTTCGTTAGAGTTTTGATTATCCGATTTTTTTTTCAGTATGCCTTGTAGAAAACGATTAACCGAATTCAGTGACCACACATATCTAATATCTCTTTTGGTTTATCAAATAGGACCAAAATGTGAGTTCTGGGACTTAGGGTAAAGGCACCAATTCCCGACCACCTTCCTATGATTTTATACTTGTATATTTATAACTGACAAAATAGATTATTGCTGCGTATTAAAGAAAGTCAAGTTATTTTAACGATAACGTACGCTATATAGAAATTGATTGATATTAATTTGCAAGTAAGTTGTGTGGCTGATAACAGTTAAGTGGTCAGAAACCGGTATCATTGCCCTATATTATGGAATAAAATAATTTAAACGAATAGTTGTCATAAATAAAGCAGTTTATTTTTCACTCTTATGTTACAAACTTCAAGATTCTTGCCAGGTGAATACCTTATTTTTATTCAAAAACTGAAAATTATCAATTTATATTGGATTGCTTAGTTTAGTTCTGGACAGGCTAGTAGTAAACAACATTTAATCATTCGAATTGATTTTATATTCAATTTCTTTTAATGTACTTTTATTTCGAGTGGGCACCTTGTATAAAATTCTCTATAATCAAAGATCATACACTATTTACATCAATAATAAAATATTTAATCAAATATTTTAGTGACAAGGCCCGCCGCAATTGTAACACCCGAAATCCGCACAGTGATCCTGCCTAATTCTTTAAAGTCGCTATAAAGTTCAACACATATCGGCTTATTCACAGTAATTTCAACTAGAGCACTTGAATTATTACCAAGACATCGAGGTTTCTTTTTAATTATTTCTCCTGTACTTTTGTTTAGTTGAGCTGTTAATTTTGAAATGTACGCCGGTTCTACTAAAGACTGAAGATGCACAATTACCTAAAAAAGTAATAACATTTAAATTACAAACTTTAGATTTATAACAATTAAATCAAGATAATAAAAACCATGGACCTAAAAAACTGGACTGCTAGCAGGTCCACCCTAACTAGCCTTGGGTGTTTTCTTATGAAGAGGGAGCGCATTGTTTATTTATTTATCGTAGATTATAGACGCGTCGACAACTTAGGTCATTAGCGTCTTAATTACATTAAATAACAACTTCCTTAAAACTAAATGACATCACAAAACATCCATGAGCAGAGGTGGGATTCGAACCCACGACAGTGCGATCCTAAGGTCGGCTACGCTAACCGTTACACCACACTGTCCTCGGAGCGCATTGTTGTTAGTAGCCCATGGCCACTAAATATCTTAGGACGGCTCTAACGGCGCACCCAGATAGGCAAAAAAAGGGGGGGATAAAGGTGATGCATATGTAAGTCTCTTTCTGACATTTTCTTATTGGCTTTTTACTATCAGCAGATCAGTGTATTATTGTTGAACAAAGATGGAATATGTCCAAACTTTATCGCCCTCTCTTTCTGCACCATTTGGCTCGCGCAGCCTGGACTAGTAGTAGTACATATAATATACTATACTATAAAATTAAGAAAAATCGCAGGATAGTGGATAAAATATTTGATTTATTAAATTAAATGTACAACGTTTCGTCTATATATTTAGACTTTTTCAAGTACTTGAAAAAGTCTAAATATATAGACGAAAGGCGTACATTTAATTTAATAAATCAAATATTTTGTCCACTATCCTGCGATTTTTCTTAATTTAATATAATAATAATCTAATATAAATACTATACTATATTCTTTAAATTATGTTAGTAATCCAGTTCTTTACGTCGATGATAAAAACTTACAGGAAATCCTCTTGTGATTGGTACTTTAAGATTGAAACAAACGATCCTCGTTTGAAACCGTGTAGCTGTTCGCACAGGGTTACTGAAACTCGATATAACAGAACCGACCGTAACATTTTGTGTTTCTACACCGGCAAACGTAATACAAACTTGATCGCCAGCAAAAGCTGTTTGCTGAGAGACATCATCCACTGTTAAACTTCTAACAATAACTGGTTCTCGAATAGGGCATAATAGAACACGGTCACCTATGTTTAAAACTCCAGTTTCGATGCGTCCTGAAATGCAAGTACCTGAACCAGTACCCTAAAAACAATAAATAATTAATTAAATATTTGACAGTGCAGTTGATTAATACTACTTTTAAATTGTCGTTAAAAATTAAAAAAGATTCAGTATAAAATATATATATTTTTTGTACTAATTATTGTAAAAAAATTGACTTATGCCAACCAATAATTATGCCTAGGTGCAAAATTCTATTAATTTATGAAGTGAAATGAACTGGTTCTTCACCGAATACACATTTTTATAAAATATACACTCGAACTTCAATAACTCGAATTTTTTGATAACTCGAACAAAATTTATTGGAAATAGCGTCAAGAGTGAAAATTAATATTATTTGATAACTCGAATTTTTTTTGTGGCAAGTCATGGTTTAAGTTATCGAAGTTCGACTATATAAAGAACATCCGACTACTTACTTTAAAAACGTCGTTGACAGACATTCTTAGTGGTTTTGAAATAGGTCTTTCAGGAGAATTGAAATTATCTGAAAATAAACATAAGCTTAACAATAATAAACATCGTTTCATGTTAACGTCGACAACATTTAAACCAATCTAAAATACCTATAATGTCGATTAAACAGGGTCCTCTATACCAACTCGATAACTTTTCTTCAGTAGCAGGTTCAATTAAGTTCTGTCCCGTCAGTCCGCTGCACGGTACAAATACAACATCCTTATCTCGAAAGCCGCAGGTCTTCAAAAATGTACCCAGCTTATTTACAATTTCATTAAACCGGGTTTGCGACCAATCGACAGTATCCAACTTATTGACAACCACAGCTAACTGGCTGACGCCCAACGATCGAACTAATAAAGCATGTTCTCTTGTTTGTCCACCCATTTCAAAACCGGTCTCAAATTCTCCTCTCGTCGCATCAACTACTAAAAGAGCCACGTCAGCCTGGCCTGCACCCGCTATCATATTCGGAATGAAGTCTTTATGTCCGGGCGCGTCTAACAGAGTGATTTTTTTGTTAGCCGTTTCAAATTGCGATCGCCCAATGTCCATCGTAATTCCTCTTTCACGTTCTTCGCCTGTTTCGTCCAATACCCATGCGTAAACAAAACTTTGTTTTCCAAGTTTACGACTTTCTTGTTCGTATTTATGCATTATGCGTTGACTCACCTGTCCCAAAGCACAGAGGAAATGTCCCATAAGTGTCGACTTGCCAGCATCGACATGCCCGATAACCACCATGTAAAGGTGTTGCTTTTCGTTTTCGCGTTCTTTCTTATATTGTTCAATATAATCGATGCTTCTCGAATTTTCTTTAGCTCGAAGCGCTTCCGACACGCCACGAGGTATATCGGGCGTGCCGCGACCCTCTGAAGGAGTGACCGTACCCGATGCGGGCGATTGTGATCGCGGAGTGTTGACATTGCTCGAAGAAAGCAATGAAATATCTTTTCCAGGCAGAACCTCAAAACCACGAGTGATGTTAGACGACTGTGGTATGATTTTAATGTTTCGAACTGGAATTTCACTTTTGATACCTTAAAATAATTTATAGAAGTGTAAAAATTTAAAGTTCCCGGAGAGCTTATGTCGCCCTACAATATAAAAAGTAGAAAATTTATCATACTATATTTATAAATTACAACCCAATTCTAATTAACTACAGGCTACTTATTGATAAAAAATTTACTTCTGCATCTGAATGTAAAAATCAAACTTTTCATACTGTTGATATTTATGACATAATTAGAGTTCGACCGAAGTCGATTATTTCAATCGAACTTCGGTTTTTTTTCCACCTTCGGCTGGAGTCAAAAGAAAAAAAATTACATTTAGTTCACGATAATCAGAAATAGAAGACAAAGATATTTTTTGTGAGTGAAGCACATCAAAATAAGAAATTAAAGTAAAAGAACACGCAGCGGTCTGATGTTGCCCGCACGTAGGCAAAACCTTCAGTTTGTTTTTGTTCAGAGTAGATTATTTTGCCGAAGGCGCAATTTTTAGCCGAAGTCGATAATTCGATCGGACTCTATATATAATATTCACTTTCTTGCATGTATAATACTATAGGTGACTGCAACTAAATATTTACAGTGAGCTCCTGATTTATGAGTTCTTGTTTTTTCAAGTATCAATAAAACAGAAAATATGACCATTAATAATTGCAATAAATAAACGCTTTACGAGTGCACATAATATGAATGAATTAACAGGTAAAATCGGAAATTACTCGTAAACTGTTTTCAAGATGATTACATTTTTTTTTCTTTTTACCACCTCGATAAATAGTCCCCTCCCCCTCAAAATCAAATCTATCAATCCAAAAACCATTTTCAAAATTTTGTTAAAATATTTTATTACGTAGAAAATATTGCAATAACAAAATATTACAAGTCTTATAAAACAACTAACAAAATACACAATAAAAATAGATAAAATAGTAATTCTTCAACTATCTGTCATCATATTTTATAGTATCACTAAAAACTTTAAATTTGAGAATTATTGTACCCGTCATTTTTTAAAAATATTTTATTATGTAAATGAATCGATGTTTAAAAGGTTTAGTTTATCTATGATTTGGTATCGTCTGTTTTTTTGTACACTCGACCCAGCCGTTCGATAATCATATCATCAGGGGACTTTGTTTTAAAGTTAAAATGTTTCATGTCAACCGCTTTCATGTGATTTATATTGAACGGCAAACGTCTATAAAATTTTTTACAAATTACTTTCCCGAAATGTGATTTGCTCTTTTCAATAACTAATTTTGATGTGGACACATCGCTAATATTCAATCTACACATATGTAACGGATCGCCATCTTCGAATAACGCGGGTTCACAATTTACAAATTGTGGTACGAACGGTACGTTCTCATCACTTTCTGTATCTTTATTCTTTCCCTGTCTAGGGTCACACGTCAATGTTTCTGCACTGCATAACGCAATTGATAGATCAATATCTGTATCTGGATTAGATTTTTTACTGGGTGTGTTGAACACAGAAAAAGGTTTTCTTTCGCTATCAGGTGCTAAATCTAAATTTTTATAATGATCTGCAACTAATTCTGCTAAAGAACTAAATTCGCGTTTCGACTGAGCGCTGACAGGTGTCGAAACAGAAGGAGTTAGGGTTATTTTACTTAAACTATCTGTTGTCGTTTCTAATAATGAATCACACTCATTAGTTTTATCAGTTTCAATTCGTTTCGAACTATAATTGGATAAATTGGTATCACTGTTTGTTTGTAAGTGGCGCTCTACTGAACTTGACAAAGAGTTAATTACACTGTCGTGTTCTTTTTCCGCTTTATTGTCCTTTAAATTGAACTTGATTGGCTTCTGTAAACCGAATTTTATTGGTTTCTGTCTGTAAACCAAATTTTACAGACGAATTGTCCAAATTTTGGGTTTCACCTGTTTCACATTTTTTTAAATTTATCGGTCTGACTCTGCCCAATCCTAAACAACTATTTTTACTAATATTTGAAATAACAGAATTGTTTGTAAAATTGATTTTTTTCATTTTGTCACCATATTCAGATTTTTGAGCATCATCGTTAATTAGAAATGGCGTTTTGTTTTCTACAGAATTAACATCTTACCTTCCAAAGTAACGAAAACATAGAAGGAATGTCGCCGCAGCACATAGAAAAAAAAGATAGAAAAAGAAATTAGCTAAACCGTTGGCAATAATAATAAAAGCATACTTTATTCAAGAACTGGTTTACAGTGTAAAATGAGTCAACAACTTTCACTAGCGTTGATTTTTAGTAACAAATTAACTAGAATTTAATATTAATAAATTTTTGAACATACATTTTTCCATTTTCACAAATTTGAGATTAAACTTAAATTTGTAAATTTGGGGGTTTAATCTGGTTTAAAGAACAATTCAAAATGAATTTTCGTGAAAGTGAAAGAACATATCGTTAATAAATTACACAGGAACTTGGTTATAACGAATTTCAAGGGACCGCAAAATTTCGTTTGTAAAAACTGTGATACATTTTAGCTATGCAAACCAAATGAATAATTGAAAATTGTTTGTTTTAAACGTTAATTTGCAGTAACCATGATCATTAAAAAGGTGTTCCACTGTAATTAATCAGTTTTGTTATTATTGTGGTTGAAACTCTGCTGGTATCAACTAGAGATGCAAAGTTTCGTTACTTTTGAGTACCTGTAACTATTCGTTACTTTTAGGTACAATACTCATTAGTTACTATTCGTTACAAGTACTCGGAGTTCGGACTACTCGAACACTATGCGTCATTGGATGTTGCATATATAGGTACCGTGGTAAGTAGTAGGTACTGACCAGTGGGGATATATCGTATATGGACAGTGAAAACGATCACGACCGAATCACATGCACCGACGGACCTATCACAGCTCAAGAAACAAAGATACACACACACACAAACGATGCATATTACGATACGACGGAACACGTATTATATTATGTATAAGCACAATATGCTGTAGGTACGCCTGTACCTATAGGTTGTTAGATGATTCGAATACAAAGTACCGAATAACTGTTTGTAAAAAGTAACGAATACTTTATCATGTAGGTATTCGTTACTTCAAATCTCGTCGAGTAACGAGTACTCTAGTAACAATTAATTACTTTTTTTGCATCTCTAGTATCAACCTCAAAATGTCAATCTACACCCTTGGGCATAGAACACCACACTGCGGTCCGTCCAGTCCAATGGACAGTATGAATCAGTAGATCTCCACAGTTCCACGTACCTCCCGCATAAAACCGACGCTTTGTGTACTTGAACTTTTTATAAAAATTTACTCCTCAAATAAACCCAGGGAGAAAAATTGGTCAGAGATTACAAGTGAATGAAGTTATCTACCAGACCCCAGTAGGATGCTTGAAGGTCAATTACTACAATAAATTAATGATTGATAGTCTACTAAGGTTTCTTAACGATATTCTAAAACGATAATCACCTTGCGATGTAGACTCCTCTTCACTTGTTAAGATTGCATTCAAAGCTTTTTCAGGATTGTAGTCGTGCTTAATGGCGCTTTCTATCAACTTCTGTTCCGGTATCGAATCTCCAACTGCAGACTTCATTTGTGCAACGCAAGATTCTAGTTTAATTTTCTCATCGCTAAATTCGGGCGTCGTTTCCATTTCATTTCCTTCTTCTATACTCCCTTCGTTTTTCAAATATGCACCCATGCTCTGGTTTCGTCCTGCATTTTCTCTATCATATATAAATCGCGCAGCATCTGGCGAGATTCCATAATCATCTTCGACCGAAGTACCGTACATGTCATAATTGTCATCGTACTCTACACAAACACAATTACGTTAGTGAGAAATCAGAAAAATAAGTAAAATTAGTAAATGTTTACCATCACTGCATATATTTCGTACACTTCGATGTCTTGACATTTTATTAGTATTCACTTCGTTAATTACTTTACTCTTTGACCTCTTCAATATTGAAAATATTCTGATATAATCGTTTTAAAGTAGAACAATAAAAATTATTGTTTGCAAATTGCAAATATTATTCATGTCAACATTTTTTGACATAAAAAGATGAACAATCACGTGATATCGCTTCGTTTACAGTGTGTTCAAATAATTTACAATTTGAAATGCATAAAGAATGTTTAGAAATCAAAAGGTATGCAATAATTAGGTGCGTTTGGTATCAAGGTGAAGTGTAAAAAGTGTAAGCACTTTTGACACTATTACGTTTGTTATACAAAAGTGTAAAATAACTGATCTGTTTGTTATTTCAGTGTGGGACTAAAAGTGTAACAACTATTAGTCCTGACTTTTGAGCAGGTGCACGTAGTGTAGTGTAGGTCACGTGATATA
The DNA here is from genome assembly GCA_039654895.1 of Mongoloraphidia duomilia. NCBI lineage: Eukaryota > Metazoa > Arthropoda > Insecta > Raphidioptera > Raphidiidae > Mongoloraphidia > Mongoloraphidia duomilia. Next base: position 42,253,551 of record CM077518.1, on the reverse strand, counting down.
TGTCTGAATTGACAATCGCTTTGACAGATTTGATACTTTTTTCGTACTCAATTTTTTACATTTTTTGTCTCTTAAAAATGAATGAGCTTCAAAATGTAATGGTACAAGATAAATATGGCAGTGAGTTTAACATTTTTACGACCAAAAAAAACTGTAAAAACTAGAAATAGGGTAAGTTCGGTTTTACGCTCAGATTGATCGGAGTGCTCTAATACGTTCGAATTTAACATTTATATGCTCTGAAAGATCTCTATCCTGCGTTCGGTTTTAAGATCTGGAGCAGATCGAGCGCGCTCCGAGGAAAGCGAGCGAGCAAGCAGATTCAACCATCTTCAGAGCAGTCATTTTAAAAATGAGCGGAAACACTTGTTGTGAGAATGGATAAATTTCGAAGTTTATTTATATGAGATAATTTTTTAATAGGTAAAAACACACGAATAATATTTATTCAAAGAATAGTAATTAATCAATAAGTCTATATCGCACAGAATGATTAAATAAAATATTTATTATATCTATGGGTCGAAAAAATCAACAACCAGTACTACTATTAATTTTAAAATAAAGGAATAAAACGAAAAAAATTGTGATTCATGATTTATTATTATAACAATGTTAAATTAAATCAAAATGAGGAGCAATAAAGAATATATTTCGGCTTTAGTAATAAGAATTTAAATTATTGGCGCCATTTTATTCTGACGTTTGGAAAAATCTGCTAGATTACGTTCGGAATTGTTTAGATGGCTCGATTTGCTCGGTTGTCACGTGACCAAAAATCTGCTCGCTCGGCTCGATCAATCGAGCGTAAAACCGAACTTACCCATAATGAACTCAGCCAAACTGTCATTAATTTATTTTGTAATGCGCATGTACAATCTACTCAGAATGTACACTAGCCCGTTTGTTACAAGTGTACATTTAGTTTACACTTTTGGTGAACTTTTTACACTTTTCAGTGAAAAATTATCTACACTACACCTTGATACCAAACGCACCTATTATTATTCTTATCTACACTGAAATAAAGGCTTTTGTAATAAAATATTAAAATCTGATATAAAAATTAATATTCCGATTATTTTTTTCCCTGGTTCTCAAATATCACCCTTCACTATAGCACTAGCCCACTAGATGACTTTGGTGTCCTCAAGTTTTAAGTTGCAGTGGTTGCAGGCTGCAGCGAGGCTGCAGCCAACTTCAGAATTTTAAGTTTGGTTTTTGAATAAAAATGACACAACAAAAATCCATTCACGATTATGCCTATCAAGGCGATTACCAATATGTTGCTCAGCAAGTTGAAGAAGATTCTCAATTAATTAAGAAACAAGACACTGTATGTATAACTGAAGTACTGGTTTTATTATGAAATTTAAAAATAGAGGTTATCCTATTTAATTTTTAGAATGGTCGTTTATTGATACATTGGGCAGCTTTGGGAGGTCATGAAAAGATTGTTTCGTTTTTAATTGAAAAAAATACGCCCATCGATCCTATTGACGATACATCGATAACACCGTTGATACTAGCTGCTTCGGCAGGAAAAGACATGGTGCTCCAGCTATTGATTAGTAAAGGAGCTAATGTAAACCATAAAAATGAACAAGGGCATTCGGCTCTCCAATATGCCTGCTCAAAGGGATGGGAAGAAGTAAGTCGAATAACTGAATGTTAATCCGATATCTAGTTAATTCATATTTATTTTTTGTGAACGGACGAAAATTTTCTCCTGAACATTTAGTTTTCATATATTAATTTATCAAACTACATGTTTTCGAATATTTTACATTGCTTACTATACATTAATTAGGTATATTTTTAGATAGCTGAAATGCTAATACGAAATCACGCTGATATAAATATCGTCGATGTCAGAGGCGCAACACCTTTACACCGTGCCGCTTCAAAAGGAAATACTAGTATTGTAAAATTACTTTTAAAACATATTGGTGAATTGAATGTTGACGCCCGAGACATATATGGAAATACTGCTTTGTGAGTATACTACATAATATAATTTTTATTGTCAAATGATACTATTTACGTGTTTTCTGTTGGATAATTTTAGGCATTTAGCATGCGAAGAGGACAGGCAAGAAGAAGCCAAATTATTAGTTCAAGTGGGTGCCGACTTGGAAATCACAAATAAACAATGTAAAACACCTCTAGATTTGTGCTCGCACACACTTAAAAAACTTTTAATGAATTACGTCAAAAAATAATTTTGTATTTACATACAAATATATAAATGTTTGTACTGTTAATTATTAATTAATAAATGATTTTGATATTTACGAACACGTAAAATAATTTGTATGAGGCATTTTACTAAGCTAACTTGGTAATGAGGGTCTGATGATGGAATCAGGGAGATGGACAGTTGAAAGTATGAGGAGATACGGGCCAAAAATCAAACTAGAAAATAAGTAAAAAAACTTAAGTTACACGCTTTTATTTTAAATCAGCAGCTGTACCAAAAACTAGAAAATAATTAGGACACAAACCAAGGGGCACTTTGTGTTGCTGCGTCAGCAGAATAAGTAATAAAAACGTGGGGCGCATAAAAATCTGTATAACGACTGTATAATTATTAAATAAGAACGCCTTGTCTAGAAAAATGTGTTTACAAACCCACGAAGAGAAATATTTCAAATGCGCCCCACGTTTTTATTACTTATTCCGCTGACGCAGCGACATAAAGTGCTCCTTGGTGTGTCCTAATTATTTTCTGGGTTTTGGTACAGCTGATGATTTAAAATAAAACCGTTTAACTTAAAGTTTTTTTACCGATTTATTTCATATCTGTTTAGCGGATTTAAAAAATAGCCGTTTATTGACTGGTAAACGACATGATCCATTATGTAACGCTTTTCAGTGCTATAATGAAAAACAGTTACATAATGAACCATTATGTAACTAGATATTAATTCAATTAGTTAAAACCATGCCTTGCGTTTATGTTAAAACTAGCCGTTACCCGTGGCTTCGCCCACGTATTTTACGATTACAATAATTATCCCCCCGCAAAAAATTCTCCTCCTGCGAAGCGAAGCCGGGTTGGTCGTGTTTATTCGCTCGAATTTTATAATACATAACACATTCGCTTCGCTCGTTCGCTCGGATTTTATTAATACATTAGACACTTGCTTCGCTCGTTCGTTTGAATATTATTAATTCCTTCTTCGCTCGTTCGCTTGATTATTATTAATACATAACTCACTCGCTTCGCTCGTTCGCTCGAATTTTATTAATACATGACTCACTCGCTTCGCTCGTTCGTTTGAATATTAATAATACAATACTTACTCGCTCGAATTTTATTAATACATTACTCACTCGTTTCGCTCGTTCGCTCGAATATTAATAATACATTACATTTGTTATCCCCTCGAATTTGTTATCTCCCCGCTAGAATCTTCCCCTCTAATTTGTTATCCCCCGCGTGAATCTTCCCCCTAATTCTTTATCCCCCCGCGAGAATCTGCCCCCCTGCGTAGCTTTCTATTAGTGAAAGAATTTTTAAAATCGGTTTAGTAGTTCTAAAGATAAAACAAAAACAAATCTATCCCACGGGAACCGTACATTTTTCCGGGATAAAAAGTAGCCTATAACATTATCTGACCCCTAAACTACCACTATGCAAAAAATCATGTCGATCCCTTGCTCTGTGAAAAACAAAACTATCCCACGGCAACCGTACATTTTTCCGGGATAAAAAGTAGCCTATGTGCTATTCCAGACTATAATCTATCTCTGTGCCAAATTTCATCCAGATCCGTTCAAAAATGACGAATTTCCATACGAACTTTCATCCCCTATTTAGCCCCCTTAGGGGATGAATTTTCAAAAATCCTTTCTTATTGCTCACCTACGTAATATAAGGAACTCCTATGCAAAATGTCATGCTTCTAACTTCAAAAATGACGAACTTCCATGCAAACTTTCATCCCCTTTTCAGCCCCCTTAGGGGATGAATTTTCAAAAAAAAATTTCTTAATGCTCACCTACGTTATATAAGAAACTTTTGTGCAAAATTTCATGCTTCTAACTTCAAAAATTACGAATTTCCATACAAACGTTCATCCCCTATTTAACCCCCTCGGGGGTTGAATTTCGAAAAATCCTTTCTTATTGCTCATCTACGTAATATAAGGAACTCCTGTGCAAAATGTCATGCTTCTAACTTCAAAAATGACGAACTTCCATTCCAACTTTCATTCCCTTTTTAGCCCCCTTAGGGGATGAATTTTCAAAAAAAAATTTCTTAGTGCACACCTACGTTATATAAGAAACTTCTGTGCAAAATTTCATGCTTCTAACTTCAAAAATGACGAATTTCCATACAAACTTTCATCCCCTATTTAGCCCCCCTAGGGGATGAATTTTCAAAAATCCTTTCTTATTGCTCACCTACGTAATATAAGGAACTCCTATGCAAAATGTCATGCTTCTAACTTCAAAAATGACGAACTTCCATGCAAACTTTCATCCCCTTTTTAGCCCCCTTAGGGGATGAATTTTCAAAAAAAAATTTCTTAGTGCTCACCTGCGTTATATAAGAAACTTTTGTGCAAAATTTCATGCTTCTAACTTCAAAAATGACGAATTTCCATTCAAACTTTCATCCCCTATTTAACCCCCTTAGGGGTTGAATTTCAAAAAATCCTTTCTTAGTGGGTGCCTACGTCACAAGAGGAACCTACTGTCCAAATTTCAAGTTTATATCTTCAGCGGTTTGACCTGGGCGTTGTCTGTCAGTCAATCAGTCAGTCAGTAACGGAACTGTTTTATATATATAGATAAAATATAGTGTGCAACGCGTGTGCTAAATCTTCATGGATTCAAACATTATACTCCTTGGTAAAAAGTTAAAAATCCCTGTCGGTACAGCAGCAGTTAAGCGACAGCGTTGACGTTTCTGACAGCTGTCAAACTCTGGTACATGGAATTTGCCAATCTCATATTTAATAATTTAACGTTATCATTTCTTTGTTATAAATAATTTTTATTTATTTTAAATTATTATAAAATTACTGTGTTTGAAATTAAATAACTTCGTGTCCTACTCGTAATCAATCAAATATTTAAAACGGTATAGGAAAATTCGATAGCTCGAGTGAAATTAAATTTTCAATGTTTCAGGATAAAAGTGATGTTTAAAATTTGAAAAATGTATCGTCGATCTCAAAGTGCAGACGATGCAGTCGAGTTACGTTCTGGCAACCAATACAATAGTTTGTCCGAAGGAGACAGAACTTCTTACAATACATTTAATCGAAGGCAAAACTTGACATATAGAAGAACTATATCGTTGCACAGAAATGCGGTACAATTCAGCTCATTGAATGTAATATTACCTTCAGGGCGCAATGCAGGTATTTACTCGCGTCTAATTCTATTGACGTAGACGCTAATGACCCTTGTTGTCGAGCGTCTATAATTCACAATTCATTCATTCCTATTGACGTAGGACTACGTCGATGTTCGCGGAAGGACGTCACTCACTTCGACTTACTCATGTAACACGTTTTATGAAACAGGCAGAATTGCTATAACTTTGTGCAAATAAAGATATAACGAAGTTTCGGGTATCCTTTAAAAGCCAAAAAACTTTTTAATGTACGTTTGTTTATTGTTAGTTTATCTGGTACGTACACTTGTAAAAAACATTGAAAAAATTTATTCTGAAAAGACATAGTCCTACAGAAAACACTGGGGTGGGTTCCGAATGCGGGTATTTCGTCGGGACAAGATTTACTTGCGTGAAATAACGTCATGCGATTGGACGTTTCTATTCTGAACGAGTGCGGTAAAACAACAGGATGTTTTGAAACTGAATCGAAAGAAAATAGCTGTCATAGCATTATTAAGTTTTTGTCGTTTTCGAACTATTTTCAGAGTCAATATAATTTAGGAAGAACGTTTTATACAATAAAACAGAACTTTGAACCACATCAGTAAAATTTTCCATTGTTAATAGATATGGGCTAATACTTAACTATAATAAAAATCGTCAAATTATCGCATTTATTAATTACTGAATTATTGTAGGTTTACACTTCATATTACTTACGGGAATTAAGAAGAATTATTAACGTCATGATTATCTTTTTTATGAATATAAACAAAACATGACAGTGACATGAGATTTGTGTACAAAGTGTACAAATCACCCTGCACATGTCGAGTAACTTTTATCTCAGTCGCGAGTACCATAAACAATTGTCGTCCAGATAACTTTTTAAACCCATTCCGAACGACGATATACGAATGCTCGGACGTTGATTCGGAACACACCCCTGCGGTACAACCATGAGCCAGAGCTGAACCCGTCCAGTTTTTAAGTGCATATTAATTTTTTTTTTATTACCTTATTAATTTAGAACTAGGAGTTTAGAGCTATTTTCATAAATTAATTAACAAAGGATATAAATTTAACCATAAATATAAGTCTTTAAGTTCATGCATTACTAGTTGTGAATGTTGACGTTATTAGCGCGAATCTCAAAATTGTTCAAATTTTTCACGTTGGATCACGCCACAAATACTAAACAAATCTTTCACGGATTATGTTTAAATGTCAATTATATAGTCACGTATTTATTTTATGAAGGGTTCTCATCGCTCATCGAAACAGACTTGCATTTAACGGACAGCAGTTCTGAGATCGATGTAGGTGCGCCGCTGTTGGAGCAGCACGCTTGTCACATTGCGAATGAAATGGAACAAAATGCAGCCCTCATGCAAAATAATCCAGTCAGTGCTCAGTTAAGAAAGTGAGTTTAAAACATTTCAGATCTTTATTTAATTATAATTTATCATTTTAGTGGTTTTTGTTCTTTATTCGTTATCTTTTGTCAACTCTTAGACGATCCTCACGTCAATGTCGTTTTACTTCACTGTATTAAAAATGACATATAGATAGATTTTAGATGATGATGCTCTACAACTGAGGTCATTAGCATTTGTGTAACAAAAATACATCAAAACAAAAAATTAAATGACAAAAATGTTTGAATTTGAAATATTTTTTATTGGAGCTTACTCCTTAAGAATCGATTTTCATATAAGGCCCCCGCAATGCCGGATTTAGAGGTCTGGAGGCCCCGGGGCAACAAAGGAGTGGAGGCCCCCTGGCCCCAGGTCTGGAGGCCCCGGGACAACAAAGGAGTGGAGGGCCCCTGGCCCCAAAGTATTTTCCAAATAAAGTGGACACACACGCCCGCCTCAGCGCTCGCACGGCACGTTTACCGCATTTACTCATTGAAATGCCAAAACCATAATTATTGTGCAGTGGAAGTCAAAAAACATTTCCTCATGATTTTTTATTAAAATTATTAACGCGATTTAGCATATTTTCAACGACAAAATTTAATAACCAAGAATTCAGAGAATTTTTTTTTCCGAAGGGCCCCTCTTTTGTGGAGGCCCCGGGGCTGTAGCCCCGGTTGCCCTCCCCTAAATCCGGCCCTGGGCCCCCGGTATGGAAATTTTATGAGGAGTAAAATTTATACAAGCGTTACGTTTTTCTGCGCAACGTACCTTGCGCACCTTTCAATGTATCTGTATACTTGTATACAGCCGACGTGTACAGGGTATGCTGCGGACAGCTTACGCATGTAAGTATGTATGTTTGCCTACTGCGTAGTCAAAGACAATCGTACTTAAGGAGTAAACTCCAGTCGTGCGTCGGAGCTGACACACACTTTTTTTCTAACGCGTTACTTTTTTAAAAGGGTTTATTCATAAGAAAAAAATTATATGTCACTACCGGAGTCTGACCCGAATCATCTATTTTTTAATTCGACATATTAACCAGTTATGCTGCCGTAACGACATTCAGTTTTTCCATGAATAAAAAAATGTTTATTATTTCTGTAGTTACCAAAGTACAAAGCTCGCACATGCTCAGATCACCAATTTTTTTATAATAAAAAGAGATGTGTATTTTTTATTTCTAGTTGTATTTCCACTAACGCTAGAACAGTATTTAATGTCGAATATAGTACAAAACATTTAAATAACAAATTAAAAAATTGGGTGTGGCAACCAGTCACATTCAAATGTTTACCGCAACTAAACTATGTTCTATTCTTTTTTGTCAATAAGTGAGGATCGGCATTATTAGAGATACAAGCTGTCGTATGTGTAGGTATATTTTTACTTCCCACCTCTACTATGGTAGGGAAGTAATGGATTTAGTCCGAAAAAAATATTTCGAGATTTTAACAAATCTTCACGTTTTGAGACCCTAGCAATCGTTTAAGATCATTTTCTGACTGATGTCTGTATGTGTGTGTGTGTGTGTGTGTGTGTGTGTGTGTGTGTGTGTGGTCAATTTTTCGCCTTCGATATCTTAAGAACGGAACAACATACGGGCATGCCGATTGTTCTATTGTGTTTATCAGCCTTTAACTTAGATCTGATTAGATTTTGAGTCAAATCGGTTCAGTGGATCCTGAGATATTCAAAAAAACGTCCTCAATGTCACGTATTAACATAGGTAAAAAAAAATATAAATGAATTCTAGATGTTATAATATGAAAAAAATGTAAATAAGTATTTGTTTTCTCTAAAATGTATAGTTTTCGAGAAAAAAAATATTTTACTAAAAAAAATAAAAATTGTACGTAAATCAAGGTAACCATGATTTTTGCTATATTAAGCTAGCCATCAGTAAATCACCAAACAAAAAAGAGGGCCATGCTTTTTTCAAAGAATAAAAATTAAATTGTGTTTTAAAGACCACCAACAGCTAAGGTTATTTGGGCCTAGTCAAAGAATAAAAAAAAAGAGTGTTTATTTTTTGCAAATATTTACTAGGTGGGAAGTATAGGACTGGTCATCAGTCGAATTTTTTTGTTATGTGATATGTACTTTCAGGGCCGTCCCAAGCCATTCGAGCGCCCTAGGCGATTATAACGCAGCGCCCCCACGTGGCGAGAAAATCATATAAATTCAAATAGGTGTTCAAAAATTTTTTAAATTTCATTAATCAGTCTAAATACTTAATTAATTAATTGTAGATTATAGACGCGTCGACAAGTCATTAGCGTCTTCAACACCACAAATAATCCATTTGTGTATTAATCCGCCAGCCGGCATACACAAACCGACTGGTACGAACTCGGGTCCCTGGGAGCGCTAATTCCTAAAGAACATTTAAATGCAATTTGCGACAGCGACCACATTCCAATGTTCCCCCTGGGGGGGAGTATAAATACTAAATACTGAAGTTCAATTATTATCCAATGGTAAAAATGCTAGTGACAGTTAGGTATAATATGAATTTAAATAAAAAATTCTTGTCATTTCCTTTTCTAATAATAAATAACCAATTTTTTACGAAATAATGACTCACTCAGTGTTAAAGTAATTCACAAACGTCACACTCACATTCTTGAGAATTTATTTGTTTCAAGAATATCGTTTAGTTTCTATTGTTACAATTGACTTTTTGTTGACAACAAAGAGTCAATTATTCTAACAATAGAAACTAAACGATATTATAATAGTAGATACTAGATTGTATGTCTAGATACGTAATGGGAGCATATTACGGCGAGTGATGACAGTATGTTAAAACGAGCGATAGCGAGTTTTTAGTCACACGAGCCGTAATACCATTACGTACGAGACACATATGGTATTTTTTGCCATACCCACTACAAAATACCTACTTTTTACGTCATTTTCAAAAAATTCTGACAGTTCATTTGCGTCGCCATCTTTTCTTCTAGTGTGCCGCGAAGTTCGTGCAAGTAAGTAATGACAGGCGCATGCAAGCGTACGCAGGCGTATAGAGCGAATTAACAGAAGTTGCCATGGCAACCGTTATTTTCTGCGCTAGTGCAGAAAGTAAACCATTTTCCGCACACCTGCCTGTTACCTGGGTCATTAATGGCCGCTATACATACATCGAAAGTAGCTATTTTATAGTCGGTATGACAAACAAATTTTTTTTGCTTCATTTTCGCGCCCCCAATCTTGTGGCGCCCGGCTCCGAGGCGACCGACCCCGTCGCCCCACCCTTGGGACGGCCCTGTGTACTTTTGAAAACCTAACAATGTTTACGTAATAAATGACATATTTATGTAAATTGAAAGGAAATACTCAATTTCACCTAATTTTAATGATGAAAATTGTGTCAAGGCTGTTGTAAAGTCACATTCACACGAAATTTAATTTACCTACAAGCAGAAACAATAAATATAGTGCAGTGGAATGAACTTACTCAAAATTAATTTTCTTTTGTAAATAATGCGATTTAGAAATGATAAAAAAATATAAAAAAAATCCAGCCAATTAGACGCGGGACCATTTCAACTTCAAAAATACAGACATTTGACATAATATCATAACAAATAAAATAAAATTTTTGTTAACGCATGTGATGACGCGGTTAACGGTTAGTATTAAATATTGCTTATCAGCTAACTCATTTCTTTTTGACAGATCAGTTACTTTAGAACAAAAAAACAGCTGATTTTTTTTAATTTCAAAATATTTACGAAACTACAAGGTTTAGAAAAAAAATTTTTTTTACAAAACTTACTTAAAAAATGAATAAAATTATGAAACAACCCGTGAGGTGGGTCGTTTATTAGGACTAAAGTGCGACCCTTGAGGTCCACACGACGAACTTCCCAGTTTGATAAATATTTAATAACAATAATTAAATTAGATATTACACAGAAAAGTAATCTTTAATCATTAAAACATAATTATTATTTATTTTTAACAATAATTAAAAAAAAAAAAAACAGCTGAACCGATTTTTATAAAATTTATGTCAGATCAAAATTACGTTAACACGCCTCGATTGACACGCTTACGATGTCGATATAATTTTTTATTCGCGAGATATTGTGTAAAATCTACTTTTTTGAAGTCTATTTGGTTAAGAAAAAAGAACGACTGAACCGATTTTGAAAAAATTTCTTCCAGATCAAATTTACGGTTATACGCGTCGATTGGCACCCTAACGTAGTCGATATCATTTTTCATTCTCGAGATTTCGTCTTAGAAAGAAATGGACACATACGTACGTACGTACATACGTACACACACACATACATCTTTCTAAAAATAGTGTAGTGACCTTGAAACATAAAAATTTGTTATACATTTTGATTTCGATTTTCTGACCCATTACAGTAACTTCCAATGGGAAGTTAATAATAAAATGTTATGAAAAGTATACCGTTATAATAGAAAAAACAACGTTATAGCAAATATATCTTCTACGCATGCACCGATTTTCCCCAAAATCTTCCTTTTTACATGTCAAACATCCTACCAAAATTTACTCTTTATTTTAGGCCTACCTTAGGATAATTCGAATCATGAATAGAACATTTATTATTTTAAATTTAATGACAAATATATTTCAACGTTCACTTTTATTTTCGATTAAACGGGAAAACAGCATAGGGAAAACGCTGGGGTGGTTTTTCTAAAAAGAAATAAGGCGGACATAGGACTGTTTTGAACTTTTAATATGTTGTTTCACACAGTGCATACAACATTTCCACCAATTTACTGGTTTACAATATTTATTTCGAAATTTCGATTAAATTTCGTCTAATATTTAGCAGTGTATTCTCAGCTTTAGTTGATTTGACTAACTAAATTATAAAAAGACTTTAAGGCTTGCCCGAGTTAATTTATTTGTTCGGTGTCTATTTATTGGTGCCAATATGCATGCACCATTAAGTACTTATCTGTGAAAATACTGCTCGGTTTCAAATTCATTTATTTAATTTTGTAAAAATTTGAAGACCAAAAGCCACAAATTTATTGATAGAGGTACAGGTGTAGTTCGGATAATCCATATTATAGTTGTAAGGCAGACCAAAAAAACCTGAATAATTTTTAAAAAAATTTTTATTCTTGACGATCGTTTCGGCATTTATGCCATATTCAGAAAAAAGTATAAATAAATTGTAATTCTTAAGTTTTTTAAAAATTATAATATAAAATTCAATATTCAATGGATTCAAGAATATTGAATTTTATATTATAATTTTTAAAAAACTTAAGATTTACGATTTATTTATACTTTTTTCTGAAGATGACATAAATGCCGAAACGATCGTCAAGAATAAAAATTTTTTTTAAAATTATTCGGGCTTTTTGGTCTACCTTACAACTATAACACAAATTTAGTTAATTATATCATTAATAGTGAAATAAAAAACTTACATCGATAATTTAAATATTTCACATGTAATTTACTTCTAAGTTGTGTGGCAAAATAAATGATTGTTTCTATAAATTATTTTCTGAACCATATTTGTAAAATTTACAGAGAAACGCTTCGAGATATGCCACAATGTTTAACAGTGAGACGTAGCATAAAATCTCATTTGTCGAAAACGATTAGTGAAAAATCAAAAATCAGAACTATAGGTTTTGTGAAGCGAACCAAGTATTTCGCCAGCATGGCTATATCAAAAGTAAGTGTGGGACATGACCTACAATTTAGAGTTTGACGTTATAATAACACCATAAATTTATTGGGTACCTACATTAAAAAAAAGCTGATACTGTGGTCTGTGTCACTTTCGCGCTTCTTGATAATCATGTAAGATCGATACAGTGAACGGCTTTTTAATTAGTCGAAGATATAGTAAAACTATTGGATTGGAAATAGACTTAAAAGGTACAAAAGGGTTCCTTCGTTGTCTGTCTGCATGTCACACTCGATTTTTTTAGGAAATACAGTAGAGTCCCTCTAATCCGGACATCCGTTTAATCCGGACGGGATTAAAAAAAAAAAACGATTTAAAATTTTATTTCTAAATAAAAAAGTTCTGTTAACGTTTATTTCATAAGTCGAAAACTTAAATCTACGTATGCATTGTGTAGTATTGAAAATAAAATTAAGCTGAAGGAAATGGTGTAGTATTTATGAGAAAAAAAATGGCTAAAATATTTATCATGTGCATTTTACATCAAATTCCGTGTAATCCAGACTTTCGGTGATCCGGATGGGGTCTGGTCCCATCTAGTCCGGATTAGCGGGACTCTACTGTAGTTTATTTTTGGAAGGCTATAAACTTGCACCCGGGCAAAATCGGGCTAGACAACTAGTTAGGTATTAATAAACAGATGCCTACTAACTTTTATTCACAAAAAGAACAGTACATAATGCACATTTATTATTTTAGTTGAAATATACGATCGAAGATTTGATATACACGTTCGAATTGTGGTACAGTTCATTGAGGGCTATCGAAGGACGCTACGGATCGGGAGTTGCAACGTATTTCAGGTTTTTAAGATGGATTTTCTTAATGGATGTTTTGATTTTTATTCCTGTAGTGGGATTTATAATAATCCCACAGTTATTGTTCGATCTGAAAGAGAGCGAAAGCAATTCCATCGAGTTCAATAAATCTGCGAACGGAAACGAAACATACGCCGCGACGTCTGTTGAATCGATATATTTTGACAGTGCAATCGGCAACATCACAGAGCATGTTAACAAATTTCCAATTTTAGATGTGTTTACAGGAGAGGTGAGCACTTTTTAATTGCCGTTATTAAATCGTTTAACGAAATTTATTTCTGTAATTACATTGTTTTAAGCTAAGTGTCCACTTAAGAGAAAATCTCGAGATTAGTCTCAGAGTGTTGTCCATTTGAGATCACTTTCGCTCTCGAGACAGTTATTTGAACTCGACAGACTCCAATCTCGTGACCAAAAAAATTTTGTGTCGACTTGAGAGTCAACTCGCAGTCATTCGCCAGAAATTTTTTTTTATCTTTTGAATGGCTGAACCGATTCGAATGAAATTTATACTAGTTATAGATAATATTGGAAGGTATTTGTGAAAAAAAATAACTATAGACTGATCACGGAAACATGAAAAAAAATTCATGAATATTTTTAGATTTTTTTTAACCCTTTTAAAGTTCTGGTACAACTACGAAAATTTTTTTGTAGAATCTTGGGATAGCTTTTTACCACAAATCATTTTTTCGAAACAATCAAATGGGTACGCGATACCTAAAAAAATAAAATGTTTTTTTTATTTTATTAAATTTAATGATACATTGAGGATAAAGTTAAGACTTTGAAAAAGCAGATTGAATTTTTGGGTGCGTGAAGTTAGCCCGGAAAAAAATGTTTATTTAAAAAAAATTAGAGGGGAAAAATGTGGTCTAACGATGGATAATTGATTCAGCCGTTTCCCCCCCAGCTCGGATTTTTTCCGGGCTAACTTCACACACCTAAAAATTCAATCTGCTTTTTCAATGAGTTTCAACTTTATCCTCAGTGTATCATAATTTAATAAAATAAAAAAAAAAAAAACATTTTATTTTTTTAGATATCGCGCTCCCATTTGATCGTTTTGAGAAATTATATTTATTGCGAATAAAAATTAACTTCAGTCACTTGAAAAAGTCTCAGGTCTTCCAACATTGACGGAAGACTTGAGACTAGGTCACGAGAGCAGGAATGAGCATGTCCACTTGTGACACAGGCAGTCTCTGATACCTGCACCTGCTTGTCTCTGAGACTGGTCTCAGGCCCTTATCCATTCGTGAGTCTAGTCTCGAGACTGTTTTGTCTCAAGTAGACACTTAGCATTAGCATGTATTCATATTTTCATACAATAAGGGTCACCGCACACATGCTACTTTTTGTTGCAAGATTTTGCGATTAAATCGCTTGAAGATCATCAGACACAGCTACCAACGTAAGACCGTATATTCTTTGCTGAAATACACAACCAATGTATTACGAACACGCGATTGTTGAAGACACAACTCGCACACTTCTCGCGGGTTTGCGTTACTTCATGTGATCGATGAAAGATTTGGCGATAAAGTCTCCATGCTGTTGCCAAATCGTGTGATCGAACGAAAAATTTCAAGTAGCTGGGTAATTGTCTCGCCATGGGAAGTGATTTCAGTACTCCCTGGGGGCAGAAAATAAAAGCAGTATATGACCTGACCTTGATATAAAAAAAAGTACAAACAAGTCAAAATTTATTTAATACACAATTTGAAATACATATTAATGAGCATTTTGCAGAAATATTTGTCTCATTATTGATCAGTTCTAAAAGCAGTTAAATTTTAACATTTGCAGAGAACATACAAATTAATAATAATTAATACAGATCATAATATTGGTTTCAGGGATCGTTGACAAATACTGTGTTATATTATGGATTTTATACTAACAGTACAATTAATATCAACACCTGGCGAAGCTATAGTATACCTTATGCATACTTTCTGACCATGCTATGCTTATACCTTACTGTTTTTGTAGTTTTATCTGTCAAGTAAGTATTCTACAGTCGAAGCTGTCAGGTTGTACGTAAATAATATAAATGAAACATAAACGATACTAAAAAGTATAAACATTCGAGATATTAATTACAGATCCAACGAAACAGTTATCTTTCATTTCGCGAAAAAAAATAAAATCTATAATTTTAAAAGAAGTTCAAATAAAATTGATGTAGGTATTTCAAACGTCGCGTCATGTCACGTTTGTTCGGACCCCCTCCCCCGTACATACGGACATCGAAATGTACGTGTATAGATCAAAAATATCACTTACAACAATGTATAAGCTCACAGCTTTGACTATATTGTAATTTGATAAAAATAGATTCATCAATAATATCGATTATATTATTGTAGAATGGCTCGTTCGTATCGTAAAAGTTTTATAGAAACGGCAGGAGGTTTGAAAACTATTTATGCAAATAAAATATTTTGCGGTTGGGATTTTGGAATTGCAACGAATGACGCTGCAAAACTGAAAAGCGTTTGTGTTTTTAAAGAATTAAAGGTAAAACTGCGATATTCATTTTACAAATACAGTAGAGTCCGTCTATTACGACTTCGTTTATAACGGCTAATCGTTTTTAGCGACGTAAATGCAAACTCAACTTAGGTTTCATATAGACGTACAATGAAAGCGTATCCGTATAGTACGACTCCGGTTTAAACGACCAACTGCTTTTAGCGACCTAATTTTATGATAATCGTCCGGTTAGAACGAAATTACAATACATATTGTTCCTCTGATCTGTAATACACACATATGTGCAATGTTTAATTTTCATTAAAGTTACATAATACGTACATATGTACATATTATGTATTTGTTATATTTTCATAGAAATTAATCTGTTGTACACTATATCTATTATATAAAAACAAGCTTAAATTATGCGGTCGCTTTGTGCGTCGTCCGGTTAATACGACATAATGTCGCCGGTCCCTTGAGTCGTTCTATCCGGATTCTATTGTATTTACAAATGTTACTTAAAAATTGCCGAATACTTTCTGTGCAGTCTCTTCTTAAAAATCAAATATGAGTTCAGGTTTTCGATTGATACGTTTTTAATTGTAGGAATTACTTAACGAAAAAAATTATCGACACCAAAATTATACGATAAAGCAGAGATGCGTTACCTTCATGGTGCAAACATCGATGAATGCATTGATCCTGGTGCTACTGGCGGGCACAGGATTCGGAATTTGGTTGCTGCTCGATAGCCATAAAAACAATCAAACTGCACCGTTAATTTCAGCTCTTTCAATTACCGCCATTATGACTGCATATCCTCTTCTGTTTAGTTACCTTGTGTGGTATGATATTCATTTGTTTTGAAGATTTTAACACTTGGTTTGTAGTGGGTGTAAATGTTTATTGTTACCATCAGTTAGGGATGCGCGATATACGTATTAATTCGATATATCGCACAGAAAATATCGATATATCGCATAAAATTTATGATTTTGATTAACAGCATTAGAACTCATATAAAAAAAAATTAAATACAAAAAATACTATTTTAAATTCTTAGTATCAACATAACAAGTTAAAAAAATTTAAAAATCCTAGTGTTATAAATAAAAGAGTTTTGTTAGAATATTAATGACTAAATAAACTGCTGTGTTCGTGTATATCTTTTACCGTAAATTAATTGGTTTCGATAATCGGTGTTTACATATCGTTATATGCGATATATCTAATTTCAGAATTTCGAATAAATACATCCGATATATCGATCATTTCGATATATGGCGATATATCGTGCACCCCTAACTGTAGCTAGGGCCTGGCAACAGGGGCTCACAACAGAGGCACATACTGTGGAGTGCGCAATCAGCAATGCGATTCGTAGTATCGAGCAAAATATTTTTAATTGCATGAAATCAGAACCTCGCTTTGGGTACTAATGATTCTAGCTACTACGACATTGGTTACCTTCCAGTACATCTGTTTTTAATGTCAAATCGTAATATTATACCTATTAATTTATGTTGTTGCCGCTAACTGCATCAAGTTTAATGTTTTACTAAACAAAAACTGTATTGAAGACGTGCGCTTGCGTTAAACCAAAATTGTTAATTTAAGTTATTTACAAGACCGTCTTGGCAGATGTGTTATAAATTTTGTGCTGCTAAAAACAACAGATAACATGTAAATTAATCATATATGTAATACTACTATATTGCTAGCCGGGGTCTGGAGTCGGACGAAAAGCCTACGGTGCGGACATATATATGTCTGTCTTTCTCGCAAGACGTCGAGTCTTATGCGCATGAACAATTTATAATATTAATTGATC
Source organism: Mongoloraphidia duomilia (assembly GCA_039654895.1). Lineage (NCBI taxonomy): Eukaryota > Metazoa > Arthropoda > Insecta > Raphidioptera > Raphidiidae > Mongoloraphidia > Mongoloraphidia duomilia. The sequence goes on along the minus strand of CM077518.1, from coordinate 42,235,942 downwards.
TATGATAATAACAAGGTTAGTAGTGATAATAATATTTCCGAAATTGTTATGGAAACAATAAAAAATGAATAAAATAAATATAGAATCGAATGTTGCAATGCTTGCGCACTATGGGATGGATTTCTCGACAAAAATAGAAACAGTAATTTGCTGTCTCACTTGCGGCCTGATACTTCCATTAACGGGCGCAAGCAATGTAGGAGTATTACACATATGAAATTAATATAAAACTAAAAAGACTAGAGACAAGGAGATCAAGCTCGTTAGTTTTCCTGGTGCCTCTCACGTCGGGTAAAGACGGCACTGCGAGTTTTTTAGTTATTGGTGCAGTGCAGTAGTGCACAATATCTTTTCAAACACTAGCACAAGATAGCCAATTGCCGTGTGAATCAACATATACACAAAAAGATGAGCCGATTTATACGGCGCCACCACTAACCAGCGAGCTTTCGATTTCTTTTGTGCGCGCGCAGGGCCCCTAGCTGATGCGGGGTCCCTAGGCAGTTGCCTACTCTGCCTAATGGTTAATCCGGCCCTGAACACGGGCTCAGAAACCGACAAGACACTGAGCGCTTGAGTCTCCTCGTGGCGAGAATGAAGTGCCGGCATAACAATCGATAAAAATATATAATTTTTAGAGGCAGACCTCAAAGTTAGATTTGAAGACCTCCAAATACTTAATCCGTCACTGTCTCTTATAAACCAAATGTAACGCTTTCCAATTGTTTTTCCGCATTTTGTTTTTGTAAATTACAGGTATGAAAATTACAAAAATCCCCGAACAGCATTAAAAGTGACATTACTGAGAACGTTCAGTCTTGAAGTCGTCGTGGTTGCAGTTTTAACGTCTTTCTGGTTGAAACCATCGAACCGCTCCAATACGGAAGTATGTTAATCACGTGACGTACGCATTTTGTTTTTTATGTCATTTAGTTTTGTTTTTTTATTTTGTTATGTAGTGTTGGCAAACTTCACTGGGACAGGAAGTATACCGTCTTATTGTAATGGATTTTTTAGTTTCTATTTGTTTTGCACTACTAATTGGTTTTGTACGAAAGTATATTTATTTGTGAGTTGATTTTTTTATTATCTTTGCTTTTTCTATTTTTTATTGTGTACAGTAAAGTCCCGATTATCCGACATTAAAACGGGATCAACAATTTGTCGAATAAACTAGTTTTGGGAAATGACGAATGCAGGATCTGCAAATCTAAGTGAATTACATATTTTTAAATTTGCTATCTTTGAAAGATAGATTATAGGCGCTCGACAACTGAGGTCATAAGGGTCTATTTGCTGTCTTTGAACTCATAGTTTCTAATACTTTTGAAATTTTTTATTGCGTAATAAACTCGAAAAATTCTCAAAAAAAAATGTTTTTAGCGTATTCGTTATGTAGATTCTAACCCACAAATGGAAAAAAATGAGGGACAACCCCATTACAACAGAGCCTTAAGACGTTAAAATCGCTTATGTTACATGAATAATGAATGTGTTGGATAATCGTGACTACTATATGTGTTACATTTAAAATTGTTTAATTTTTATAGACATGCTAGAACATATTTTAACATTTGAATTAATAAATTGATAAAAACATTTTTTTTATAGTAAAGTATGGAAGGGAATTGGAATTCCGGAATTTAACATCGCTTTGAATACTTTAAATCTAATTTATAATCAAACATTATTTTGGGTCGGTTTCTATTTTTCACCAATGTTGGCAGCAATAGTGATAATAAAATTGCTGATAATGTTTTACGCCCGACGGTGTTCGGTGATGCGGCTTTGCCGACCTTCGATTCATTCCTGGCGCGCGGCACAGACTCATACTATGTTCCTTGTGCTCAGCTTCATATCGTTGCTAGCTGTCGTTATTACATACGGATATCTGATCATTCAGTGAGTTACTCAAACCTTCGACTATATAGATTTATGGACTGTCAACGCTAACTTCACTCTTCACAAGATCTTTGTGGCACGACGTCAAAATTGCGGTCATTCTAAGAACTAAAACTTTTATATATAATGAAGCATTGCGCTGAAACTTTTGCAACTGTGTTCACAGCTGTTCATTTTTTAATCATTTTTTAGTTTTGCTTTTGACTCAGTGCGATTGCTTTCGTTTTCGAATATTGAAAAAGAAATTCATAACATCGATTTTTCGTTAAAATTTATAAGTTATTTGAATCCCCTACTTTTTGGGACCTCGGGCGTGATTTTAGTTGCAAAACGTTTGTTCATCGTTGTTTCAATCGTTTTACAATGGGCGTGTTTGGCCGAAGTAAGTACTTACTAAACTTAGTAAGCCAGTTAGCATAAAAAAAATAAAATCTTACAGGCTGACTATAGCGCTTTTCGGCCAGGACAGACTTACTGGCTTAATATACAATAACAATAAGCAAAATGGCGCCTTATATTGAGCCATGCTTACTGAGTTAGCACTTATTTTGTGTCCCAGCCGAAAATTTTGTAAGTATAGTAAGTGACTTACTAAATTTAGTAAGTACTTACTTCGGCCAAACACGCCCATTGCTTCTGTGGAAAAAGTGGGGGTAACTGGTAGTCCATAAATCTATAGTCAAAGATTCTAATGTATTTGTTAAATAAGTACAGACTTATTAATCCAATTGAAATTCATTTATTGATAATCCAATATTTGATAGATCGAAATAGTAATCCGGTGTTTTTAAATCGTCGAAAACTTACTGGCTGTTCTCTATAATCCAGTGCTCCTGGCATTATTACATTTTTTTAGTTCATTTTTTAGTTATTAGGCGTCATTGTATTTCGAATAAGTTTTTGGCCAGAATATCGACCGGTCAGAAATGCTGACATTCAAATATTGTAAAAATATAATTTTTCAAAATTTAGATATTGGTGCAGAGATATTGTGCAGCTAAATAAAAGCCTGATTTAAATGAAAACAGTTAAGAAGCATGCGCAGTAGTAGGTATTGTCCGCGACAATAAAATTCTTTGATAATAACTAGAGATGCGCCAAATAGTGGTTTCACCGAATACTATTCGGTTTAACCTTTACCGAACCGGATATTCGGCCGAATTATTCGGTTTACCATTTCATGCTTATTATTACAAAAATATTGATAATATTAACTTTATTGTGTTTGAAATATGAGTGGGCGTAGTTCTATACCGTGTCGTGTAGCCAAGAAAATAGAAATACTCGAACCGAATATAGTTGGCACCAAAACCGAATAATTCGGCTGAATACAAATAGTGAAAAAGATGCTGAATACCGAATACCAAACGAATATTCGGCGCATCTCTAATAATAACTAATAGGCATGCGCGAGTTTGAGCAGCTACTTCTTAAGATTTGAAAAAGTTAGTGAATTTACTCATTTTCTTTGGAGTTAAACAAATGAAAAGAACAGTCACTGAAACTGAACAGTGTTAGTGTACATTTGAATCTGATCTTTTATGTCGAATGGATACACCTTTCGTTAGTTTATGCATTTCATAAAGAATATGTTTCACTCGACATTATTTAATTTCCAGCATTGACGTTTCTAACTGCGGACCATTTCAAAACTACAATTACACCTATCAGGTTATTTTGCAAGGGATTTTTCAGTTAGAAAAGACTCATGTGGTTTGGAAATTCATCGACTTTCTGACAAAACCCGGCGTAATGGCTGGAGTTCTAATCGCTATGAGGTAACCTAACCTTTCTTTATTTGAATTGTAGCTCGATTTATATAGTCAGCGCTCAACAAATTAAAAGCAGTCAAGTACCTACCAACTCTTTGCACGTAGAGGAATTCTGTACTTGCAGATATTATATCTCATCTGGCGCTAGGGTTGCCACCTGCCACTTCTTGGTTTAGGGGTTACTAGCATCAAAAATACGGGTTTTAGATTTTTTTTACGAGAGACAATTAAAGCAGCATTGTTTTATGACGAAATCTTTATTATTTATATTTATTGTTCGAAGAAACAGCTTTCAAAAGCTCTTCAGTTCGTGAAGCAAATGTTTAAAAATCTTTACATTTTAACGAAAAAACAAACCGCTTTTCCTACGCATGCGCGAACGCTCCCCCTCCGCCCCGCCCTCCCGCAATAGACAGCATGAACCGCGCGCGCCAAACAAACGACGAATTCAAAAACCACGCACGCGCCAGCCAGCCAAAATGTTAGCGTATGGCGTCGCTAGCCAGCTCCCGTTTAGTTTGTAAAAAATACGGGAGCTTTATTTACCCCGTATTTTATTTTCGAAATTATGGGTTTTTGTATTATCTTAGCCTGAAAAACGGGGTAACCCGTAAAATACGGGGCATCTGGCAATCCTATCTGGCGCTTTTCTTTAAAAACCATTGAACCGATTTTAGTAAAACTTATGTATTGTTAGTTGGAATATACACCAAATGTCATTTTTCTAGACCAGTCAGTTATCATATAAATAACTATCTATCTATAAATACGACCGGGGGATACAATATAGTACACAAAATTATCCACTTGTCGGCCTCCCTACATTGCAATTTTGGACTAAAAAATATTCTTATTCTACTTGATGAGACATATTCATAAGCACCTCGTTCAGCGCTCGTTAATGCTAAATTATTATTTATTTCAGTGTTGGAGCTTATTATTTGAGGGCAAAATCTCGTGCTCAAATTGGTATGGTAAAAATTCTGAGAGATATGTTAATTCTAGAAGCCAAAGATAAAGAATTTTTGCTTAGTTGTATTTCTAAAGTAACTGAAGGACGTAAGTAGCATTTTATATTCATACTTCCATTTTCAATTGTTTTCTGGTAGTGACGACCCTAATTTGTTTTTTATGGTGACTGACGGATGCAACGCAATACTTTTAGTACGAGCTAATAATTGTCACACGTTTTTGTAGCATCGGGAAAGACGTAGTTCTACGTAAAAAATTCAGAGAGAAATAGACGATTTCCAAAGTTCATGCCTTCTCTATCTGGCGCATTTGGTTTTAGATGGGCACTTTAAGTTAATGTTTGCCTGTAAAAATTAACCAAAGCATGCTTGTCAGCTAACACATTTCTTCTTAACAAATCACAAAAGAAGTGCTTATTTTTTTATTTTCTAAATATTTACGAAACTAAGATTTAGAAAAAAAACTTTGTAGGTACTAAACTTTCTTGCAAAAAGAAATAGAATAATAGACCGTTTTGAAAAATGTATCGTTATTATATAAAAAAAACCACGTTATGGCGCATATATCTTCTGCGCATGCACCGATTTTCCCCAAAAACAATAGGGCTCTTCCTATTTACATATCAAACATCGTATCAAAATTTGGTTTCAATCCGCACAACCGTTTTACCTGTATCATGCTCACAGACGCACATACTTTTTCCAAAATATGTTTTTTGGACTCTGGGGACCTTAAAATAAAAAAATATTGTAAAATTGTGAAAAGTGAATTTTGACCATAATAATTAGTACCATTCCCAACTATTGTGGAGTTGAAATGCAACTGGTAAAATGTAATAATTTTTTTTTGTATTCGTTATTGTAAAAATTGAACTTTAGTCTAAGGCTTGTCATAGAAATTGCCCGGCTAGCAAGATTGTTTACTTGGCTACTATCATAATTACGTCTAGCATACACTAAAAATTATGGGTTAAAAAGTAAAATATTTTATCATTTAAAAAATAATAAATCGGTAAAAATTGAATTTGGAATTTTTTTAAAAATGTTATAGTATGTGTTTATAAATATCGTTTCAGAATGGCTATACAACTTAGAAAATAAAACTAACAATCGACCTGCTCGTACAGATTCACCCGATAACGATAACGCATCGATACGCAATTCTTCGGGGTTCTCTAATTCGACTATGTATCGCGGATCGAGGAGGAGAACGAGTATACCATATGAAAGTACTTTAGCTAAAGGTAGCCCGTCTTTTGTTAAACAACCATTTACTTTTTTGATATTAATTTTTTTGTTGTTTTGCAGTCATTAGTCTGGAAGCTGTGGTTGGTTGCGATGGTGAACAATACACTAACAAGGAATCGCCTGAAAAATTGTGATAAAAAAAATTACTGCGTACTGGGTATTTTTACATATTTAAATAAAAGCAAAGTAGGTTATTAAAATAAATTGTAATTTATTATTTTTTTTTATTAATTAAAGTATGTAGTTCTAATTTATATACATGAGATCTTTTAAAAACCCCAACGAGTAAAATCGTAAATAGAATTAATATTCAAATTGAACTGACTGGTATTCATAACGCCTAAAAATTATTGTGATTTGGTCTTTTTCCTTAATGTGAACTGTTTGGCGAGTTTTTAATGTATTTAGTTTTAATTAATTGCAATTCAATTTAACCGATATGCCTCTAATGGCAAATATATTTATTGAGATGGTATGAACCTTTAATTCTAATTTAAAATTAACTGAATTATATCATTCAGTATATAATATTTGATCTATGTTTACAGTTAAAATTTTAAAATCTTTTGCATTGTGCAAGTTTGACAGACATGTTTGCTAAAAAATATCACGTCATAGAATTAAAAATTAGTGCTGTGATAATAATTATTTAATAAGTGACTTAAGCAGCTACACCACCTTACGACTAAATTCGGAACTGATAAATTGGGTAAGCAATCAAAAGACATTCTACCTTTCGTACACGTCTGCTTCTTATATTTCAAAAATTGAGTTTTGATTATCTAATCTCATTTGCGAACCTTAGCTGTTGAGAGTCTATAATATAGTCTACATTCAAAAATAAAAAAATTGCGGTAGTTGCTAAGCCGCGGTGGTGTCCTCAGTTTGATCAAGGATAGACGCTTGACAACATCAGTTTGGTCAGTATACAGGGTGTATCACAGAAAACCGAACATAGGGAAAACTCCATTGTGCAAATTAGTTAGGATCAACGATTACTTTGGCCACATATGAGAATGGGTACCATGGTAACGCTGACTAACCATTATTTAATAACAATAATAGCTAATAATGAATAATTAGAAAAATCAGTTAAAATAAATTCTTCAATATTAAATGAATTTATTTTTATTAATGAAACAATTTTTTATTAAGAAAATATTTTTTTAACTAATAATTAAACAAAACAAACAGTTAAAATAAAAAATTAAAGCAAATGTTCAAATAAACCTCCATTTTGAAATAAGCAGTGGCTTAATCGGTTACAAAAACTTTGTCACACTTTATCTAACATTACAGGAGTCATATTGAAACATACTTCGACGATTTTGTCTTTAAGTTCATCCAGATTTTGTCAAAAGAACAGCAATATGCATTTGTTACTGTATACGTATACCATGGTAACCATGGTAACGACCTCTGAATAGAGGGCAAAGCAATCTCTGATCTTAACTAATTTGTACTGTGTACTTTTCCCTATGTTCGGTTTTCTGTGATACACCCTGTATAGAGTGGGTATAGATGAGGCAATAATATAATACAACAAGATAAGTATTTTACCTCCGTAAATTCAGACATTTTTGAAAGAAAAGTTTTAACCTAGGTTTTGAATCAAATCAATAATTGTGTGTGGTAATTTAATTGCATATTTTTAACGTCAAAGGGTGGAACATGGGGTGGAATTAGAAGTGAAGGGGAGATAAATAATGTTGACGTTTCCATAGTTACACATATGACTGTCACAATGAGCAAATAAACAAATTTTATTGACAGATCTTGTTAAAAAGACTTATAAAAAGTATTATTAGTAGAATATTAATAACGCACTTATTGAAAGGTAGAATTTTTTTATATAAAGTTGCAAAATGTCAGAAGAGTCTTTTTAAATAGCTTTTAAAAAATGTCTGACAAACGCGAACGTCAAAGTACGCGTCGCAAAATACCAGGGCTTCCGTGGTTGCCTTGGGCCGGTTACGACCATGAGGAACTACCGACATGGATGGTACGAAGAGCTTACGATATTCAGGAGTATCCGCCATTATTTAAACCGAAGTCATGGACCAAATCAGCTCCGTACAAGGACGGTTTTGACTACTGCAAACCTAGCGAAGCAATCGGTAAGAACGCAATTCAAAACAATACATTTTTAGAGTGTTGGGTCTCCAAGTCACTATATGAATATCATGAAGTATTAGAAATACCTTGTATTATGTCCGTCTTGTGACTTCTTGTGATTTAACGCTTATGACCCCTACTGTCGAGCGTCTATAATTTTGAATATTATTATAATAACACAGATCCAAAATTATCAGATTATTGTCGATATTAAGAAAAGTTTTTATGTTTGACTGTTTGCTAGGGATAATTTCAGGAACTATTGAACCAATTTAAAAAAATTCGACTGATGACCAGTCCTATACTTCCCACCTAGTAAATATTTGCAAAAAATAAACACTCTTTTTTTTTATTCTTTGACTAGGCCCAAATAACCTTAGCTGTTGGTGGTCTTTAAAACACAATTTAATTTTTATTCTTTGAAAAAAGCATGGCCCTCTTTTTTGTTTGGTGATCTATTGATGGCTAGCTTAATATAGCAAAAATCATGGTTACCTTGATTTACGTACAATTTTTATTTTTTTTAGTAAAATATTTTTTTTCTCGAAAACTATACATTTTAGAGAAAAAAATATTTACATTTTTTTCATATTATAACATCTAGAATTCATTTATATTTTTTTTTACCTATGTTAATACGTGACATTGAGGACGTTTTTTTGAATATCTCAGGATCCACTGAACCGATTTGACTCAAAATCTAATCAGATCTAAGTTAAAGGCTGATAAACACAATAGAACAATTGGCATGCCCGTATGTTGTTCCGTTCTTAAGATATCGAAGGCGAAAAATTGACCACATACACACACACACACATACAGACATCAGTCAGAAAATGATCTTAAACGATTGCTAGGGTCTCAAAACGTGAAAATCTGTTAAAATCTCGAAATATTGTTTTCGGACTGAATCCATTACTTCCCTACCATAGTAGAGGTGGGAAGTAAAAAAATTTCACTACTTCTTCATGAGTGACGTTGACAATATATTATTATGCTACGACAAAATAAGGATGAGAGTGAACGAAAATGTTAATCTAGTCGGGGTTTCCGAACGCGATTTCTAAGCTGAATTGGTATACTCGTATTATGCTGGCTAAACTGGTCAAACCAAAATATGCCCGAGCGAAACCGGGTTGGAAAGCTAGTTCCCAATAATTTTAATATTGTTAAAACATTTCGAAAATGTTCATGCTTATATTCACCAAACACAGAATTAATCTATTTTATATGCACAACAGTCTATTACAATTTATACGATTTCTCAAGAAAAGAATATACGGTGTAATATTCACGGGTCTACGAATTAAGTTAAAACAAATTACATATTTTCAACTAATTTTTTTTAAAGTGTTTTAATACATGGCTAAAACATATGAAACGCTAATGACCTCAGTTGTCGAGCGTCTGTAATCTACAAAACGTATGATTTTTACGAACAGAATTTTAGGATTCCTTGAATTTCATTTCAAGTCAATTCCATCGCAAAATAATCTTAGCTTAAATAATATTTTAACTGGGTTGAATGAATCATTGATGAAATTAAGAGAGCGCATGTCATAATTACAATATTCAAGTGGAATTTGCTAATATTGAACGTTATTTAGACTAGATAAATAGTATATTGTGCAACTAGTGGGAGAAAGAGGAGATTTCTTGAGTGTGGATTTTGCCGCACGAGCGTAGCGAGTGCGGTAAAACACACGAGTGAAATCTCCTCTTTCGACCAGTAGTCGCACACAATATTTTGTTCAACTACCGCAAGAAATATGTCATTTCGTGGCTCTGCTGAACGTGGGCGAAATAATGGGTGACCTGATTGATTGACGAAACTATCAACACTTGCGTAAACGTTCCCCGTAATGAGCGTGGGCGAAATACCATTTCGCCCACTCTCTACGTCTACAGGAGCGTGGGCGAAATGCTATTTCGCCCACTAGTGGGCCGTGGGCGAAATGGTATTTCGCCCACTCTCTACGTCTAAAGTCAGAGAATTCATTATTTCGCCCACTCTCAGTAGAGCCACGAAATTACATATTTCTTGCGGGTGTTGAACAAATAATATTAACGCTTATGACAATCATTCGCGGTTAAAATAATAAACAACATTTGACATTTAGGTAATTAATGAGTCATCAATCACCCTAATAGTTATGTATAATATATATTATATTACATTTTTCATGTTATAGGATCGTCTTACACACCAACTGTACAAACGTTACAAATAAAAGCATTGCATCGAAAAAAGAGCCATTCACCTTCAAGATTAGAGCCGATAGGTCCAGACGGTGAGCTGCAATATCCACCGAAACGTTCACGATATGAAGAGGAACTAGAGAAACAGCGTTTCTTGGAAAAGAAGATAAGAAAACAGGTTTGATTTTAAATTGTAAAACTTTCTATAGACAGGTTTTCAAGTTCCATTTCTTCATTCTTCATCTTCCAGACTCAGTTGTCCACGTATCTTACTTTACCTGGATTGAAATTCTTTGATTTTCCCTGAAAAAATATTCCAATTTGGAGAGAAAATCTGGAGCTGATGAGCACGTGAAATAAAATCTACTGAGGGATTTACACGGGTCGATTTCCGCCGTGCGGCTGGTCGCTTACCAAATCGCTTCACAAAGTCGCATAGCTACCCCATTTACACAGTTGACTGAACTCGCAAGCGACTAGTAGACCGAGAGCTAGTGACAATTTTTTGGTGTTATTTATTCAAGACCTTATTTTTGTGAAGATGTCAAGGGAGGCATATTAAAGTGCCCTGAGTAAGAGATTTTGCTAGATAGCGGTATGGGAGATATGCAGACCGCCCCCAACATGTAACAAAAAAAATGGCCACAATTATAATTGCTTCAAGGCTGAAATTGTTTGTATAGCATGTCGGTGACCCAATAATACCATTATAATATTTGTAGATCGATTGGTCAGTATTAAAGGGGTTGCAGATCAGCCTAAACGTGTCATGTACCCGACGAAATTTATATTATTAGTTCAAGGTTCAAATTTTAATATGCTGTTACGGCGACTGTTTTAAGCATATATTTCAATTTGCAGAAAAAATGTCGGTATTAACCCCCTCTCTTAGAGAGAAACTTGCTCGTCTAGGTGTTTATATCATTCTGCAAGGGGGTAATACCGACGTTTTGTTCTGCAAATTGAAATATATGCTTAAAACAGTCGCCGTAACAACAGATTAAAATTTGCACTAATAACATAAATTTCGTCGGGTACATGACACGGTTAGGCTGATCTGCCACCCCTTTAATACTGACCAATCAATCTGCAAATATTATAATGGCCTTATTGGGTCACCGACATGCTATACAAACAATTTCAACCTTGAAACAATAATAATTGTGACCATTTTTTTTTTTGTTACATGTTGGGGGCGGTCTGCATCTCTCCCAAACCGCTATCTAGCAAAATCCCTTACTCAGGGGCACTTTAATATGCCTCCCTCGACATCTTCACAAAAATAAGGCCTTGAATAAATAACACCAAAAAATTATCACTAGCTCTCGGTCTATAGGTCATTTTCTTCGAAAATGTTGAGCAGAACAACACAGCCCAAAATACACCTTGGGAGGGCGATCGACTGTAACACCATTTTCACGGTTGATTTTAGTTACCTGCCGCATGCGGCCTATCGCCGCACGGCAAAAGTCGGATGATACTCTACTTTGGCGTTTGCGATTTTAGTCACCTGCGGCCTAGTCGATTTGCTGTTTACACGGTCGATTTTCACCGTGCGGCCTAGTCATGCGGCGGAAATCAACCCGTGTAAATCCCACATTACAGATCTTTTCAATAAAGAAAGCGACAGTGCACGTTAGAATATAAACTTATTATCTACTTATATAAACTTTTTACTGTAGGCAAAAACACCTGGAATTGTCGACCTGACAGATCTTCTGACTGGTGATTACAGTCGCAAAAAACAAGAAAATGAAAGAAGAAAGAAAGAAAGAAGAGAAATGAAGGCCATGAAAATTGCTCAAAAGAAAATCGCTGTCAAAGAAATGGAAGAAAAAAGGCATGCTATTGGTTTTAAAAAGACGATTTTAATTGTGAGCATTATTAAAATTATCGTTATAACTATTATTTACAGGTTGCTGTCCACTCGCGAAGCAATGCTACCAATTCATCCGGACGACCAGAAACTGGAATTGTTAAAACAAATTGAATACGAACAGAATCAGCTTCTGAGACCTGAAGATGTCCAGAGAATTTATTATTATCTTACTGAGGTAAGTTTTACAAATTTCCACTTTTCAAATACAGCATCGTTACAAAGAATAAAATCTCAGAACACCGATAGCTTTAGAAACAGCATATCACGTTGCTTGTGAAGCCACAACTATACACTAAAGTACATCAGATACATTATGCTTGTATTCCGGAGTGTTAATTACTCTTTATGTCGTGTTGTGTGCCTTGGATGTTACAATAAAGATTCCAAAGCGCTTATGAAAAATAAAAAATCAAGCTGTATCTTATCATCAGTAAGTAAAAATATTTTTTTATATTTTCGATTGTTCCTCGCACGTCTCGCCTGGCTTCATTTATTTATTTATTGTAGATTATAGACACGTCGACAACTCAGGTCATTAGCGTCTTCAACACAACAAATACTCAATTTGTGTATAAGAATCCGCCAGCCGCTTACACAAACCGACTGGTACGAGCTCGGGTTCCTGGGAGCGCTAATTTCCACAAAACATTAAAATGCAAACTACATTCCGTTGTTTCCCCTGAGGGATCGCTTGGCTTCAGTTGTTTATTATTTTATTATTATTATTATTATTAATTTATCTACACGCTTTGATATGCCACTTCTATAGCTATCTCTGTTCTGAGGATATAATAAAGTCTCTGCTAGGCGTTTGTCTGTCTGTCTGTATGTAAGTACCGACTAATCTCAAGAACTACTGAACGGATTTAAATGCGGTTTTTACCATTTATTTCTTGAGGAACATTAATGTCTAGACTAGCTGCTCGGCGACATATTTAGTGCGATAATTTCGAGCGTCTCGCATATCCAAACTATTGACTTTAGACATATTGTGCCGTCGCGAACTTTTCTGTAGGAAATTATTCTACAAAAAATGTTGTATGCCATTTTGTCCTATCAGACACCGTTCTCACACAAATTAGACTGAAAACTAATAAAATACATTTTTTTAAGAACGCTATTTAGGGAGGGTCCACCCAGGGGCTGATCTACATAGGGACTAATAGGGCTTAAGCCCCGAGCACTCAAGTGTCGAGAACCCACAAAAATTGAATTATTATCATACATTTTTAATATTTTTTAAAGTTTAAGAACACATGTTTTATTTCTTCTGCGCATTCGAACAGCGCATGAAAGAGAACGGTTGTGCATAAATAAATATATTTCAACTCTAATTTTGATGTTATTCGTTCAAGAAAAGAGGTAGAGCGATTGAGTCGCGCCAACTTCAATTCGCATATAATATTCGAAAACGTCAAAATGACAGTCTTAACCATAGATAATAGATGTCATAACTCATAACCCCACATAAATTTACATGGATCTGACAGATCTAATATTTTTGCAACTTTTTTGCGCGCCCAAATTGTAGGTACCTCAAATTGAATTGTCAATAGAGTTGTTGTGAAAAATAATATGCAATTACTCGGAACGAAACATAGCCTTTGCAACGCGTGTGAATTTTTGCCCTCGTACATAGGGCAGCAAACTTCTCACTGGTTGCAAAGGCTATGTTTCGACCCTTATAATGCAATATACTAATTAATAAAAAAATCACGGCAACTTTCGCGAGAGTCCAGAGGAACAGCCCCAAAACACGATTCCATATTTTACATATTGAAAGAAATAGGCATAATAAACAGTTAAACATGGTTCAATAAGGAAACAGATTTTTCTGTGTATAAATATATTATATAACAAGCCGTGAGGTGGGTCGTTTATTAGGACTAAAGTGCGACCCTTGAGGTCCACACGACGAACTTCCTTTCAGATCATATTTACATTAATACGCGTCGATTGGCACCCTAACGTAGTCGATATCATTTTTCATTCTCGAGATTTCGTCTTTGAAAGAAATGGACACATACGTACGTACGTACGTACGTACACACACACACACACACACACAGACATCTTTCTAAAAGTAGTGTAAAAATAGTGTAGTGACCTTGAAATATAAAAATTTTTTTTCCTTTTTGATTTCGATTTTCGGACCCATTACAATAACTTCCAGTGGGAAGTTAATAAATGAATAGAGACGTCATTATCCGGTCTCGAATTATAATTTATCTGAGAATTGAAATTTTCAATTAAATTTACTTTTTCTAACCACCAACTGCCTGGGTTATTTGGCCTAGTACCAACTAATATTCTCATATTTTTAATTTGTTATATTTAAAAATGAATTGAAAGACCAGTGGAGACTTTCACCAGTCGGAAAATATAAAGTAGTACGAGGCCTTAAATAAATAATAAAACCAGTGACTTTTTAGGGAATCGACGAAAACGTCATACTGCCATATCCGGAAGTGTACTTGCAACGAGCGCGCAATTTAATTCCCGACAAATACAGGACCTTATCTATTTATAACAGAACAATGAAAGCATGTGATGCTGAAATATTGGCGAGTTACAGCGAAGCGATGCGAAAGGCTCTCTTTGATTACGTCATAATAGATCCGATGGAACGTGAACGGTTGGACATACAGACTTACCGCTGGCCTTGGCCGGTCGCGTTGGTCAGCGCGCCGGTACCTTGGCATATATCGAAGACGCTCGGGTTTCAATCGTTGCACCAGAAACTGTTCATAGGCAATAAGATGTTAAGAACGCTACGTGATATGTGGGAAAAGGAGTGAGTATGCCATTTGTATTTAGTTTGCACTGGGTGTGTTCGTTTGTTTCTTCTTCATCAATATGATGGGCACGCACAGTCTATAAAATAATGGGTGCGCATGCGCACAGTCTTTAAAATAATGGATGCGCATGCGCACAGTCTTTAAAAGAATGGGTGCGCATGCGCACAGTCTATAAAAGAATGGGTGCGCATGCGCACAGTCCATAAAATGATGAGCGCTCAATCGCACAATATTTTTAGACGGCGTGTGCAATTGCAAGCGCGCGCTCCCATAATTTTGATGGAAATCTTAAAAAAAAAGGAAACCAACGAACATACCCAATGTTTTATTTTCGATTTTGAGATACTAAGCCAACAGCATCATCTAAAAATAATTATCCTGTACACAGAGGTTTGTATGCACGAACTAATCGCGCTCTATTTGATTGTAGATACTTGAACATGTATATCGTGACCGCCGACACTCTACAAGAGAACAGTACGTTCCCGATTGAAAGCGCTAACTTCGAGGCACAAGTCGACCGACTTTGCACGGAAGCTCGCTCAGTTCTGATGAATAAATGGCTGCCAACGTGTGCTGACAAGTTCGTTGAATTACGTGATGAATGGCGACAATTTGTGCCTACTGGTTCCACGGTGTCGTATGATTTAATCGAGAGATTCTTTGAATGCGTTAACAGCATGATGGCTAGACAGTTCCGACAGCTCGTTGTTCAAAGTTTGAAATTGTTTTGTAATCTTCTATACCATTATCGGGTCTGTATTGAATGTTCACAGAGTATAATCAAAGAGTAGGTAAGTTCTGTAAGAGGTGACGCTCTGAGTAATTCTCTTGATGCGTAGCAATGACCTTGAAACGCGTGATTTTTAAAAGTAATACCCGGTGTCTACGCGAAAACTTTCTACACATTTAATTGTCTTGCCTTTTGAGTCAGAAATTGGAAACTTTGGGGGGTTGAATAATCAATAAGGAGACACAATTTGACATGTATGTCGAATCGTTGCGCTGCCCTTTACTGCCCCCCAGAACACACAATTTTGTTATTTTAAGTAGGGTTGTAATGAATATTCGCATTAGCAGTGTGCGAAAGATTCGCAACTTTTCATAATTCGCAATTGGTTTCGCAACTTTTATTGCGAATGTTTTGCGTGCCAGATTATTACATGTCTACGTTGTGTTGCGTTCTAATTGGGCATTACAGAGCCGCACCCAAGGGGGCTGGTATGGAGGGGGAACCTCCCCCCCCCCTGGTTTGGGAAAATTAGAAGCTGGGTATTTTGTTCATCAGTGGGAAAATTTTGAAAGCGAAAAAATAAAATTTTTTTAAAAGCGTCAAGCAGGCGAATGGGTCGGAAGGCGCTTCTTAAACTGAAAAAAATTTAATGGCAATGTACGTAATGGATAAAGGAAAATTTAGTGTTGGGAATAATCGAGATATTAGTAATCGAGAGTTGGGAAATTTGGGAACCAAACTCCCCACTCAGTTGTATTATGCTCGGTGCGTCTCTGGGGAATTATAATAATATATATCATACATGACCTTTTATTATTTACTAATACTAAATTGTCTGATTATTCAATAAATAATAGTAATTTGAGCGTTTTGTATTTTTGTTAACATAATAATCAAATTTGAAAAATTAATTATTCGCATTCGCAATAAGTCATTTTTTTCTTATGCATTCTCATTCGTTACAATCCTAATTTTTTTAACGGATTCAGAAAAAGGATCTCATTTTGAGCATCGGTTATCCAACCCTCCAAAGTTTCTAACTCAAAACGCAAAACTCTGAAATGCGTGGAAATATTCGCATAGTTACCCGGTATATATTTTAGAAGTTCTATGTTTTAAAAATGATAAAAATAGAACCCCTTTTCAATCTTAAATGATTAATTATTGCAAATGACGCGTAGGAACTCGGCTGATCCTATCAGGAAATGGCCATTAGAGAGAAAAATACTGGTCTCGTCCAGTAAAAATGTTCTAAAGTATCCACCAAATCGAATGTGATTGAAAATCTATGGTAGGTCTTTATTTAAAATAGTTGTGATTATCATTCTGTGTCAAAAATCAGCTTCTTTGATCGAGTGTCGTCTTCTGTAGAATACTTACTCTTTGGTGTAATTCATCGACAGAGAAAACTGAACTGCTAATCTGGGCTGCGAACACCAAATTGGTGTAGAAATCAGTGGCGTAAATAGCACCCCAGACACCCTCGAGTTACGGGAAGAGGGTGCAGGTTTTGAGGGGGCGCAAATACTACGTCGTATTTTAGACATATTACCTATATTTCAACTATTAGATATCTTATAATATTATGTGTGTATAAAAATTAAAAAATGGATGCGTGTACTTTGTACGCGCGTTAGAAGTTATACTTCTTTGGCGTGATTAAGAACTAATTTTTAATTTGCATGCAAATAATTTACTGAAATATAAAATAATAAAAGGATTGGAGTGAATTTATTTATATTTGTTTATATGGTAATGTTGTGTCATTTTGAGTCAACATAATACTCTACATTGTCGACACAACATTGTTTTGTTTTGGCAGTTTCTATTAGCTACGCTTTTGAAACAAACAAGTAATTCAAAATTATAATTTCGTTGTGATCAGACCTATTTTAGACTCGTCTTGATTAAATCAAATTTTGTTGTGTTTTATTTATTTATTCATAATTTTATATATATGTTGTGTCATTTTGAGTCAACATAATACTCTACATTGTCGACACAACATTGTTTTGTTTTGGCAGTTTCTATTAGCTACGCTTTTAAAACAAACAAGTAATTCAAAATTATAA
Source organism: Mongoloraphidia duomilia (assembly GCA_039654895.1). Classification (NCBI taxonomy): domain Eukaryota; kingdom Metazoa; phylum Arthropoda; class Insecta; order Raphidioptera; family Raphidiidae; genus Mongoloraphidia; species Mongoloraphidia duomilia. The sequence goes on along the minus strand of CM077518.1, from coordinate 42,218,253 downwards.
TTTCGTTGTGATCAGACCTATTTTAGACTCGTCTTGATTAAATCAAATTTTGTTGTGTTTTATTTATTTATTTATAATTTTATATAAGGATCTACGATTTATTAAATCAAAACAAAAAGATCTTTATAGTAACTACGGAAATTATTAATGCTGCAACTTCATCCTGTTAAATTTTCGTGACGCGATGCGCGCGCATCGTAAAAATTCACTCTCATAATTTTTTCATAACGCGCCAAAAGAAGTGTAACTTCAAAAATATTAATTTGCCCTATTATTGGGGTCGCTATGAAAAATATTCGCGGGGGGCGCATTATTTCTTAGTTACACCACCGGTAGAAAGAGAGAGCGTTAAAGTTAGGGACATATTCCGTCTCGACACGTAGATGTCCTGGTAGTAAAACGTCAGAAAGTGACATAAGAGACATACATATGCCCCAATCACGGTCGGATAGACAAATTTTGACACTGCCCCAGAGTGGGGGCAACTCTTATTAAAGTCAGATTTATATTTCGTTGCAAATCCACCTCGTAGCGTTGCTATCAGTAAGGCAGATGTAAAACAGATAAAACATGTGACAAGAAGAAATGAACAACTTTTAAATTTGTTTACGCATTCTCTTTTGTTTACGCTTTTTCTTTGATCTTTTATCTCTTTTTTTTTTTTTTTTATTTATTTTTTTATTTAATTTCAACGGATAAAAAAATCCATAATACAAAGTTAAACAAAAAATATTTTAAGGTACGCACAAGTTTCAATAAAATGATTTCCTTGTCTTATTTTCCTTATCTGATTGTAGCGCCGCGTATTATGAACTAAAATTTTGATTTCAGTAATTGGTAATTGTGTTTTAAAGACCACCAACAGCTAAGGTTATTTGGGCCTAGCACCAATTCATATTTTCAATTCATTATTTTTTTTTTTTAATATTAAATTGAAAATCCAATTGACACTTTTACCAGCTCTCGGGCTAGAACCCGAGAACTGGGGACTTGTAATATAGTAATATAGATTTCAGTAAGTAACCTACCCCCACCAATACGACCGTGGCTCCAACTTTATCACCTTCTCTTTCCTGCGTTTTTGGATGCGCAGTGGTAGATTATCAGTCCAGTTTTCTACGTCGTAATATGCCAATCAAATGAATATTTATTATTTTAGTTTGGCAACGACTATGGCGAGGTTTACAAGGATATGACGTACATTAATATACCGTTGGTTAATTTACATGTACAAGCGAAAATAGGTACTAGGGAATTATATTTCTCTCCGACGTTTGACGAAATTCAGGACATGTTCCATCGATGCTTCCTTAAAATAGTCAGTGTGACTAAATGCATTCCGCGTATAGAAAAAATTATCTTTCCAGGTAATTAGAACATTGCCATGAAATGTTTAACTAGAATCAAGGCGACTGAACTCTCTGGTTAGCGAGAAGCGCTGCAAACGTTTTCGTTTCTAGCGCAGTGTGGTACTGCGCATCTTTTAGTGTATAGTTATCTTGTGTTAGTGTGAAAATATGCGCAGTACCGTATTGCGTCGATAACTAAAGAGCTCGCAGCGCCCTCTGTCTCTGACGTGAGAGGCACCATCAAGCAAACTAGTGATGTCAGCCCAGGGCCGTAGCTAGAGCTGAATTCAAAATAGGGCACTGAAAGTTTAAAGTAGGGCTGAAGCAAAAGACTACAATTTTTTAATTGGATTGCCCACCTCATCTGGTGATATCAAATTACAAAAGCAAGAAAACGGTAAATGACAATTTATTCAAAAAAAAAAAAAAAATACAGAACTTGCCATGTTATCAAATTTCCGAAGAACTTCATTTAGTCCAACGAATTTAATCTTGTTTTTCCAAATGCCAGATAGATCAAGTCTGTCATTCTGTCGTGACAGTCTTTGTGGCTTGTTTATAATTCCTTAAAGTAGGGCACTGGATGTTTTAAGGTAGAGCATTGCCCCTTAATGCCCCCCCTAGCTACGGCCCTGTGTCGGCCTCCTTGTTTCTAGTCTTCTTGTGCATTTCTTAACTAACGTGTTTATTGGTTAGAAATGAAAGACATAAACGAGTTGTGCATACACGCCGTGTCCGAATATGAAATCGAAATTAAAGCAATGCTGGACAAAGCGATGTCCGTGATAGATCCCAACTCAGTCGGACCGAAGACCTATTTGTCGACGTACGACAAATATTTGAATCTTTTGTGCGGTAAAGCTTATGAAGAAATGCTCGCATTCTTTAAAATAGATCCATTTCCTTATTTGAAGGTAAATCTCATGTAAAGTCAAATCAAATTTAAACTTTTAAACTATATACTGAATGAATTGTAGGATTTTTCGAGAGAAATTCACGGCTACGAGGCATTAAAAGCTGAGATTGGTTATTTGCGTCGTGAAATACCATTAAACCTATTTATGTTCCAAGCCGGCGAGTTGAACGAAACTTTATCCGGCCTAGCGGCTGGTCTACGATCGTACATCGTGAATTATTTCGTAACCGAAACACACAACCATAACCGATCGTGAGCTACTTATTATTATTATAGTATATTGTGCAACTAGTGTGCTAAATACATCTTTATGCGTCAGGCGCGATCTTTTCAGCACGAGTAGTAAGACAGCGCGTACGAAACTTGGCGAGTGCGCATTTGTGAACCGTATAAGAGTCCTGAAAACATCGCGCCTGCCGCCTGACGCATAAAGACTTAGCACACGCGTTGTACACTACACTTTATTCAACACAGGCATACTTTCAGAACTTCGTTGAATTAATGTCAAACTAGATTCACTTACAGCAGTACATCTCATACTAAAAACATTGGCCTTGATACAATATTTATTTACTTTATTACCACAGTAACCATATTTCATTATAGCATCGAAAAGAGTTGCCTACATAATGGTTCCTTATGTAACGGGTTTTTCAAATTTTTCAAAAAGCGTTTCATAATTAATCATGACGTCACTAATCACCGTGCAATTTAAGATCCGCTTTACAGACACGAAAAAATACTGAAAGCGTGCATGTGTTGAATAAAGTATTTTATATAGGGTACGAGAGATTTTTGAGTATAACTACAAGGAATGTAGGATTCACGGATCGAGTGGGCCCCGCCTCATACGACTTTTAAGTATAATTGTTTTTTTTAATCAGGAACGGCCTACCGGTAATTCTCTTGATACTTTCTGTGGCCAGGCTGAATCTGAAAGATTGAAACCGTAACTGTTAAAAATCGTTTCATTTCAGTAACTAAAACCACTATTTTAGCAAAAAAAAATCCGAATAAAACGTGGGTATCCGTTAAAATCGGTTTAAAAAAATGTACTTAAAAATGTTGTAATTGAAATTATGACCATGTTATACAAAAAAAATTAATTTTAAATGGCAGGGTGGCCACTTTCTGGAAAACCAGAAAAAGTCAGGGAATTTTACTGGTCAGGGAAAATCAGGGAATTTTGGCGGAAGTCAGGGATTTTTGTGAAAAAAAAAACGGTCAAGTGCGTATCGGAGTCCGCACTGAGTGTTCTATACTCACATTAAACAATTAATTTTGGTCGACCGACCTTAATTTTGGTACCTGGCGACATACAAAATCTTTGCGTTGTTAAATTAGTCGGAAATATCTCCGAAACGTAAACATAAATTGTTTATTTCTTTATATTTCTTACGTACGAAAAGTCAGGGGAAAAAACTGTAAAATCACCTAGAAAACTGGGAAAAGTTAGGGAAATTTGTCCTGGAGAAAAAGTGGCCACCCTGAATGGGCTTAAAAGTTGTTTGATATTGTCATCAATGTCATTTTCAGGATATGTAACACGTTCGACGATATGTCAGCTCGAGTGAGCGAGGCACCCGAATCAATAGCAGATTTGGTCGCTCTTATTAACTTTGTTGGAGAATGCCGCGATGTCACGATGTACGCCTTGCGTGATCAAATACGCCATACAGCTGATAATCTTCTGTTTCTCATGGATCATGCGCATTTGACCAGTAAGGATAGAGAAGTTTTTTTTTTATTTAACCAGTGGCGTAGGTATAGCTACGTCACGATACAATTTTAACGAAACAGTTGTTATGCCACTGTTTTTTTTTTTATATATGAACTTTTCGACTTAAAATGAGCCCAAGAATCACCCATTAAAATAAGTACATAACATTAAGTAACATCCTGTATATAGTTCAAAATGGCGGCTCATGTAACGTCATACAGAGTACGCATCATGCAAGATCGGTAAAGTAGTTTTATAGAAGGTTGGTCGTAATAACCTGAAAAACTGGTCACGTCTGTAATTGGTTAATAGAATCACCTACATCATTTGTTGCCTTGACTAATGACTGAATATTCAATTATCGTTCAATTACATTAATACAAACCAACAATAAAGTATAAAACTTATACAATCGGCTACTGGCTAAAACCAAGAGTCAGGTCAAAAACAATATACGAGTATAAAAAAAAAAAATTCGACTGATGACCAGTCCTATACTTCCCACCTAGTAAATATTTGCAAAAAATTAACACTATTTTTTTATTCTTTGAAAAAAAGCATGGCCCTCTTTTTTGTTTAGTGATCTACTGATTGCTAGCTTAATATAGCAAAAATCATGGTTACCTTGATTTACGTACAATTTTTATTCTTTTTTGTAAAATATTTTTTTCATATTATAACATCTAGAATTAATTTATATTTTTTTTTACCTATGTTAATTCGTGACATTGAGAACGTTTTTTTTAATATCTCAGGATCCACTGAACCGATTTGACTCAAAATCTAATTGGCATGGCCGTATGTTATTACGTTTTTACGATATCGAAGACGAAAAATTGACCACATACACACACATACAGACATCATTCAGAAAATGATCTTAAACGATTGTTAGGGTCTCAAAACGTGAAGATCTGTTAAAATCTCGAAATATTTTTTTCGGACTAAATCCATTACTTCCCTACCATAGTAGAGGTGGGAAGTAAAAATAGCCCCTAAATAACCCCTATCGTATTAGAATATCACTATAACATTTACTCGAAATAAACCATCATTCTATTTATGCACTCAATGGATAGACAAATTCCCTACTAATATGAACTGTTTGCGATATTGTTTTTAGCTGATGATATAAAATTAAACACGCGTGTTTTTCAATGGCCGATCGACATGGACAGCGTTTTAGAATTAAGCAACACGCGGTTATCTCAACGGAAAGAAATGGCTGAACAGGTGTTGCGAATCAAACGAACAGCGTTCGAATCGCGATTAAAAGTTCACCAAAAAGATCTCGAAAAATTCAAGAAGAGGGATCCGGCCATATTAACTATGGAAGAAATAGAAGACGCTGTCGAACAAGTCGATATTATTATAAACAACTTGAAAGTGCGTACTGTTTTCGATTTTAATTCTAGTATATCGTGTCAGTAAATGAACGTTCATATTGATTTTTACTTCGATTTTTGATGTGAAACATCTTATATCGGGCTGTGAACAGCCGCGTGAGGGGAAATATGCAACGAAATGTTTGGTCCGCTCCTTCGCTGCTGTTCTCTCCACCACTGCGGCACTCTCTCTCTCTTGGCTCAGGCGTGCACTGTAACACACGTGGTGTTACAGTGCAGTATATAGGACTACGTCAGCATAGTTAGTTGCTGCTTTTGAAAAAATATATACTACTACATAGAGAATACCACCGAGTTCAATAATGTTTTCTTTGATGTTTCACATCTGTCGGGGGTCCCAAGACCCACACGCTTTTTTTTAGTTCTGTTTGGCATACAGTTCTAGAATTTTTAATGTATAATGAACCGATAGCTTGGTATCCTGAAGGCAATGCTAATCCATTGGTTAATTTTTTGCACTAGCAGTTCAGTACTGACTGTAAAATGGACCATCATAAATTTATGAAATGATGATCTTCTATTTTGTGAGGAAATAATGGCAATAAGAGAACGCTTACGGCCCATGCATTTTTCTCCTCAGGACCTATTAAAATTGATTTGTTATACTACACCTTTTCCGATTGTATTTCAGAAAGTGTCAGTTGTATTTCAGATTAGTCAGTTGTATTTCAGAAATTGTCAATTGTATTTCAGATTAGTCAATTTTATTTCAGAAAGTGTCAAGTGTATTTCAGAAAGTATCAATTGTATTTCAGAAAGCGTATTTTGTAATTTAGAGGTCGTCAATTGTATTTCAGAAAATAATTAAAATGAAATGTGCTTAATTTTTTTCCTACCAACAGACTTTTTTATTTATGTTTTTGACCCTAAGTTGAATTTGCAAAGCTGATCTTCATGTTATTAGCTGCAATGAAGCTTAAAGATATATGTATAATTGTGCGATTTGCCGTTTATCCATGTTGCGAAAACATTCAATTGACTAATCTGAAATACAATTGACACTTTCTGAAATACAATTGATACTTTCTGAAATTAAATTGATCTTTTCTGAAATACAATTGGAAAAGGTGTAGTCACTCGTATAACAAACCGATGTAATCACATGGCGTTATGATGCCATTTCATTGGTTTATTATTTACTACACTAGAAGCTAGTATAATCAAGAATGAATCAATGAAGTGGCATCATAATTACATTAATGATGACAAACCACTAACAATAAAATTAAAACAATCTAAGTTAAACTTTTTTCTCATAAATGGAAATTTGTTTATTCGAGTGGTGTCAGTATGGTCATGAGATTTTCGCAGGTCCGGCGAGCAATTAGTTATTAAACAAATGTCCAGTGAGCCAATACCTTCCAGAGGCAAAGAACTGCCAAAAAATCGAATACAGTTATGAGTATAAAAAATGATATATCTTTTTTGTTAATGTTTTAAAAAATTGGATATGGGATTGAGGCTGAAGTTGCTTGAAACCAAAATGGTTGTCAGTTCGGGCCTGGTTCATCTTGAAGTTTTTCATTTAAAATATTTACCACCTGAGTCTCATGCTCAGTTGCACAAAGCGTTGTCAAAAAATTTGATTTGACAATAACCAATAATCGATCCTGCTCAAAAAATAATTTATCGATTGAAACGATATTAAACTGTGTACACATATATTTTAAACATAATTTTTTGTACAATTTCTACTTCGAAACAACATTTTTCTACGCATTTTTATCAAAATTTAGCTTGAAAAGCGATCTTTTTCTATGTAGATCGATCAAATTTGTTTTTGTGTGAGTACAATCTAATTTTCTACATGACAGGAAATTTCACAACGACATTAGACTGCTTCTGCATTATAAATAAAAAGTCAAGAGGTGTCATGGGACACCCGACAGAAGCTATGCTTTTTACGCATTGTATATAAAACCGAATTTATCAAAGCTATAGACAATACATTTGAAAAGTTATTATTTGACCGCCATTTTGAAATCTGATGTAATTTTATTTTTTTGTGTCCTATGAAACTCTTAAATATCAATTTTCAAAAAGATCGGATAATTTTTACAAAAGTACATATGGCCGCCATTTTGAAATCTGACGCCATTTTATTTTTTTTTTGTTCTATAAAACTCAGATATTAATTTTACATGCCACTGCGCGTGCGCCAGTATATTGTTGGCCATAGATATACTTTTAATAACATGAGCGTGACGGCTTACACCGTGACGACTGTGACACGAACCTATAAGTTTACCCCCTGCCAGAAATCGTCTAACGCGCCTATAGAAGCATAGCTTCAAAAACTGTTATTATATTATCACAATCTAAGGTCATTGTCATATCAAATTTTTTGACAACGCTTTGTGCAACCGAGCATTAAAGTACTATTTGAATTACTATCTGGAATACCTACTAACGGATAAGATTTACTTTCAGGATGATAAGAGAGAGGCCGATGCTATCAATGAAGAAGAACAATTACTCGATTTTGATCCGTCACCATTTACGCTTTTACAATCCATGTTGGGAGCCATCGATCCATTTGATAAACTTTGGCATACAGTTTACGATTTTTATGTTGGCTATGACAAATGGTATTAATTTGAATTTTTACGTTTTCTTGTAAAAATGTCCACTGACTAGAGTTCATCGGTAAACTTTGAATGGTTATGTTTCCTAACATCTCGTTTCTAGTGCGTGCTAGACGCAATTTCAGTAACAACTTATACGAAAAGTATTGCATCCACCACTAACCGAAAATAAGGGGTTATAGTTTTTCCCATCATTAGATATAAGAAGCTTTGTTCCAACCACTCTCAAAACCGTAATATTACCGTGACGCTCATGCGCAGTGGATAGAATGCGTTCCAACCGAGCTTGTGATCGTTTGTGAACGATTCTTAAAGCGTTCCAACCGAATTTGTGATAGTTTGTGAACTGTTTCCAAACGATTATTTCGGTACATAGTCTAGACATGAAACCAAAATGAAACTGTTAAACTGACATGCGCATTAAGCACTTTGTTACGTTTATCTCTGTTCAATACCAACTTGAGACAGTTGTTTATTCATTTGTAATTTGTTTTATTTTTGTTTTGTCTCGTCTCTGTTCAAATATCTCTTTATTCTTCATTTGAGATTTGTTTTGTTTTTGTTTGTTTTTGCAAAATTATTATTTTAAATATTTATATTTGAATTCTTAGTTATTAAAATTTAATTATAATTATATTCGTGTAATTCTAAAAATTTAAAATAAGTAAATGTTCGAACAATACAATTTTTAACAAACGCTCAAAAACATCACGACTACAAATTAATAATTTGCATATTTTTTATTTCCAAAAAAAAATGTAGCTAGCATATTTTACCAAAAAATGTTTTTAACAGTTAAAACATTTAGTACGTTTATTTATTTATATTATTCTTACGTCTAGCCATCAAATAAGTTATTCATTTTCAAAATGTTTTTAACAACAAAAAAAGCCTGAAATTAGGAATTTACATTTAACATATTTTGATCATAATATGCATGGTCATGGAGGCCATGATTTGATGCACAAAACGGTCACAAAAGCGTTCTAACCAATGTCTACGTTTGTACCGTCACAGGACTGTGCAAGGTTGACGCATACGCACAAAACCGATAAAAACAGTTTCGTTACCGTTTCAAAACGATCCATTTATAGCAGGTTGGAACATAGCTATAGTTGTCACGTGAACAGCACATGCTCTGTTACGATATACAAAGTTTCTGATTGGTTGTTACACTACCTTCTGCTGTGTTGAGTTTCAAGCGACCAATCAGATGCTGATTACGCATTTTTATTGTTATATCGGTTTGTGGGGTAGAGTATAGTGACATTAGTGTTTGGAGATTATTCATCGGTGAACCGTGCTTTGCCTGTAGGTACTATGGTCCATTTTATGTTCTCGATGCCGATGAAGTACAGGAAGCTGTGGACGGTATGTGGCGAACTCTGTATAAATTGTCGCGCTCTCTAACTGATGTGCCCGGAGCCAAACGGGTTGCCGAAATGGTCCGAGGAAAAATAGAGAAATTCAGGCAATTCGTTCCGTTGCTGCAGGTGGTGTGCAACAAAGGGTTACAGACAAGGCACTGGACACAGGTATATTTATTCAACTTATGATCGGTTATTCCTACAGTGGCATTGGCGATTCAGTGAGAGGACAGTAGTTGTATACACAGCCCACTGACACCTCCAATGAATAAATTTGCTGGTCGTCAATACCATTGCTAAACGGTACCATGTACTGTTACAGTATTCACTACCCAGGTGTGCAAGCTTTCACGGCCGGCATTGTTCCAAGTCTTCATGGTTTCCGGGCTTGTAGGCCGTGGTCCGGTGGTATTTCTACCTGACGTTTCGTCTACAACTGCGGTCGACATTCTCAAAGGCGATGTGGCAGCGGTCGAAATGTCCTCCTTGGCGGCTCACAGGTTAGTGTGACCTGTGAGCCGCCAAGGAGGACACTTCAACCGCTGCCACATCGCCTTTAAGAATGTCTACCGCAGTTGTAGACGAAACGTCAGGTAGAAATACCACCGGACCACGGCCTACAAGCCCGGAAACCATGAAGACTTGGAAGTATTCACTACGTTCACAAAGCCTAATAGCCCAGTCAGTATGTCGTTTGAGGTGTCGGGAGTCACATAATGTCATCGGCCGTTTGAGGTTTGATGGGGGGGGGGGTCATTCTTGAGTGTGTCCTGATGAGACATCGGCAAAATCAAGTTTTTTCAAATATTTCGGCTCTTATTGGTGTTACATCAAATTTCGATACAGCGTTTTAAAGGATGTAAAATGTCCTTCCATTTATGTCTTTTTTACTTTTTACATAGGACTAACACATTTATTGCGGGGAAAGTTGAAAATTAAGCGCAGCAAATGGATTTTCGCATTTTTTTTTCATAATTGCCGCTTACATCTTAAACAAAGTAATATTAGCCTAGGCTAAAAAACATTTCTAATATTACTTTGTTTTTGTATATGTAATGCAGAGCCAGAAGAAGTTGTGTCCAGTGAAACGTTGCAATCAAGAATATAGTCCGGGAGTTTGCGTTGCAAATGAAAAAGTCATAGTAAGCCGGCTGATTTTGATATTGTTAGTTGATCTCGTACAACCAATCAGTAAACCAACCGTCAGCTGCTTAAGTAGCGGTGGGTTTGGGTGTGAGAGGCTGCGAAAGTGGTAAAAAAAAATGTTTAAGTAATAGTACGCCGGCTGAAACTTGTTTTTATAAATAGTTGACATCAGTGATTTGAAAAATAATCGTAAGCTGCATCGTGGAAGGGGGATTGTGAACTTGTAAAAAACACGTAAAATATTGCACATTTCACTTTTTTGCACTGACAGCAGCTGAGACAATTACGTTACCTAGGATTATAGTAGCGATATAAATTATAATCCTAGGTAACGAAATTGTCTCAGCTGCTGTCAGTGCAAAAAAGTGAAATGCGCAATATTTTACGTGTTTTTTTACAAGTTCATGCGACCAACTGACGCACAATCCCCCTCCCACGATGCAGCTGACGATTATTTTTCAACTCACAATGATGTCAACTATTTATAAAAACAAGTTTCAGTCGGCGTACTATTACTTAAAAAAATGTTTTTTTACCACTTTCGCAGCATCTCACACCCACACCCACCGCAGGTGCGCCAGCTGACGCTTGGTTTACTTATTAATCATACCAGATTTATTGAGAAAGATAACAATCGATCCGCGTAAAAACACTACCTAAAATGCAACGCAAACTCCCGGGCTAATAGCTTATTAGCATTTATTTAATTGATCCTTAAACCTCCAAAATTTCATACCTATTAAGTACACACAGGATCTTAACCATTATGAAAAATAATTATAATGTTTTTTCTGATTATAATTATAATGTTCACACGTGAATCTACCCTGGAAACAGTCTTTGAACGTATGAGTATTGTAATAGTGTTACATTAATACATATATTTTTTTTATTAAACGCAAAATAATAATGTTCAAACGTTTGGTTAGATGTCGAATATAGTCGGTGTTGAGTTGAAAGTAACAAAAGAAAGTCAACTACACGAGATGATAGAATTAGGTCTTTCAAAGTTCGTTGGTCAACTTGAAGAAATATCGGGAGCAGCTACAAAAGAATTTGCTCTTGAGAAGAACTTGCTTAAAATGCAAGAAGAATGGACGGACATTGTATTTGAGTGTAAACCTTATCGGTAAGCACAGTCTTAAATAGTGATTCAATTTTTTTTTTCAATCAAAAAACCGTACAGTTACTCTTGATATTTTGGAGGGGGAGAAAAAAACATTGCTATCTGTTATCTTGGTACTCAATAATATTATAGGTTCTTCGTTAGTTAAGCATAGTGTGCCACTGACGTCAGCTTGGAAGTGCGTTTAATCCCCGGACACACCATTATAGGTAGCTCGATATTCGTCACCCCAGCAGGGATGAATTTGATTCAGGCTACCCCCTATAGTACAGTAAATAGAGACAGAAAAATCGCGTTTACTAAAAAAAAATACTTAATGGCTGAAATTTTGAGGAGGTGTTCGGGGGCATGTCCTGAGTCTAAAACCGAGTTTTCGTATTCGAGGGGGTGGGGGAAGTTACATCCCCCGGTCAATATAGGGGTAAGTTTGTTTTAATTTTTTATCTTCGTTGCTGTTGCCCGTACAGTCAAGTCCAAGAGATCAAACTTGTAGGAAATGAAATTATCTATCCAATGATAATAAAATCAAGGTCATAGGTCGATCAGGTCAATCACAATGGCCGGTAAAAGGTCAAAAGTGAGGGGTAGTTTTATTTATTAATGTTCACAAAATTAGAATGAAAACTTCAGATAAGGCACAAAATCTAATTCTTTCTATAAAAGTCGATCAATTTTCTGACATTTCAAATTAAAACTTAATAAAAATTTATTTTTCTATTCCAATTTCTCAAGAACACTGTTATTGTATAAATTTTGGACATTCTAATATCTCAAATAATAACATTAAACTAGGTTTTATTTTGAAATGTCAGAAAATTGATCGACTTTTATAGAAAGAATTAGATTACAAGTCTTATCTGAAGTTTTCATTCTAATTTTGTGAACATTAATAAATAAAACTGCCCCTCACTTTTGACCTTTTACCGGCCATTGTGATTGACCTGATCGACCTATGACCTTGATTTTATTATCATTGGATAGATAATTTCATTTCCTACAAGTTTGATCTCTTGGACTTGACTGTACGGGCAATAGCAACGAAGATAAAAAATAAAACAAACTTACCCCTATATTGACCGGGACATGTAACTTCCCCCACCCCCTCGAATACGAAAACTCGGTTTTAGACTCAGGACATGCCCCCGAACACCCCCTCAAAATTTCAGCCATTAAGTATTTTTTTAGTAAAATATACCGTTTTACTGTACTACTAGGCCTCACAGTTAATTATAGATAGGTCAATACATTCGTTTTGACCCCAAATTGTGTACTAAAGAGCTTTTTTCCTTTTTTTAGTGAATGATGTTTGCTTTTGAAATCAACCCCTTAAATTTGCTACTTTAAGCCCGGGCCTCACGGGCCTAAGCTTAGATTTGCCTCTGGCCAAGAGATTACTGTACTTATCTACAGGATGCTGAATTGCTTTGCGGGTAATAGGGATTTAACCCGTAAAATCAAACTTTTGCGATTGCCTGCTTCCCTAATTATTTTAGAAAAAATATCTTCGAATAAAAGTTTTAGAACATAAAATTCTGCATCTAAATCATTAATCAAAATTAATTTTGCATGCTTTGTAACGGCAGAAATTTGATATGAAAAAGTCAAAATTACCTCAAAAGCAGATAGCAATAGCCATGGAACTTGAACAAAATGATGACGTTTTAGCTGTCAGAATAATTTCTAATCATTTTATTCAAGTTCCATGGCTATCGCTATTTGTTTTTGAAGTAATTTTGACATTTTCATATCAAATTTCTGCCGTTACAAAGCATGCAAAATTGATTTTGTTTAATGATTTAGATGCAGAATTTTATGTTCTAAAACTTTTATTCGAAGATATTTTTTCTAAAATAATTAGGGAAGCAGGAAATCGCACAAGTTTGATTTTACGAGTTAAATCCCTATTACCCGCAAAGCAATTCAGCACCCTGTATACAATGGAGTTGAATATTCGATTCCACTTGAATACTTGGGTTATTTATCAGTTTTAATTAAAATGAACATTGTTCACAGCGAGACAGGCACGTCAATATTGTCATCTGTAGACGACATCCAGCAAATGCTCGATGACCATATCTTGAAAGCTCAGACCATGAGGAGTTCACCTTATGTTAAAGCGTTCGAGGCGGAAATGCAAAGATGGGAAGACAAACTCATTTCAATGCAAGACATCCTTGATGCGTGGCTTCTGGTAATTATATTGCACACAGCAAATCTTTCGACTTTCTCCAGATGGTGAATAAAAACATACTTCAAGTTCAATTATTCCTTCAGTACGAAATATATAACTAAAAATCCGAGTGGTGTGTTAATTTTAACCAGGAATTTAGTTACATGGTCGTTCCCGACAAATTCTTTTCAGTGTCAAGCTACTTGGATGTACCTGGAACCAATATTCAGTTCGGAGGATATCGTCAGACAGATGCCGACCGAGGCGCGTAACTTCAAAGATGTTGACAAGTCATGGAAAGGTATCATGTCTTACACGATTCGCGACTGTCACGTTCTTGCCGCCACCGACATGCCGAAAATGTTGAAAACGCTCAGAATAAACAATGTCTTACTGGACGAAATTCAGAAAGGACTCAACGATTATTTAGAAAAGAAACGACTATTTTTCCCAAGGTGATATTTTTTCTAAAACGAGCTCAAAGTGACTAACTACAATAATTTAAAACTTCTAGCTACTTGAGAGGACAAACAAATATAGAAAATGTCTGAATTTGTACAGTTCCTTTATTTAACTAATACATTTTTATTTGTCCATTTAGGTTCTTCTTTTTGTCAAATGATGAATTATTGGAAATTCTGTCCGAAACTAAAGATCCTCAACGAGTTCAACCTCACCTAAAGAAATGTTTCGAGGGCATCTACTCATTACAGTTTACTCCCGATAACGAGGAAATCATTGGCATGGTGTCTGGCGAGAAGGAGATTGTACCTTTCAGTGGTACAATTATACCTGCTGAAGCCAAGGTATGCAAAACGAACGTTTTCAATATTATAATTTATTTGTAGATTCAGTGTTAAATAGTTCCGTCTGAATAAATGAGATGGCATCATATGGTTTGATAGCGATCGTATCGCCATCTGTTTACAACCATTAGATTATCCAGGTGTGCAAGCTTTCACGGCCGGCATTGTTCCAAATGTTCATGGTTTCTGGGCTTGTAGGCCGTGGTCCGGTGGTATTTCTACCTGACGTTTCGTCTACAAGTGCGGTAGACATTCTCAAAGACAGAATTTCAACCGAAAAGATGAAGGCCTCAATCTCAGTAAAACCTGGACACCAGCACTCCGACATACAAAACCAATGACCAATCGTACAAGGACGGGATACAACCGAGTAGAGAACTCACCCCTACCACTACACACTGCGCAGTTGACCAACTACAGAGAGACGGACTACGACCGAACAGAGAACACACTGGTACTAGGCATAAAAGAAGGGAGGACACTAGTCACTGACATCGAATAAACCCGAGCCATAGACAGAACGTTGAGTTACTACCCACCAATATACAGAGAGGCCATAGAAATACAAAAACACACACAGAATTTCAACCGAAAAGATGAAGGCCTCAATCTCAGTAAAACCTGGACACCAGCACTCCGACATACAAAACCAATGACCAATCGTACAAGGACGGAATACGACCGAGTAGAGAACTCACCCCCACCACTACACACTGCGCAGTTGACCAACTACAGAGAGACGGACTACGACCGAACAGAGAACACACTGGTACTATGCATAAAAGAAGGGAGGACACCAGTCACTGACACACTGACCTGTGAGCCGCCAAGGAGGACACTTCGACCGCTGCTACATCGCCTTTGAGAATGTCTACCGCAGTTGTAGACGAAACGTCAGGTAGAAATACCACCGGACCACGGCCTACAAGCCCGGAAACCATGAACATTTAGAACCATTAGATTATTTTTAATCCGCGGCTTCGCAAGTTAAGTTTCAACAAAACCGAGCTAATACAAATGGATAGAAATTTTGTAAACGCACTTTCCCATGTAGATATCATACAATATAGCTGAAAATCTCGCAAGAAAACGAAATTACGGATAGAAGATTGATGCTGGGTTGCAGAAACATTGTCAAAAAAATTCTGAAGAAAGCATTGTCAGAATACTCTGATGCATGGATGCAACTCAGCATTAGATTATTCCATTGACCATAACCCCAAAATTGAAGAAGTTTGTATTTATATGCGTTGATCCGATTGTTATGTTATTTTTAGGGTATGGTTGAGAGATGGTTGGCACAGGTGGAAGCTCTGATGATACAGTCGTTACGCGATATTTGCGGCGAGTCCATCGCTGCATATTTGGCTAGCACTCGGTCTGAATGGGTGCTGGGATGGCCAGGGCAGGTAGTTCAAGTCGTCAACTGTATTTACTGGACCATGGAATGTTCGGACGCCATAGAAAAGGGCACTTTACTTGAATTTATCGATAAGTGCACTGATCAAATAGAAAAAAGCGTTGAATTAGTTAGGGGAAAACTTAAACCAGGACATCAGACTACAATCGAAGCGTTGATTGTCATCGATGTACACGGTAAAATATTTCAGTTTTTAAGAATATCGGAGCTCGTATAGATGTCATTATTTATATATAGTGTTTCAATTGTTCGTCTATAAAAGCGATTCCCAATCTTTTGACATGAATAACGTCTAATGTCTCAAACTGGGGTGGCATTTTAGAAATATTAGATGGAATGGAAATATTCGAAATTGGTTGAAATGTGAAACAAAACAGCATGTATAACTGTGTTGAGATCTCAGACACAGTAAGCAATGGGGTGTAGAACCGGTAGCGGTTCTTCATTTCTGATACCCGGTTCTGAACCGAACTCAGAACCGGGAAACCCGGTTCTCCTGGTTCTTAGTGTAGGGATTGAAACTTTTACTTATTCTTTATTTTAATGCCTAAAATTAAAAAACAATTTAATCAAATTAGTTGTATTTATTATTCAGTCTCATAAAAACAAGTAATAAAATGCACCACATAAAATAATCAACTTTTTGCCATACCCACTACAAAATAGCTACTTTCGATATAGCGGCCGTTAATGACCCATTTAACAGGCAGGTGTGCGGAAAATGGTTTACTTTCTGCACTAGCGCAGAAAATAACGGTTGCCATGGCAACTTCTGTTAATTCGCTCTATATGCCTGCGTACGCTTGTGTGCGCCTGTCATTACTTACTTGCACGAACTTCGCGGCACACTAGAAGAAAAGATGGCGACGCAAATGAACTGTCAGAATTTTTTGAAAATTACGTGAAAAGTAGGTATTTTGTAGTGGATATGGCAAAAAATACCATATATGTCTTGTACGTAATGGTATTATGGCTCGTGTGACTGTAAAAGTCGCTGTCGCTCGTTTTTACATCACTCGCCGTAATATGCCCCATTACGTATCTAGACATACAATCTACTATTTCGTAACAGAACAGTCTCTTAATTATTTCTAAAAATTAAAAAGAAAATTGTACTCTCATTAATTAAATTACTAATATTACGACGTTACCAAACTTGTTATTTCGTAAAACTATAAAATAAAGGCGCAGATAACGTTATAATTATTTTTTGTTAGAAGAACCGGGAAGCCTTGTTCAGAACCAGTGCTGTATAAACCTTAAAAGAACCACGTTTTCTCGGGTATTTCAGAACCGGGACTACCCGGTTGCATGCCGTAATGGTGGCCGTACAGAAAAGTATGAGTCTTCCGACAGGTACAAACGCCAAATCCAGGTTCAAATCCCGAAGGCTTTTAATATTTTTTTTTTATTAATAATGAAAATATAAATATAGGTACTGGATAACAATTTACAATATAAAAAAAATTACAATTATTTTATTTATTATAATTATTATAAACATTTATTATATTTTACGAACATTTTTATTATATAGGATAAATAAAAGTGAATATATTTCTTTCCATAACAATGGATACAAATTATTATTTGTGTTTAACGGTATTCACTGATCTGTCTGTACCCGCGATACAGACATACCCATTTTTTTGTTCAGAGAATCTTTAGAATATGGCGGTAATAAACGTAAATTATTGACTATGGAAAAAAAGAATTAATATCGTGTATACTTAGAGTATCAAATAAAAGAAATAGACGAATATATTCCAAAACTGCAAAATCTTTATATATAAAAATGAATCGCTATTTCCCTTGGTGATCACATCACTTGAGAACGACTTCCTAACACCCGGGCTTTCTTAGCATCCGGGCGAAGCCAGACCGAGTCCGCTAGTTCTAAATAAAAATAAAAGTTTAGAAAACTAAAATCCGACTACAATAAAGTAGAAAGTTTGAATGTGGAAAATTGTCGGGTAACAACCAACATCTTTTTACCCGACTACTTTTCATATTGGAAACTTTCTATTTTTTTGGAAGTCGGGTTTTAGTTTTTTAAACTTTTATTTTTATTACCAAGCGAATGTTGTTTGTTTTTAGGGCGTGATATTGTTCAGTTGTTACACGATATACATGTGGCGAACACCGCAGATTTTAACTGGATATCACAGCTGCGATATTATTGGATTGAACACAGAATCGATGTTAATATGATTACAACGACCGTGCTCTACGGTTTTGAATATCTCGGCAATTTTGGACGTTTAGTTGCTACACCATTGACCGACAGATGTTTCAGGTAGGCAATGCACATTGTACTGTATATACTGTGTCCAAGCACGTATTATACCCATATTTGCAATTGCGTAACTATCGGTGTGCGATGGCACACGGGCACAGCCCTCCAAGGAGCGCCAAAATAAATACTTATATTAAAGTTAAGTATCATTACTTATAGTCCGGGAGTTTGCGTTGCAAATGAGAAAGTCATAGTAAGCCGGCTGATTTTGATATCGATAGTTGATCTCGTACAACTAATCAGTAAACCGACCATCAGCTGCTCAAGTAGCGGTGGGTTTGGGTGTGAGAGGCTGCGAAAGTGGTAAAAAAAAATGTTTAAGTAATAGTACGCCGGCTGAAACTCGTTTTTATAAATAGTTGACATCATTGTGAGTTGAAAAAAAATCGTCAGCTGCATCGTGGAAGGGGGATTGTGCGTCTGCTGGTCGCATGAACTTGTAAAAAAACACGTAAATTATTGCGCATTTCACTTTTTGCACTGACAGCAGCTGAGACAATTATGTTACCTAGGATTATGATAGCGATATAATTATAATCCTAGGTAACGAAATTGTCTCAGCTGCTGTCAGTGCAAAAAAGTGAAATGCGCAATAATTTACGTGTTTTTTTACAAATTCATGCGACCAGCAGACGCACAATCCCCCTTCCACGATGCAGCTGACGATTATTTTTTAACTCACAATTATATCAACTATTTATAAAACAAGTTTCAGCCGGTGTACTATTACTTAAAAAAAATTTTTTTTACTACTTTCGCAGCCTCTTATACCCACACCCACCGCGGCTGCGCCAGCTGACGCTTGGTTTACTTATTAGTCATACCAGATTTATCGAAAAAGATAACAATTGATCGGCGTAAAAACACTACCTAAAATGCAACGCAAACTCCCGGGCTATGATGGACGGTGTGGTCTGAGTGTGGTGCCTCCCTCAACATCTTCACAAAAATAAGGCCTTGAATAAATAACACCAAAAAATTGTCACTAGCTCTCGGTCTATAATTAATAATAAATTAATTTTCATTATGATAATGTTGAACAGAACGTTGATGGGTGCTTTAAAACTAAACTTGGGTGGAGCTCCCGAAGGTCCTGCGGGTACAGGAAAAACGGAAACGTGTAAGGATCTCGCCAAGGCCGTCGCTAAAAAATGTGTCGTGTTCAATTGCTCAGACGGTTTGGATTATAAAGCATTGGGCAAATTCTTTAAGGTGAGGCGTCAAAAATATTCTACCTATCAATTTTTGTCAAAATTCTAAATATCTCAGGTCTTTTATAAATTGACAATGCTTACGTGAAAAGACGCGGTGATTTCATTGCACGCACATTTCGATTCTTGGATTAAGTTTACACGAGCAAGTAAAACTATTGTAAGTTACTGTCTGAGAGTACTTGCCTTGTTACTTGCTTGTGTAAACAGTAGCAGAGAGCACGCTTGCTGCAAGTATTGATAGTTGCGGCAAGCAGTTGCGGCAAGTAGTGACTTGCAGGTGTAAACGACTTGCTAGAGAGCTCTAGCAAGTCAGTATTAATTTCGAGCGTGTTGATTTAGAAAATATGGATATTCAAAGGTTTTTTTTTATGATTTTAAATGCCTATTCGTAAACCAAAAGATATACAGAAGTCTGCGTGGTTTTGTACAAATAACTGCGTTATTTTCTATTGATAAGTGAATTTTACAGCTACTAAAATCGAAATTAATGAAGTCGGGTCAACTGCCAAAAGCTAACTTTCATGTAGGTCTGCTCCTTACATTTCAAAAGTTCTGATAAAATTCTGCCAGATAAGCCATATTTTATCCCCTTTTAGTCTTTTGTTTACATTTTAATAGAAAATTGTTAATAACCTTCAATAAATTATTATTTTATGAACAACTGCTGATCCGACTGCGTTAATCCCTAAGTTAACCTTCAATAAATTATTATTTCATGAACAACCGCTGATCCGACTGCGTTAATCCCTAAGTTACGATGGCATCCTCAGTTTTTTACCAATAAGCGTGGTCAATTTGAGAAAAAACTTAGTGGAATTTCGTAAAAAAAATTGCATTTTTGAAAATTTTCGCTGTAGGGACTGGCCCAAGCTGGCGCCTGGGCTTGTTTTGACGAATTCAACCGAATTGAATTGGAAGTACTCAGCGTGGTGGCGCAACAAATTTTGAGTATTCAAAATGCCATAGCTCAAAAATTGAAGAAATTCATATTTGAAGGCACAGAGATATCACTCGACCCAACCTGCACTTCTTTCATAACAATGAATCCAGGGTAAGTATATCTACGTTTAATCTGAAATTAATAAATGACTCTCTAGTTGCTAAACAGTTGACAGTTGTACTTTCCTGTGACAAGTGAACTTCAGCTTAAATTGGTAAATCCATGCATTTTCACGACATCCTTTGCAAAAAACGATCCACAAAAAAACGATGTGTTTCCTTAATTTTTTTTTAAATAATTATTTTTCAATTTAATTGAAGTTTTCCCAAAAAATGAGGAACAATAGCAGTCAATTGAAGTTGATGAATCTATTTAGATGACCTCAGCTGTCAAGAGAGTCTATTATCTAGAATCTATCTAGATTCTAGAAGACCTCAATGCAGTGTTTGAAGTTGATACTTTTAATACTTGAACCCTATTACTACGCCGTCTGTCTGTCTGGCCTACCTTTAAAAGACTGTATCTTTTGAACCGTAACAGGTAGCCAGTTGACATTTTCACATAATATATACAGGGTGCTGAATCGTTTTGCGGGTAATAGAGATTTAACCCGTAAAATCAAACTTTTGCGATTTCCTGCTCCCCTAATTATTTTAGGAAAAATATCTTCGAATAAAGGTTTTAGAACATAAATTTTTGGATCTAAATCATTAAACAAAATTAATTTTGCATGCTTTGTAACGGCAGAAATTTGATATGATAATGTCAAAATTACCTCAAAAATGGATAGCGATAGCCATGGAACTTGAAAAAAATGATGACGTTTTAGCTGTCAGAATAATTTCTAATCATTGGGCGTGTTTGGCCGAAGTAAGTACTTACTAAATTTAGTAAGTCACTTACAAAATTTTCGGCTGGGACACAAAATAAGTGCTAACTCAGTAAGCATGGCTCAATATAAGACGCCATTTTGCTTATTGTTATTGTATATTAAGCCAGTAAGTCTGTCCTGGCCGAAAAGCGCTATAGTCAGCCTGTAAGATTTTATTTTTTTTATGCTAACTGGCTTACTAAGTTTAGTAAGTACTTACTTCGGCCAAACACGCCCATTTTGTTCAAGTTCCATGGCTATCGCTATCTGTTTTTGAGGTAATTTTGACATTTTCATATCAAATTTCTGCCGTTATAAAGCATGCAAAATTAATTTTGTTTAATGATTTAGATGCAAAATTTTATGTTCTAAAACTTTTATTCGAAGATTTTTTTCCTAAAATAGTTAGGGGAGCAGG
Organism: Mongoloraphidia duomilia; assembly: GCA_039654895.1. NCBI lineage: Eukaryota > Metazoa > Arthropoda > Insecta > Raphidioptera > Raphidiidae > Mongoloraphidia > Mongoloraphidia duomilia. The sequence continues at coordinate 42,196,503 of CM077518.1, read as the reverse complement.
AAATCGCAAAAGTTTAATTTTACGGGTTAAATCCCTATTACCCGCAAAACGATTCAGCACCCTGTATTATGGCGGATATTCTAACAAATAATAAAAAAAACAAAAAGAAAAATTAAGGGGGGTCCTCAAATAAAAAACTTGTTTTTTTAATGTTCTTTTGTTTTTGCTCTATCGTAAAAACGGTCATACATACAAGCGTGAAACTTGGTGTCATTAGAGTGCAAACTCTAAACTAAAACAACAAATAAAAAAAACCGACCAGGCGACCAAGTGTGATTACAGGGCCGTAGCTAGGGGGGGCATTAAGGGGCAATGCCCTACCTTAAAACATCCAGTGCCCTACTTTAAGGAATTATAAACAAGTCGCAAAGACTGTCACGACAGAATGACAGACTTGATCTATCGGCATTTGGAAAAACAAGATTAAATTCGTTGGATCTAAATGAAGTTCTTCGGAAATTTGATTTTTTTTTTTTGATTAAATTGTCATTCACCGTTTTTTTGCTTTTGTAATTTGATATCACCAGATGAGGTGGGCAATCCAATTAATAAATTGTAGTCTTTTGCTTCAGCCCTACTTTAAACTTTCAGTGCCCTATCTTGAATTCAGCTCTAGCTACGGCCCTGAGTGTGAATCGGACTAAACAGTTTATTTTATTTAACAGTTTCGATATATTTTACATAAAAAAACAATCACATTTTAAAATTGACATATATTTTTTATGTGTCAACCGATTTAAATGAAACAAACACTAAATGTTATCCCAAGCTTATCTCAAACATTGCCCCTACCTAACTCCTTACTTTTATTATTGTACGGAATCCTCGATGCGCGAGTCCAACTCGCAGTTGGCCGATTTTTTTACATACTGTCACAACTCGTCAGTAATAAACTCCATTACGACACTAGAAATACAATCAGCTATTAAATGCATATGATGTTTCTTATAGATATGCCGGCCGTCAAGAGTTGCCAGATAACCTAAAAGTGTTGTTCCGCACCGTAGCAATGATGATACCGGACTATGCAATGATTGGCGAGATTACATTATATTCTATTGGATTCAAAGAGGCCAAGAGGTGCGTTTAAATGATAGTCAGCTAATTCGCCATGGGGAGTGATTTCAGTGCTCTCTGGTGGCAGAAAATAAAAGCTTGACATAAAAAAAAGTACAAATGTGTCAAAATTTATCTATAATGAATAATTAACAATTTGAAATAAATTTTAATGATATTATCAAGAACAATAAAATTAAGAAAAATCGCAGGATAGTGGACAAAATATTTGATTTATTAAATGTAATTTAATAAATCAAATATTTTGTCCACTATCCTGCGATTTTTCTAAATTTTGTTATAATCACGATGGACACGATTTCTAATATAAATTATCAAGAACATTTTGCAGAAATATTTGTCTCATTATTGATAAGTTCTAACTTCATTTCAATTTGATACACTTGTACTTGTTTATATGGCGTTGCTATAGTTCCTCTATTTCAAGTCCCGGGTTCTAGCTCGAGAGCTGGTAAAAGTGTCAAGTGGATTTTCAATTTATTATTAAAAAAAATAATAATGAATTGAAGATATGAATTGATGCTAGGCCCAAATAACCTTAGCTGTTGGTGGTTTTTAAAACACACAACTTGTTGTACTTGAGAAGATATTTGTATTATTATAAATAAATTTTTACATGTTTGTACTTTAACTCATCTGGCATAATTGATTCATTTTTATTTGTCAATGTAATACAAGAAATGAAATTATGTGTTTTCAAAAATAGCACCGCCAACGGCTACGCACATGTCAGCTCTTTTGCCAATTGCTCGTGTGGCCAATATCTTCGTAATGGCATATTTTAGGACACATGTATATCTGATTTTTTAGTTTCTTCCCCGAACATCCTGAATACGTCGTTCAGTTTAAGTTTAAAGAATCCATGCCAAATTTCGTCAAAATTGGTCCAATCATTTAACCATAATAGTGGAGTAATCGGAAAAACTAACAGAGCCAAATGTCAAACGGTCGATTTAAAACAAACCTTCACTCGCTTTGCTCACTTGGTCAATAACTAATTATCGTTCTTCTTAGTTGCGCACAAAAAATCGTCCACACTTATAAACTGTGCAGCGAGCAGCTGTCATCGCAGCACCATTACGATTACGGAATGAGGGCGGTGAAATCTGTTCTGTTAGCGGCAGGACCTCTGAGGAGGGCTTACCCGCAGTATTCAGAAGCAGAATTAATTTTACGGGCCATCATCGACGTTAATCTACCAAAGTTCTTGGCGCAGGTATGTTATTTAATTTTATTTTGCAATTCAAAAATGATGTTTGTAGCCACCCTGTCGTACGACTAAAATCGAAACCAGACCTGGGCAGTGTCGAGAACTTAGTGCTCGCTAGCACTTAAGCATTATAAACCGCGTAATAACCATTCAACAAGCATTAGGAATGCTTAATAAGCATTTTAAATGTTTAATAAACACTTTAATTGTTTCAATTATTTGCGAGAAAATTACTTACAGTATCTTATTTAGTTAACAATTAGATTAACAATCAATATTGTTATTACTTCCTATACTGTACAAATTCACTATTTTAGTGAAATTAACATAAGGACATCAGACGATATTAATCGACATAACATGCCCTTATTAATTATTGTAGAAAGGCTACATAAGAAAAATTTAAATGCACCGCCGGGAATCGAACCCGGAACACCCAATATCGCGTCGGGCAAGTTTTCCAGTTACTCCACGGTGCCCATGGCGTACACTTAATCTTTTCTTATATATAGCACAAATACACCGCAAGTCCACAAACTGCGAGAGCTATTTTGAAAAAAGCAACATTCATAGTAGTGTTGTTATAAAAATAAAAATAATATTAGCTCTCGCAGTTTGTGGACTTGCGGTGTATTTGTGCTATATATAAGAAAAGATTAAGTGTACGCCATGGGCACCGTGGAGTAACTGGAAAACTTGCCCGACGCGATATTGGGTGTTCCGGGTTCGATTCCCGGCGGTGCATTTAAATTTTTCTTATGTAGCCTTTCTACAATAATTAATAAGGGCATGTTATGTCGATTAATATCGTCTGATGTCCTTATGTTAATTTCACTAAAATAGTGAATTTGTACAGTATAGGAAGTAATAACAATATTGATTGTTAATCTAATTGCTAACTAAATAAGATACTGTAAGTAATTTTCTCGCAAATAATTGAAATTATTACTAGGCATATCCGGCCTATTTTGAGAAAAGCAACATTCATAGTAGTGTTGTTATAAAAATAAAAATAATATTAGCTCTCGCAGTTTGTGGACTTGCGGTGTATTTGTGCTATATATAAGAAAAGATTAAGTGTACGCCATGGGCACCGTGGAGTAACTGGAAAACTTGCCCGACGCGATATTGGGTGTTCCGGGTTCGATTCCCGGCGGTGCATTTAAATTTTTCTTATGTAGCCTTTCTACAATAATTAATAAGGGCATGTTATGTCGATTAATATCGTCTGATGTCCTTATGTTAATTTCACTAAAATAGTGAATTTGTACAGTATAGGAAGTAATAACAATATTGATTGTTAATCTAATTGTTAACTTTAATTGTTGTTTGGTTAATAAAACGTATTTCTTTTATATTGGGATCCGTCAAATGAGCATATTATGATATCTCGTGGCACAAAATTATACTCAAAACGAGGGAAAATTTTACATGCTAATAGTGCAAATTTATAGTGAAATTGTTTATTACAAATATAAAACAAGTAAAATAAACAAAAAGTTTATCGAAAATGGAATTCGCGACGTTTTCTAATATCATGGCATTAAACACTGTCAGTTATTGTCTTGTAAAACTTACTTTACAGCGAATTATTTTCTAATGAAATGTGGAAAAACTGTATTTATGAATTAAAAAAATATTTTATATTAATAATAAGATGTACTTATTATCATACTGTACTACAATAGTAAAATCATTTGATGATTGACAAATTTATAGGACTAACTTTGTATACAAATATTTTGAGGATAGTAACTTACCTACTTATTACAATATAACATATTATGTTGCAGTTATGTTATTCACCTAACCCTGCCTTAAAGAAGCATTGAACGGATGATTAATTTCGTGGAGATTTTCTTTTAATTTTGATGTTTTTAAGCAATATGCCGTAAAGATTACTACTTTTGACCGCTCAGTTATATTGTTTTTTTCACACATTTGATAATATGTCCGGCTTTGAGAATCCGTTCTCCTTCAACGAAATTCCTTTGTTTAGGATTCGTACCGGCTCAATTGCAAATTGCACTTATATTTATTATTTCTTATCACGTTGAAAATCACAAAATTACACGCAAAAGTATACCCCGTATATAAAATTTCCCCCCCTTTGCGCCATGTTTTTTAAGCTCCACCCATTTGACGGATCCTAATATAGAGATCCTTTTCAGTTTTCTTGTATGTTTTGAACTTTGGACTTTTGTACTGTAATGTTTGAAGTTAAGATTTAAGAAGTTACTTTAAAAACGCTTAATGCTCGGTGCATAATTTTTTTAAGCACTTTAGTGAATGCTTGATGCTTTTAAGCATTTTTGAAAATGAAAGTGCTCGCTGCTTGAATAAATCAAGCATTTATGAAAGTGTTCGATACTCGGTGCTTTAAGCACTTAGGTTCAGTGCTTTGCTCACCTCTGATCAAAACTAATCAATTCGGGTCAGTTGTCAATAAACATTACCTTTCATGCGGACCTCCTTCTTACATTTCAGAAAATCTGAATATATTCTGCCAAGTGACTTATTTTACCTTCTTATTTACGTGCTCTGTAGTACATAATTATTTCATAAATAACGGCTGATCCATCCTTAAAATCGTGCCTTCTTAAATCGAGGTATGGGTGTTTTATGTTTTGTAGGACATAGCCCTGTTTGAAGGTATAATATCTGATCTGTTCCCCGGAGTTACCATTATCGAACCAGATCGCAATGAGTTGTTGGTTATGATCAAGCTGGAGTTGGTGCGTCGCAACTTGCAGGGCACGCCGTGGTATATAGAGAAGATAATACAAATATATGAAATGATTCTCGTGAGACATGGCCTCATGGTTGTGGGAGAGCCGATGGGAGGAAAGACGTGTGCATACCAGGTGGGTTAGATATTTCAACAGTGCGACTGTATTAGTCCACCAAAAATTAAACCTTCGGCAAAACATCGGGCTTCGACCATAATCAGATCTCTACTTGCGCTACTGGAGTAGAGCTATATTAATATTACATGTAAAACCGTATGTTTAATCAACACGTTCAACACCCTGCATAAATTTATATTAGAAATCGTGTCCATCGTGATTATAATAAATTTAAGAAAAATCGCGGGATAGTGGACAAAATATTTGATTTATTAAATTAAATGTACTAATTTAATTTAATAAATCAAATATTTTGTCCACTATCCCGCGACTTTTCTTAATTTTACCGTGTATAAATATATAAATATATATCAAAACAAATAAGGCGATAAACAATGAAATCTGAATAATTTTTTATAAGGAGAATAAGAGGATAAGATTTCTCGTAAGCACCTCTGTACTGAATATAGTCAAATGCACTAATAAGTTGTTCGTTTCAGAGTTTAGCCGAATCGTTAGGTGCGTTGGCTGCTAACAAAAAAGCGAAACATATCGAAAATCGCGTGATATATCGTATATTGAATCCCAAAGCCATCACAATGGACCAGTTGTACGGGGGATTTGATCCAGCATCACATGAGTGGGCCGACGGCATTCTCTCAAACACGTTCAGAGAGTATGCCTCGTCTGCGTCGACCGACCGGAAGTGGATTCTCTTTGACGGACCGATTGACGCTGTTTGGATTGAAAACATGAACACCGTACTTGACGACAACAAGAAACTATGCTTAATGTCTGGCGAAATTATTCAGGTATCACTTTTCACTATAATCAAAACGTCAGATTATACGCAATGGAGTCGTCACACAATATGTCAAAATGTAATAATTTTTTAACGTTGCACATTATTCCTCATTCGTACGGATTAGGTCTCCCGATCCCGAAATCTCGGGATCCCAGTTGATTTTAAGCGTGCTTGGAGATCAGGACTACATTTCTGTGATACCGAGACTCACATCACAATCGGAGTTCGTAAATATAAACAGCAATCAGTCAATCGTAAAACAAAACTCTAACAAAAAACTTTTTATATATTAAAGTAATCATTAGTTGAACCTAGTTGGATTTCCATAAGAACCGATACTCACTCCTTATAACAAAAACTCTATAACGAAAAAAATTGCTCAGTCTCTTTAGTTTCGTTATAGAGAGTTTTGACTATATTTTCAATCCTCTTAACTTTATGTACAAAGAGTGTAGCCGCAAAAAACTACTTCTCCCCTACATATTCGCTTTACCTCGTTATTTAGGTTGTGTGTACGAAGCCTACTAGCGCCGCTAGCGACCAGTAGTGCACGATTGAACTCATTTTTATTGTTGTTTTAGACCGCGAAATTTTTTAATAAACGAATACCATTTAATTTAGCTGCGTGCATATAGTATATTTTAGCATAGCATAAAAGGTACATGAAAATTATTTATTTTAAGTTTTTTCTTCTTCAACTTTGACATATAATAAAATAACTAATTAATTTATATCAGACATGGAGGTGTACCTACATCTATTATCTATTATCTACTATCTATTATCTATGCCTACATCTATGTCTATGGCGACAGCATAACCTCAAACTATGGCGCCTGTAATCTTGCGGACCAGGTTTAAAAGTGTCAAATTTATCAGATTTATAGTAATAATTTCCAAATCAGTCAAAAGTAAAATCATGGTTTTACTTACTTGACTTTTTAAACAACAATGCTCACTGACAATTACTGAAAATTCGAGTTCCGAGTTTACAATAGAGCTCACATCGAGTGCTCACATTGATATTATTATAACTCCACCTCCTTGCACACAGCCTTATATTTCTAAACATTAATACTATCGCTACTATGGTAACTGTTTGGTTAAGAGTTTGTAACCAACGTGCGTTTTGTGCGTTAGATGACGAACAGAATGAACTTGATATTCGAACCAGCTGATCTGGAACAAGCGTCGCCGGCCACGGTATCTCGGTGTGGCATGATCTACATGGAACCGAAGCAATTAGGCTGGCAACCGTTCTTGACGTCGTACATGCATATACTGTCACAAAAATTGCTCCCGGAACAAGTTGAACTGATCACCGATCTAATAGAGTGGCTCGTACCGTGCTGCTTTGATTTTATTCCGCATGGTTGCAGAAGATTCGTCGAAACGTCTGAACAACACATGTTTACTGTAAGCTAAATTAAAATGCATATGTTGAAAAATGTCAAGATGTCTAACTGCCTGGACTTGTACAGTTTAGTGCTTTAATTGTTTGTTTTTTCTAGTCATTCACGCGATTTAGTGCTTTAATTATTTGTTTTTTCTAGTCATTCACGCGATTTAGTGCTTTAATTGCTTGTTTTTCTAGTCATTCACGCGATTTAGTGTTTTCATTGCTTGTTTTTTCTAGTCATTCACGCGATTTAGTGCTTTAATTGCTTGTTTTTTCTAGTCATTCACGCGATTTAGTGCTTTGATTGCTTGTTTTTTCTAGTCATTCACGCGATTAGGGTGCTTTAATTGCTTGTTTTTTCTAGTCATTCACGCGATTTAGTGCTTTAATTGCTTATTTTTTCTAGTCATTCACGCGATTTAGTGCTTTAATTGCTTGTTTTTTTAGTCATTCACGCGATTTAGTGTTTTAATTGCTTGTTTTTTCTAGTCATTCACGCGATTTAGTGCATTAATTGCTTGTTTTTTCTAGTCATTCACGCGATTTAGTGCTTTAATTGCTTGTTTTTTCTAGTCATTCACGAGATTTAGTGCTTTAATTGTTTGTTTTTTCTAGTCATTCACGCGACTGCTGACAATAATGCTAGAAGGCGATCAACAGATCAGCACAATTGCGCTTCAGTGCGTGTTGTTGTTCTGTTTGGTTTGGGGCGTGGGATGCACAATGACCAGCGAAGGCCGACTAAACTTCGACGAATTTTTCCGTAAAAAGCTTTACGCCGTCGATGATGAGTTGAAGCCCAAAGCATTCAAGGTATTTGCTTATTAACTTTTCAAAGAAACCACGGGTCACTAAATAATAGGGATATCTGTTCCGTATTTAATCAGGCAGTTCTGTATTTTATTTTTTAGAAGCCTGAATTTGTCCTGTATTTCAGTCAATAATGTCCGTAACAGTCTCATTTTTCTATATAATATTTTATGTCACCCCCCCAGAAAATTGTCTACCATAAGGTAGATTATTTTCTTAAACAGTACTGAACGTGACTAAGGCACAGAACATGCCCACCATTCGATTGTATATTAAGTTCACAAAAATCTTGTATGTCTAAATTCTCTCTCTTACCATAAGTCAAGTAATTGTCATTTGTTATAAATTTTAATTGCAGTTGACGCGCGCACAGTTGTTCCCAGAAAAGGCTAATATTTTCGAATGGTATTATGAAAAGAAAAACCAAGGTACTTGGATTGCTTGGATAGATTTGGTAGACAAGAATGTCCAATTATCGCCCACTGCTAAGGTATAAAATATTATGTTTTGATGTATTTATTTCTGAAATGTAACGTCTTATGCGAGTTCGGGCAAACAACAACAAGCAGTATAGGCGAGTGAATTCGTTCCGAAACTACGGCTGAAACCAGCATTTTTAGCCGAAACCTAATGTTATCCAAATTATAAATTTTGTTGACATTGTTTATATTTATATTAAATACCATTATTAATTGTTAATTTTTATACATTTCAATATTGTATATTTATCTAGACGTAAAAGACTACTTCAGTCCGTTGATACACAAATAAATAAAAATAATAATGGCCTACACGAAGAGCGTGTACACTACTCACCACTGACACAGTGCTAGTGTTACACTCGTGCAAAACTACGCGCCACTAGTGTTAAAACTGAAAACGCTATTAGTTTCACTTCTGTAGTGTGTAGTGTAAACAACACGTCACTGTTTGCCGGACGGCGTATAACTGGGTTCACTTACAAACTTGAGTTCCAGATCTCTGACTAGAATCACTGCTTGCCGGACAAATGTATATTTTGCGTAAGTAAGTTTAACTTCTATAGTGTGCAATGTAAACTAGAGGCGGTCTTATAAGTAAACTAAATTTTACTGTGTAACCTTTGGGGTATTGCATAAGAAGTTACACATTTTTTTTTTAAATTTTAATTTAAATAAATGTTACAATTTGTTACTTTTCAGATATCTGAGTTGATGATTCAGACCAACGAATCGATGTGTCAGCAATTCTTCTTAAACGCAGCGTTGCACATGAAATATCCAGTTTTATTTGTCGGGCCAACTGGTACGGGAAAATCAGCAGTTGTTTTGGACCATTTACTGAACATGCCCAAAGAAAAATTCACGCCAAATGTTCTAAATTTCTCAGCCAGAACATCGGCAAATATGGTAAGCGTGCAATTGTCATATTTCATTTCTTGATTTTTAAAAAGGAAAGCTGAACCTTTAAAAACTGTTTGATTTCAGTAACTGAAACCACTATTTTAGCAAAAAAAAACCGAATGAATCATGGGAACTTGGGAACTGGTTAAAATCGGTGTTCAAGAAAATTTTTATTTCTTAATTTTACGGTGGAAAAGTTTCTAGTTTCGCAAAAATTCCAATTTCTAAGACTTTTCTAACTCGAAAGTAAAAGAAGAGAAGCGTTTTTGCTTTTGATTTTTATTATTCAGTTTTTATTTTTTGCGCTATCCATTGAAAATAAGAAAAATATAAATTAATTAATATTTATAATTGAGATTTTGATACTTAATTTTGAAAAGGATATTGTAAAAAATCGGACGAAACCAAAACCAAAACCCGCCTAAATTTCTCAAACTGATTCCATCGTAACCAAAATCGAAACCCTCGACCATGGAGGATAAAGAGAAAGGAGACTGATTTCTGCGGGCCGCAATCCCTAAAATCGATGATGATAGGGGTTCATAAAAGCGTGAATCGGGCGCTGTAGCTACAAGCTCCGGAGTCTCGTACACCCTTCTATGCATGGATTCAATCTCTATGCTTCTATGAGTGACTTGGACTTGTAGCTTCAGCGTCGGTGGAGGTCACCGACGGAATAGGGAACCTTTATTTTCCTCACTTTTTGGACAACGGCAAATGTATGACGATTAGTCTCCTTTCTCTCTATCCTCTATGCATTCGACAAAACCGAAACCCAAACGATATTTGAATCTGGTTTCAATCTATGATTTGTAAACAATGTTTTATTGCAGACCCAAGAGGTCATTATGTCGAAATTGGACAGGCGAAGAAAAGGAGTTTTTGGACCGGCTATGGGCAAGCAGTGCGTTCTGTTCGTAGACGACTTAGGAATGCCGCAACGTGAGAAATACGGCGCACAACCTCCGGTCGAACTACTTAGGCAATGGATCGATCACGGATCGTGGTTCGACAAAGACACAACGAAATTGGAATTGGTTGATATTGTATGTATTTATATATTATAACGCCAATCTTCAGTGTTTATTTAATTATTAAACATGTTACACAATTGCACATTTCTGTTCAGTTTTCTGATACGACTTTCAGCTTTAAATCTGGATTGAAAAATGTCATTTGTTTTCAACTAAATGGGGATAACAGTAGAAATAACGAAATGTTATAAGTACCACAAAACACCAAACCATAACAAACACTCTCGACGTACGTTTCGCCAACCAATTTGGCATCATCTCCTGATAACGCCAACTTGGTTGGCGAAACGTACGTCGAGAGTGTTTGTTATGGTTTGGTGTTTTGTGGTAATTATAACATTTCGTATCTTTACACCAAAGGTTCCACCACTTTTTATTAATAGAAATAACATTCTTAAATCTAGATATAAAGTTGAAACTCGTTGAAACGTTCGACAATTTAGATTTTTATATTATTAACAGTAAAATATGTAAAATGCAGTATCTCGAATAAATTCATATTTTACTAATCTGAACTTCTGAACTCGCGGCTTCTCGCGTTGTATCAGTATAATATATTATTATATTATAGCTTTTGCCCGTGATTTCGCTCTAGTGAACGTTAATTTTGCCTGCCAATTCGCTCGCATAAATGTTGATTTTGACAGAAAGTCTTGCTTGAACAGATAATAATTTAGACGTACTTTCTATTCATTTTACAATGTTTCATCGAATCCCACTGGGAATGTTTAAGGATTAAATCAGACTGTCTATAAAGTTCTACCTTTTGAGTATGGAAATCCCGTAATGCGCCTACCGAATTTTACTGAAAATCAGTTCAGTCGTTTGTTCATTTTGTATAAAAAACACTTTAATTTGTATAGAAGCTCTACTTTATGGCGAGCGAAGCCAGATACAAAGTAATTTTTTCTACTGACGCTAATGACCTAGACGCGTCTATAATCTGCAATAAATAAAAAGTAACCTTTTCTTTGAGTTGAGGAAAATGTGTACCAAATTTCATTGAAAACAGACATACAGACACACAACCTTCCTTTACAGTTTTATTATTAGTATATTATATTAATTGATTATAGTTATTTGTTGGAGCAATGGGGCCACCGGGCGGTGGTTCCAATATGGTTACAAGTCGGTTTATTCGTCATAATTTGGTGATTGCAATGGATTCTTTTGAGGACAACACTCTCAACAAAATATTCTGTGCTATAGTTGACTGGCACTTCGCGAAAGGTTTTGATTCGGGTGTTGCGAGATTAGGAAAGGTATTTGTTGTTTTTGTTACTAATGTGTAGAATTTAAAATGCTTTTGGGATCCGTCAGATGGGTGGAGCTTAAAAAACATGGCGCAGAGGGGGGGAAATGGAAATTTCATATACGGGGTACACTTTTGCATGTAACTTTGTGATTTTCAAAGTGATAAGAAATGATAAAAAAAACTCGGGTCGCAGTGCCAAAACCCTGCCGACAATATAGTGTATTTGCTAATACTGGCATTGTGGCTTTATTATGTGAACTTCAGTTTGTTTTTGAACAAAATAAAAAATTTAACCCCTTAATACATCCCTTAAAATAATATTTTTTTTCTTAATTTCAATATTTTTATCAATGCAACCTCGGTACCAAATTAAATACACCCTTCAGTAAGTAAAGCACTATCCGCAAACTAGTGTTTTCATAAAATTTGTAAGTCCGGTCCTGTCGGGCCGATTTTATTAAAATTTTAACAGCACATTTTAATCGTTACTAAAGGGTTAAATTTCAATTTTGGAATGATTCTGAGAATTTTTTCGGCATTTTTGGGCCCAAAAACATTTTTCAACCCCTAAAAACTACCCTTAAAATGGTCCGATTGGGCCCATTTTAAATAGGCTTCGTGCGGTGATGGATTTCAACGTGCCTACCAAATTTCGTCAAAATCAATTAACTCTTTCGAAAGTTATAGCCCGCACACACACACACACACACATATATATATATATGTGTGTGTGTGTGTGTGTGCGGGCTATAACTTTCGACACACAGTCACACACACATCTACACACACACATATATAAACAGACTTTTCCAAAAATGGTGCCAAAGTGTTCAGGAGGCTATGAAACGTCGAGAAATTTTGGTCCGACCCCTAGGTCCCGCCATCCGACCGACGCCAATAGTGTATGTGCCATATGGCAAGTACACTAATAAGTGCAATTTGTGATTGGGCCGGTATGAATCCTAAACAAAGAAATTTCGTTGAAGGAGAACGGATTCTCAAAGCCGGACATATTATCAAATGTCAGAAATATAACGAGAAAAATGCATGGAAAATGAGCTGTCAAAAATAATAATCTTTACGGCATTTTGCTTAAAAACATCAAAATTAAAGGAAAATCTTCACGAAATTAATTATCCGTTCAATGATCCTTTAAGGCTGGGTTAGGTGAATAATGTAAACACATAACTGCAACATAATATGTTATATTGTAATTAGTAGGTAAGTTACTAACCTTAAAATATTTTTATACATATAATTTTGTCAATCATCAGAGATTTAACTATTGTAGTACAGTATGATAATAGTACATCTTATAATTAATATAAAATATTTTTTTAATTCATAAATTCAGTTTTTCCATATGTCATTAGAAAATAATTCGCTGTAAAGTAAGTTTTACAAGGCAATAACTGATAGTGGTTAATGCCATGATATTAGAAAACGTCGCGAATTCCATTTTCGATACACTTTTTGTTTCTTTTATTTGTTTTATTTTTGTAATAAACAGTTTCATGATAAATTTGCACTGTTAGCATGTAAAATTTTCCCTCGTTTTGAGTACAATTTTCTGCCACCAGATGTCATATGCTCATTTGACGGATCCCAATAGCTCTATACAGTATTTTTACTTATTGGTTTTTCCCATACATACAATAACATTATTTATTATTTGATATATCAGATGCTGGTTGCCGCAACAATGGAAATATTTAAAGAATCAATTATTAAATTCTTACCGATCCCCGCCAAGTCGCATTACACTTTCTCATTGAGAGATTTCTCTCGCGTCATCCGCGGTGTTGTTTTGGTGCCTGCAACTCACCTGAACGATCCCGATAAACTTATTCGCTTATGGACGCACGAAACCTACAGGGTGTTTTATGACAGACTCACCGATAAAGAAGACAGGTGATTTGTTTGTATAGCCTATTTTTTATTAATATTATTTTATTTGTAATTATAACCACAGAATACCACATGATAGTAATAGTAATATTTTAGTAATATTTAATTAATCCAATAGATCAAATACACTTTTGATATATAGTCTACAGTACGTAACACCTTTTTAAAAATGATTACCGCAAACTTAAAACTTCGTGAGTGGTTTCATTTTGATGAGTCTACCACACTTTTCCATTGCGAAAATTCTGAAAACCTTGCGTTTTCCAACGAGCAATTGCGAAACATGTTAATTTGACGATGTTACATATTGCAATGACCACATACTTACTTTGCAGTGAAATTAAAAGATAATTTCATAAAAAAAATGAAACCACATTTGACCGACAAAAATAGTCCAGCGCTTGATGAGTCCACCGCCTGCAACATGTCCCTACCACAAGGTTGCATTTTCTTATTACCACAATGCTGATTCTTGCGGGATTGTTTAATAATTATTTTTGTAATTCATCAATCATATTGTTCGACAAATTTTATCCGCCGTTTTTTCACTCCGACGACCTGAACATGTCAATTTGACGATGACCGGTTTGGTGATTACCACATGTCGGACAAAAATCACAGATATTAGTGAGTGTATTTTATGCAATAATAGCTATGTTCCAACCTGCTATAAATGGATCGTTTTGAAACGGTAACGAAACTGTTTGTAACAAATAAATTAAGAATAAAGAGATATTTGATTAAAGACGAGACAAAACAAAAATAAAACAAATTACAAACGAATAAACAACTGTCTCAAGTTGGGATTGAACAAAAACAAACGTAACAAAGTGTTTAATGTGCATGTCAATTTTACAGTTTCATTTTGGTTTCATGTCTACAGCATGTACCAAAATGATCGTTGGGAAACCGTTCACAAACTATTACAAATTCGGCTGGAACGCTTTAAGAATCGTCCACAAACGATCACAAGTTCGGTTGGAACGCGTTCTATCCACTGCGCATGAGCGTGACGGTAATATTACAGTATTCAGAGTGATTGGAACAAAGCTAATATTGCAGTGCCCGACAAAAATATTGCATCGCATCAAGGTGTTACACACTGTAGACTATTAGGATATAGTATTTGATACACTGACATGTATATGGACAGCTGACGCCGTAATCCCCACTACTGTCTAGTCACTTAGAATTTATCAGTCCGACATCTTGTTGGGATCTTTTCACGGCGCAGCAATCATATTTGCACGGCTTCAAGGAAATACAAGATGTCGGGCCGCCGGGCGTTCTAATGTTCTTCCCCCGCTCTGGTACCATTGGCTATCTGTAAATGCATAATATACGACTTTTCTTACTTTTGGTCATCGAGAAAGAAATATTTTCACTGACACTATCTTAAATCGATATTCGAAAGCTTTTTAACAAGATTATAGCGAAAAAAACAATTCTTTTTTTATACAGAAAGCAATTTTTTTTTATTACAGAGAACAGTTGTTCCAACTTGTTAAAAATTCGTGCTACCAAAATTTCCGTTCACATTTGCCTAAAGTTTTAGTCGATCTCGTTCCGGAAGGAGAAGACTTACAAGACGAACATATACGTAATTTGTTTTTCGGGAACTATATGTTTCCGGATGCAGATCCAAAAGTCTATGATGAGGTAAATACAGGGTGTTTCATAAAAAACGTATGAAGCTATAACTCTGTTATTTTTTGTCTAATTTCAATAAACAAAAAACGAAAAGAAACCATTCTAGAAATACTACAAAATGACCCTAATATACATTTTTTCAACATCAACTTTTTAAAGTGAAACTTTATTAGCCATGTTTTTTTTCCGTTCGGTTACGCATGATGATCGCGTCACGTGCACGTCCAATTGAGGAATCGCGTACTATTGCAGAACACTGCATCATCCCAAACAGACAACATGGTATATCAAATATTAGCAGTACTACAAATTTATTCATTCACAACAGAATGCGTGGTTTAGGGGTATCGCAGCTGCTTTATACGCAGTAGGTCGCTGATTTGAACCCGTTTATTTTAGTTTGTTTTTTTAACTATTCCCTATTTCACTTGATATTTATATTTTTTCTATTTTGATTATATTTTCTCTATTTATTATTTTTTATTAACCACATAGTATACAAAATATACTTTCGGAGATTTCGGGTTAGAAGCGTTTAAGATTATGGCAGTAAAGTTTCACTTGCACTGTGGTTTCATAAAACCGCACCGTAGTTTTTTTTCAAATTCTCGCATTTATTTATGACTAATTAATTGCTGTTGCGATTTTATGATCGTCGAATGTTTGCAGATATGTGATATGGAGGAATTAGAGAATCAAATGAATTATTATTTGGAAGAATACAATCTAATTTCAAAGACACCAATGTCTCTGGTGTTGTTCAAGTTTATAATTGAACACATAAGTAGAATAGCTCGAGTGCTGCTGCAGGATGCTGGCCACGCTCTGTTGGTAGGGATTGGAGGCTCAGGAAGGCACAGCGCCGTGAAATTAGCTACATTTATGTGCGAATATAGCTTGTATGAGGTAAGTAAAACATCTGTTACAGGGTTGTTACGGATGCAGATGCGGATGCGGATTATTAGAAGTTCACATCCGCGGATGCGATGCGGATGCGGATTTTGGGATTTTGAAAGGATAATTATTTAAATTTTAAGTGCATAAATAACTGAAAGTCAATTTAATTTTAACTTTTTATTTATTTAATGTGAATCTGCATCCGTAAAAACTCCGCATTGATTGATGCGGATGTGAATGCGGATGCAGATATCTGAATTAATGCGAATATTCCGCATTTACGGATGCGGATGCGAATATTCGTAACACCCCTGATCTGCTATCACAGGCGTAACTTCGAAATTTTGGCCCGGGGGCAAGAATTCTTGAAGGGCCCCTTTTTGGTGAATAAATAATAAAATATAAGGAGCTGGTGTTGTCCTGATTCGGGTCTATAGGCCGTCGTTGGTTGGAATTGCTTCCTAACGTTTCGCTAGCACGAGTGGCGAGCTTCTTCAGAGGTCCTTCCATTGCCGATGCTGGATCTACAACCAGCATCGGCCGCGAAAGCCTCAACAAATTGTCAATAAAATGTAGGTAGGTAGCAGGTAGGGTTGCCAACTCCATATGGAGCTTAACCTGAAGATTTTAAAAGCAGTGGCAAAGTGTGGATATTTTCCTTGGATAGACACCTCCGGGGAGTCTAAAGGGTATGAAATACCTCCCAGCCTAAATAGGAAATTTTATGAAAAAAAAGCCTCTAAAACGCAAATTTCATCATGTTCTATTTAGTCTCTTTCGCCCCCGAAATATTCTAATAGTAGGTGCTCGTTTGTCGAGCGTAGAGCATTGAACATTCGATTCAGTGGCCAGTGTTTAATACATATCACTGGGAAGTGGGGGACCGCACACCGCCACACTGTGGACGGCCGCTGCGTCATCTTATTGGACGATAAATTTATAGAATTCGAATTTTTAGAATGCGATTTCATAAGCTACAAAAAGTAATACAATAATATTATGAAGTATTAGAAATACCTTGTATTATGTCTGTCTTGTGACTTCTTGTGAATTTACACTACGCGTTTCAGCAACGAGTTGCCATCTTCAGGTGTGGTTAATTATTTTTTTAAAACACACATTGAGTATTCGTAACACTATATAATATTATGATGTTAAGCACTGTGTATTATGTCGTGGTTTGTGAAGTACTGATTTAATTTTCCAGATTTTATGATTTATATAGTAGGTAAACGGAATGGAAATGTATGTGTGTGTATGTATGTGGACGATTACTGAGTATTGGGTGTTTGTGTGTTGTTAATTATTGTATCGTATATCATGTTCGATTTTAGTGTTAGTTTGTCATCAAGAATGTCTGTATTGTCGAATTTTGTGAAGTCACAAGACAGACATAATACAAGGTATGTCTAATACTTCATAATATTCATATAGTGACTAGGAGACCCAACACTCCAAAAATGTATCAATACAATAATGTTTGGATAATCCGAACAGAAAGTTGCCAGGACCTATGCGGATTACTAAAACCTTCGGATTATAGATAGCTTATTAAAACATAAAATGGTTCCATTACACAGGTAAAATTATACACAATGACTACATTGTATGTGCATATTATACTTATAAAAATACATATTTATTAAAAAAAAACACAAATACATGCATACACACATGTAAAATAATAATAATAATACATATTATGTACAAAATAAAGAAAGATCTGAGATAAATGAGTAGTAGTTCGGATTACAGAACACAGGAGTTCGGAATATGAATACTACTTTACACTATTGAGATGTTCGGATTATAGGGGGTTCGGATTATCCAAACATTACTGTAGTAATACAAGATGCTTCAGGGCCCGCGGACAACTGCCCACTCTGATCCCCTCCCCCCCCCCCCCCGGTAGTTACGCCACTGTCTGTTATAACGCGTATTTGTAATGTGCGAATTTGTTCATACGCGATAGATAAATAAGAGTAAAATCACCAAAACGTGAACGGGTTCTTTCAGATTGAAATCTCAAAAACATACGGAAAAACAGAATGGAGGGACGATCTGAAAGCGTTGCTAAAGAGAGCTGGTGCCGAAGGAAGACCTACTGTATTTCTGTTTTCCGATAATCAGATCGCCGAAGAAGGTTTCGTAGAAGACATAAATATGATTTTAAACACCGGCGACGTTCCCAATCTGTATGCCTCGGACGAAAAGGCTGATATTTTAGACAAAATGCAAAATGCGAGCAGAGATTCGGTTGGTATATTTTCATTTCGCCGTTTTTCTTCTGACTTCCTTCGACGTTGAATCACAGAATATATTATTAGAAGTTTTAAGATAAATTAATAGATTTATACGGCTGGATTGCAATTGAAAATTTTTCGTTGGAAAGCAGCCAATTATATAATTGATTCGAAACATATTGGAAAATTATTATTTCTAGAATATTATGTAGTAATACCATTCTATGGTTATTTATAGCATTGATATATCTAGGTACTTATGTATTTAATATATCCCATTTTAAGGGTGTTTGAAATAATTTTCACTTTTATGATGAGCTCTCGCTAAAACGAAGATTCACACCTACTACCTAGCTATAATAAATTAACTCTCGCATGTAGTGAAAATCAATTGATTCCGAAGCATATAAGGGGAATGTTAGATTAGTAACCTTGTCACGGTTGAGTAAATGTAAGCTCATTCCGCCGCGAAAGTGGAAAGGTTCAGGCTAGAGTCCTGACTGTGACTATTGGTTGGTAATATGATTTTTTCCAATATGTTTCGAATCAATTATATAATTGGCTGCTTTCCAACAAAAAATTTTCATAAGTTTTAAGGTTATTTCTGTTTCTTTTAGGGCAAGAAAACGGAATTGACACCCTTGGCACTATATAATTTTTTTATTGAAAGAGTGCGTAACAATCTGCACGTGTGTCTGGCGATGAGTCCGATCGGTGATGCTTTCAGAACCCGTTTGCGCATGTTTCCGTCGCTCATTAATTGTTGCACCATAGATTGGTAAATAATAGATGTTTTTAAATATTGTGCCCATACGGAAAATAATAGAAAATATTTGCATATATTTATTATCATTTTTTTTAGAAAAGGTGAGTTGCTACTACTTACTCTGGGTTTGGGGTAAATCGTAACAGGCTTAGGGCAAATATTAACGAGATTAAATTCGCAAAGTTTATAAATAATGAGTTGTTTTTAGTTGTACAAACTGAGACAAATAAAGCGTTACAAGTTAATATCTCAGAAAGTATTTGTTAAGAATAATTAAGAGCACTGTGGTTTAATTTAATAATAAAGAGTTTAGTCACGTCTAACCACAATAATTTTATTAATGAATGTACATTTCAAGAGCTATGCTCCCATCTTCAGCAAATACTAAACTGTTTAGTATTTGCTGAAGATGGGAGCATAGCTCTTGAAATGTACATTCATTAATAAAATTATTGTGGTTAGACGTGACTAAACTCTTTATTATTAAAGTATTTGTTGTAGCAAAAAACATTTGGATAAAAACCTTTTGGTATGAGGGGGGGGGGCGTATGTTGGTAAAATAGATTTTCTTCTCGATTGATATACAGAGGTCAGGTCAAGATCCGACCATATGGATTTTTTGCAGAATCTTGTAGCTGTTATTGAGACGAATCCAACGATCTATGACATGAGGCTATTCAAGGTCATTTCAAAGTCATAAATAAAGAAGTTGTGTAATATGAAAACGACTAATTATTAATTAAAACGTTACTATCAAGTAGCCTTGTTTTGCCTTATGTTGTAACGTTTTATTTGCCTCATCTGTATATTTATGAAAATAATCATTCAAAATTCTGTTTTTCATTACTTGTCAACAGCTAAAACAAACTTTTTGTAATATGTGCATTGAAAGTGCAGCATTACATAGTACTTGTTTTCGGGGACGAAAAATAAATGTCGCACATGCGCAAATCAAAAGTAAAGTGTTTTCGTCCCTTGGAAAATTCTTTTCATAAATCTACTTTTATAAAAAAGGCATAAAATACTCTGCCATAAAAGCTTTTAATAATTTACCTAAACATATAAAGTTATTAAATTTTGAAGATGTGCGAATAGACTTAATTTTGATTGGTTGTTTGATGTCAATGGCTTGTAACAACAATCGGATACAACGGCGTGTTTTGTATGGTACCGGAGCCGTCGTTATAACCGATAAATACTGTATATGATCGGAATCTTCTTTTATGCGCTCTGATACAGGTTTATGGCGTGGCCCGATGATGCTTTGGAACGAGTCGCGAGATATTTCTTAAAACAAATGGATCTGGAAGAGGAAATAGAAGAAAGGTGCGTGCACATTTGCAAACTGTTCCATGTTACTGTACAAGATACCGCCGAACGTTTCTACACGGAGCAGAGGCGTCGCATGTATGTGACTCCGACGTCATACCTAGAGCTCATTAAGACTTTCAAAGATCTTCACCAGAAGAAGGTCGATCAGATCACTATGCAAGCGAACAGGTACTTGAATGGTGTTTGTTGTTCTTTTATTAGTTGCATTTCATTTATCCAATTGACCTATCTCTCGTAATAGACCTTTTCACGAGTAGCTACGCGCAAGCGCCGTCGCCATGGTTGCGATGGCGACTTTCAGAAATTTCGTACTTAATACCCGTCCACTGGAAAATGAAGGTCTAGCAACTCGTAGCCACAGACCTCCAAAAGTGGTATATCAACATTTTAGACTGAGCTTGTTAAACGGTAGATACGGAAAATAGTAACTTTTAGTAGCGTCCCGCACGATAAGCATGCGGGACGCTACTAAAAGTTACTATTTTCCGTATCTACCGTTTAACAAGCTCAGTCTAAAATGTTGATATACCACTTTTGGAGGTCTGTGGCTACAAGCTGCTAGACCTTCATTTTCCAGTGATGGGTATTGGTATAAAAGGTAATCATTATGAAATAAGGTAGGCTCATACATCGCCAGCTCTCCGTCTATAAACACTATTTTTTATTAGATATGAAGTCGGCTTGGAGAAGTTGGACTTTGCAGCTGGGCAGGTGGCGATAATGCAAGATGAATTGACTAATCTTCAGCCGCAGTTGATTATTGCTTCCGAGGTAACAGACAAGTTGATGATAAAAATCGAACAGGATACCGTCATTGTTGAAAAACAGAAAGAAGTAAGTTATTCAAAATTCAAATAATATAACAAATACATCTTAAAGGGATGCATCACTCTTGACAGTCGATTTTTTGTAAAGGTCTTTTTTGAAGGGATGAATAATTTAAAGACAGAAATTTCGTTTTTATTTTCATGTTATTAGATATTTTAGAGTCCGAGCGAAAGTGATTTTTTTAACCAGAGCCGAACTTCGGTTTTTTTCCACCTTCCGATGCTGAAGGAAAGGCAACAAAAAAATGGAGAAAGCACTTTTATTTAAAATGGCAAACAGATAAAGACATTTTTTTGTGAGTTAAGTATTCGTATTGTTACAAAACTGTTTTCTGAGACTGTATTTATATCAGACGCACTATTTGTCGCTCAGTATTCTCCATTGACTGATTCCTCACTTACTCGTACTGCTGTTTATATAGGCTGCGTAACATAAGCCTAGTGTGTTCTCGCTTTCTCTAGAACTTTTGCAGGTACCAATTGTTACAGTAAGCGGACCCCGTTTCTCAGAACTCTTGCCTGTCGTTTATATACAGGGTGATCCGTAACACTATAATACTAAAGTAGTATAAAAGAACACGCAGTGATATGTCTGATTTCAGCCGCGTGGTGGCAATAGGCATTAAATGGGCTTTCAGCTTTGGTTGTGTTTTTTTTTTGGCCGAAAACGATTATTTTGCTGAAGGTGTAATTTTTGACCGAAAATGGTCAAAGTTGAGTCAAAGGCAATCAGCATTAACTTTCAGCTTTGTATACTAATTCAAAACCAATTATTTTGCCAAAGGTACAATTTTTTGCCGAAGATTTCTAAAGCCGAGCCAGTCAAACTAATTAAATTTATTTAAATAAAAGTTTCATACAGTTTACAAAAAAACAAACAAAAATATTCAAAAATCCAGAATTAAAAACCTAGTTTTTCCTTATACAGCGTGTCCACGAAAGTTCTTTACAAATGGAATTTTTTTTTATTAATTATTGGAGCAAACATTTTTTTCTGTGGAAAAGTTCTGCTTCGTCCAAAACCTCTAGAACACCAAAGAAAATTTTTTTCGGCCTAAAGTTATACGAGGGAAATCAAAAAGTTTTATTTTACTAAAAACAAAAATTATCTGTGATATTCAAGATTTTCGCAAAATTAGTTACATAATCAAATTTAATTCAAAATTATAACATAACTAACTTCTAAGTAATTATTTATTCAGAATTATAAATCAGAATTCAACATGTCCTCCATTTCTCTCCATACAAAGAACAGTTCTCCTTCCAAAATAAAAATTTCTTTGGTGTTTTAGAGGTTTTGGACGAAGCAGAACTTTTTCACAGAAAAAAATTTTTGCTCCAATAATTAATAAAAAAAAAATCCATTTGTAAAGAACTTTCGTGGACACGCTGTACTATTATCGTTAACATACTTGTACAGTAATACTAATTAGTTGTGAACAATAGATTGTGGGTGCTGATGAAGCACTAGCTAACGAGGCAGCAGCCGCTGCCCAAGCGATTAAAGATGACTGCGAATCAGACTTGGCCGAAGCGATTCCTGCGCTAGAAGCAGCTTTAGACGCCCTGAACACACTGAAACCTGCTGATATTACCCTGGTGAAGTCTATGAAGAATCCACCTGGCGGAGTTAAACTCGTACTCGAATCTGTTAGTAACTGTAATGTTGGATTTAACTCTATACACTTGCATTAAAAATAGCTCATTAAGAAATTTTATGGAGAAGGTCATAATATTGCCCGTCTCTCTCTAGAAGCATGATACGTCGGCGATCGCTAGTACAATACACTATACATACAAGTATACCGATTGTTTTTGCTCCAACAAGATGCTGCCATAGTGTAATGGTGGATGTACACCCTCGCTATGTCTCCCCCGAGACGTCTCGGCCGAGAGGTCTGTGCTCGAGAGCGACCATGTACACTCGCTAGATCAGTTGCAGTGTACAGTGACGCACTCGCAGTTCGCGCGAGACCCTTTGACTCGGGCCAAAAAACCAACACGGGACGGAGAGCAAGCGAGGAACACCGAGACACCCCGAGGCTAGACGAGCGCTACTATTTACACTCTCGCACTCGCCCTGCCTCGGAGTGTTTCGGCGAGAGTGTACAGCCACCATAATGGTTGGCGCCTAGCATTCGCATGCCGCATTTCAATACAAAGAAACCGAGTTCAAATCTTCCAACTGACGATACAAACAAACAATTAAAACAATTTATTTACCACCAAATACAAATACTAATACCAATACAAATACATCATGACGCTAATGACCTCAGTTGTCGGGCGTCTATAATTTACAATTCATTACAAATACATCATAATAATATACTGCAAGGAGGTAATAGTATTACCTGTACGCAGTAGTGGCTTAGTATACAGATTGTATCAAATTAAAGCTGTGCATAGGACGTTCTGTGTGTAAGATAGAGATCGATATAAAGCAATAAGTAAGAAATCGATAAATGATCGCTAATAGGAAGTTTCTGTAGTTACTATAAGACTACTGAAATTATTGATAAAATCACAAAACAAAAATGACGCTATCAGGTTGTATGGGTATTATTTATTTACAGTAACTACAGAAACTTCCCATTAGCGATCATTTATCTCGTTCTTAGTTATTGCTTTATATATCGATCTCTATCTTACACACATACCGCCCTATGCACAGCTTTAATTTGATACAATCTGTATAGGTAATTAAAAAATAAGAAAATATAATAAAAGAAATGATTTTTTTTATGATGTAAATATTTTGGAATTTTTTTCTTTAAAAATTTTAATTTCATTGATATGGAAAAATTTTGAAACACTAAAATTAACAAAATATATTGACTCCTACCATAAATGAAAATTTCTCCATGAGCCATTTTTAATGCAGGTGTACAGAGTTAAGTTAATGTTAGTATTGGAGTATTTGAATTGTCGACTAGACACTAACAATTGTTTCAGGTGTGCGTCATGAAGGGTATTAAATCGGAACGTAAACCTGATCCGAAGGGAAGCGGAAAAATGGTCGAGGATTATTGGGGACCTTCGACAAAAATGCTCGGCGACATGAAATTTCTTGATTCATTGAAGACCTATAATAAAGACGCCATACCATCGGCGACTATGAAATTGATAAGAGACAAGTAAATCACATATTGAATAACTATTTATTTTAAGCAAAGTGATTTGATACTGTGACGAATTTTTTGGGTGTTGACTGCTGAGAGTATTAGAGCCATGCATATATGTATAAAAGTTCCCATATGATCAGAGGCATAGCTAGCAAAAAAAATTCGACTAATGACCAGTCCTATACTTCCCACCTAGTAAATATTTGCAAAAAATAAACACTCTTTTTTTATTCTTTGAAAAAAAAACATGGCCCTCTTTTTTGTTTAGTGATCTACTGATGGCTAGCTTAATATAGCAAAAATCATGGTTACCTTGATTTACGTACAATTTTTATTTTTTTTTAGTAAAATATTTTTTTTCTTGAGAAAAAAAATATTTTTTTTCCTGAGAAAAAAAATATTTACATTTTTTTCATATTATAACATCTAGAATTCATTTATATTTTTTTTTACCTATGTTAATACGTGACATTGAGAACGTTTTTTTTAATATCTCAGGATCCACTGAACCGATTTGACTCAAAATCTAATCAGATCTAAGTTAAAGGCTGATAAATAACAATCGGCATGGCCGTATGTTGTTCCGTTTTTACGATATCGAAGGCAAAAAATTGACCACATACACACACATACAGACATCAGTCAGAAAATGATCTTAAACGAGTGCTAGGGTCTCAAAACGTGAAGATCTGTTAAAATCTCGAAATATTTTTTTCGGACTAAATCCATTACTTTCTTACCATAGTAGAGGTGGGAAGTAAAAACTGGGCCCCTAACTAAACTGTTCAGGTTTTATCAAGTCAAAATATAAATATACATAAATACTTTAAAGGTGCAAAGCTACTTTATCATCAGCTCTTTATTGTGCACTGCACAAGTTTTGAACAGTCGGAACTTGTTGAAAATTCCCCTGTATTCTTTCAAATGAGTCATGATTAAAGTCGTGTTGCAACCTATTTTACTTATATTCTGAAGATGGGAGAATTTTTCGCTAGTTCAATATGGGGTTTGATGGTCAGTGTCCGAGGGCCCCCTGAGCTTGGGGGCCCCGGTGCTTGGCATTGTCTAGCCCTCCTGTAGCTACGTCACTGCATATGATCCTTTCCTATTTGTTACAGTACATTGAAAATGAATCAACATTAGGATACTTTCTTTATATCAATAATGGTTTAAGTATAAATTATTTGTTTCTTTAGGTATATACCTGATCGTGATTTTGAACCAGAAATAATTAAAAAGGTATCGGCCGCTTGTGAAGGTCTTTGCAAATGGGTGAGAGCGATGGAGGTTTACGACAGGGTCGTCAAAATAGTGGCTCCAAAGAAAGCGTGCCTAGCAGAAGCCGAAGGGGAACTGGCGCTTCAAATGGACATACTAAATGAAAAGAGAGCTCAGCTTAAAGAGGTTTGTTAATTATTTTTATAACAGTAATATAGACACTGATGACCTCAGCTGTTGAGCGTCTAATCGACAATCTACCTGTCTAAAAACAGTGAAGTTCCGCTAATTCAAACCTCCGCTAATCCGAATGTCTTTGTAATCCAGACAAAATTAAAAAATTTAAATTTTGAATTATGTACCGTGTAATCCAGACCGACCACGGATTTTGTAATCCGGGCCAACCACGGATTCCGTAATCTGGACCGACCACGGATTCCGTACTCCGGACCGACCACGGATTTTGTAATCCGGACCGACCACGGATTTTGTAATCCGGACCGACCACGGATTTTGTAATCCGGGCCAACCACGGATTCCGTAATCTGGACCGACCACGGATTCCGTACTCTGGACCGACTACGGATTTTGTAATCCGGACCGACCACGGATTTTGTAATCCGGACCGACCACGGATTCTGTAATCCGGATCGAAAGTTACGTTTTCGTTATTTCTCGCTCGCCGTAACTGAATAGCACGAGGAATCCTCGACTAAGCGTGGAACATAAAAAGGAAAATTCTCGAATTAGTTTGAATCAACATGGCACCAAAAAAGCCACGCCATTCTCAGAATACTTTGGCAGCGCGTAAACAAGAGTGCATTTGCCAAACAAAAATATCAGATTTTTTTCAATAAGTTTTGAGTTAATATTCGTTTTTTTAATAGTATATTTGTAACGATTATCTTAAAAGGTTTCATGTTCTTTAGTTTTCCTTGAAAATCTGTTTAATATTTGTTATAATAAATGTTTCACCACTTATTACGCCTTTGCTTAATTACTTTAACATTACTCCATTAATCCAGATTGAGCTAGTTTCAATTGATCCGGATTAGCGGACCTTTACTGTATTATTATAATTTTAAAGACTAATGTGCATAGAAAACAGTGAATATTTTGAAAATATTGTAGGTTAGCGATAAACTTCAAGCCTTAAATGACGAGTTAGTCGCTAAGCAAAAAGCTAAAAAAGATCTGGAAGATTCGATTGAATTGTGCTCCCAAAAATTGGAAAGAGCAGAGAAATTGATCGGAGGCTTAGGCGGTGAAAAGACGCGTTGGTCAGAAACAGCACATATGCTTCACGGATTGTTGGGAAATGTTGTGGGAGATGTGGTGCTATCGGCTGGAACCGTCGCGTATCTCGGAGCTTTTACTGTAAATTATCGTCAGGAATTGACCGAGGGATGGAATACACAGTGCTTGGACGCAGGTCTTGTTCTTTAATAATTAATATTATATACACAGTTGAAATTGACCTTTTGCATATGGTGGTTAAGATATGTTGAACGCAGCAACAAAATTATTATTCAGTGATTTTGCAAAATTTGCGAATAGTTAGAGGAAAAAAGGCACAGTAGCAGTGCAAATTAAATTGTGTTTTAAAGACCACTAACAGCTAAGGTTATTTGGGCCTAGCACCAATTCATATTTTTAATTCATTATTTTTTTTTTAATAATAAATTGAAAATCCAATTGACACTTTTACCAGCTATCGGGCTAGAACCCGGGAACTGGGGACTTGTAATAGAGGAACCATAGCAACGCCATATAAACAACAGCACTGCTACACGCTCGGCTATTCTGAAGCCCTAGTAGTAGTGCAGTCAATTCATCATTCAACCGTGCATTTTGGATAGACAGCGATTTTTTTTTTGGATTCATAGTAGGATTGGTGGTAAGTTTAAAATTGAGTTTTCAGGACGGGGGTGACCGCCATCTTGAAAAGAAAGGTGTAATAGTTTTTTGCTATATCTCTATAAGCGCATAGACATGGAGGGTGGATAGAGCATTACCCCATACTGGGTAAGTTCGGTTTTGAGCCTCAGATCGATCTGAGTGCTCTAATATGTTCGAAATTAACATTTATATGCTCTGAAAGATCTCTATCCTGCGTTCGGATTTAAAATCTGGAGGAGATCGAGCACGCTCTATGAGCTCCGAGGAAAGCGAGCGAGCAAACAGATTTAACCGTCTTCAGAGCATTCATTTTAAAAATGAGCGGAAACACTTGTTGTGAGAATGGATAAATTTCAAAGTTTATTTATATGAGGTAATTTTTCAATAGGTAAAAATACACGAATAATTTTTATTCAAAGAATAGTAATAACCATTAAGTCTATATCGCACAGAATGATTAAATAAAATATTTATTATATCTATGGGTCGAAAAAATCAACAACCGGTAGTACTATTAATTTTAAAATAAAGGAATAAAATGAAAAAAATTGTGAATCATGATTTATTATTATAACAATGTTGAATTAAATCAAAATGAAGAGCAATAAAGAATATATTTCGGCTTTAGTAATAAGAATTTAAATTACTGGCGCCATTTCATTCTGACGTTTGGAAAAATCTGCTAGATTACGTTCGGAATTGTTTAGATGGCTCAATTTGCTCACTTGTCACGTGACCAAAAATCTGTGCGCTCGGCTCGATCAATCGAGGGTAAGTTCGGTTTTACGCTCGATTGATCGAGCCGAGCGAACAGATTTTTGGTCACGTGACAAGCAAGCAAATCGAGCCATCTAAACAATTCCGAACGTAATCTAGCAGATTTTTCCAAACGTCAGAATAAAATGGCCCCAGCAAGTTAAATTCTTATTACTAAAGCCGAAATACATTCTTTATTGCTCCTCATTTTAATTTAATTCAACATTGTTATAATAATAAATCATGATTCACATTTTTTTTCGTTTTTATTCCTTTATTTTGAAATTAATAGTACTACCGGTTGTTGATTTTTTCGACCCATAGATATAATAAATATTTTATTTAATCATTCTGTGCGATATAGACATATTGGTTATTTCTATTCTTTGAATAAATATTATTCGTGTATTTTTACCTATTGAAAAATTACCTCATATAAATAAACTTCGAAATTTATCCATTTTCACAACAAGTGTTTCCGCTCATTTTTAAAATGAATGCTCTGAAGATGGTTGAATCTGCTTGCTCGCTCGCTTGCTCGATCTGCTCCAGATCTTAAAACCGAACGCAGGATAGAGTACTTTCAGAGCATATAAATGTTAAATTCGAACGTATTAGAGCACTCCGATCAATCCGAGCGTAAAACCGAACTTACCCCGAGTGGAAAACCGAACTTACCCACTATATAGTCACATAAAGGAGAGAAAGAGATAGCTATTGTAGATCATTGATTGAAGAGCTCGACAAATACAGCGAAAGAACTACTTGAATACTTCCCTTTCAAGATGATAGTCAAATGGGGGAACCCCTCCGTTCCGAACAACCCCCTATGAATCCTAAAAAAATCGCTGCCTAACCAGAACACATGGTTGACTTTTTTCCGTTCATTTGACTGCGCTATTCGCAATTAAAAGCAAAGTGGCTGACATCTGGTGTTAGAATCCAAAGTCGTCAAATGTACGGTCGACGAGAAAAAAATGGCAGCTTCTCTAATGTCATTGTCTTATATGCTTCGGAATTAAAATTTATAATTTGCAATATCTATCTGTATAGCTAGGCTTCAGCAGTCCTTTATTTTATGGTCGAAGGTAAATAGCAATGATAATATGTATAACAATTAAAGATTACTTATGTATAATCTGACCGTGTGTAAAGATTTGATTGCGCAATAAGAATATGCATAATGTTGATTTCAGGTATCCCGTGTTCAGATCACTTCTCATTAATCGCAACGCTGGGAGAACCTGTCATCATAAGAGCTTGGAACATTGCCGGTCTTCCCGTAGATCCGTTTTCGGTCGAAAATGGAATTATTGTTTACAGTGCAAGGAGATGGCCGCTAATGATTGATCCACAAGGTTATATTATATTCCTCTTATCAAAAGATAAAACCGTTTGTTGATTTTTTAGTTTTAAATTTTTTTAAAACTATTTTGTGTGACAGTATAAAAAATCAGGTGTGTCGTGGTCACACTTGGTAGAAGTGAAACTTATAAATTCCCTTAGCGTAAAAATATCTGCAAGAGTTGTAATAGCTACTGTCTACATATTTTTTTGCTTAGATTTTTCGTAAGATATAATAACTGCCCTTTTTTTTTTTATTAATTTTCCGCTTTGAAATTGTTACTTTCCAGTTAAAACTCTTACACAAAATTATTATTGTAACAAAACTGTTTTCTGCGTGGACGGAATAAATATTTATTTAATATAATTAACAATTCAATAACAATAAACGCAACAACTATATGTCAATTCTAACAATCAACACAATAATAATAACGAACAGTAATTCTTAAACAAAGTGAAACACTTAAATAACACTGAACAATAACTATATTTATATACCAGTACTGTATTTATATTCGCAGTTCAATACGACACTGACTCACGACTGACTGCCTACGGTGACTGACCCATACTTCGCTTATATAGGTCGAGCAACCTGGCCCAGCACGCTCGCGCGCTCTCCAGAACATTCCGGCGGGTACTCGTATCTTCGATACCATTCCACGCCTCACCACTGTGACTTTTCCTTCTCGACGCTTCTATTGTAGGCAGTGGCGTAACATCTTGGGGTTTGCTACATTATTTATATAAGAAAATGTACTGTTTATAAATTAAAATGTCAAAATGCATTCGCGTAACGTCACTTCCGTGATCAATGTCTGGCGAAAATTCTGCATTACTGCAAAGTTTCACTTCAAAAACGTTTCGTCTCAACATAAATTCAAAATTTAAACTGCGTTTCAAAACTGCTTATTTAAATAACAGGTGTAATAGCCTGTGAGGGTCATCCAAAGTATATTTTGTAAATCAGTCCTGTCGATCATCTTAGTGATGCAAAAAAAGTAACTATTCGTAACTCGATTGATTACTAGTTACCCGACGAGATCCGAAGTAACGAATACCTACATGATAGTGTATTTGTTACTTTTTACAAACAGTTACTCGGTACGACAAATAGTGTCTGAGTAGTTCGAACTCCGAGTACTTGTAACAAATAGTAACTAACGAGTACTGTACCTAAAAGTAACGAATAGTTACAAGTACCGAAAAGTAACGAAAACTTGCATCACTAGATCATCTGCCTTGAGGTATTTTCCTATTACACGACCATTGCGAATGCTGAATTAAGCGAAATTCATTCAACGTATCCAAAAAATCGTAAAAATCGGTGAGGGTTCTTAGGTGACTGTTTATTCAGATTTAAAATGTAGGTACATTGATAAATGAATTTATATCGACTTATCATTAACAACCCTTTTGTAATAGGAAGATGCTTCAAGACAATTGTATGATCGGCAATGCTGTCTCTTTTCATTGCAACGAAAAATGGAAAACTGGATCTCCAACGGTTGTGCGTTTGGGTCACAACGCGGCTGGTATTTATTATTATTATTTTGTTTCTAGAACAAGCAAATAAATGGGTTCGAAACATGGAAAAAAATAACCGACTGAACATAATTAAATTGACAGATGGTAATTATGTACGGGTTTTGGAATCTGCCATTCAATTTGGTACTCCGGTGATGCTAGAAAATATGGGTGAAGAGATTGACGCCATCTTGGAGCCGGTTTTAGTAAGGAACATATTTAGGCAAGTGAGTAATCTTTTTATTTTTTATCTTTATTTCGATGTTTCTAACAACTATTGGGATCCGTCAAATGAGCATATGACATCTGGTGGCACAAAATTGTACTCAAAACGAGGGAAAATTTTACATGCTAACAGTGCAAATTTATCGTGAAATTGTTTATTACAAATATAAAACAAGTAAAATAAACAAAAAGTTTATCGAAAATGGAATTCGCGACGTTTTCTAATATCATGGCATTAAACACTGTCAGTTATTGCCTTGTAAAACTTACTTTACAGCGAATTATTTTCTAATGAAATGTGGAAAAACTGTATTTATGAATTAAAAAATATTTTATATTAATAATAAGATGTACTTATTATCATACTGTACTACGATAGTAAAATCATTTGATGATTGACAAATTTATAGGATTAACTTTGTATACAAATATTTTGAGGCTAGTAACTTACCTACTTATTGCAATATAACATATTATGTTGCAGTTATGTGTTTACATTATTCACCTAACCCTGCCTTAAAGAAGCACTGAACGGATGATTAATTTCGTGGAAATTTTCTTTTAATTTTGATGTTTTTAAGCAATATGCCGTAAAGATTACTACTTTTGACAGCTCAGTTATCTTGTTTTTTTCACACATTTGATAATATGTCCGGCTTTGAGAATCCGTTCTCCTTCAACGAAATTCCTTTCTTTAGGATTCGTACCGGCCCAATTGCAAATTGCACTTATATTTATTATTTCTTATCACTTTGAAAATCACAAAATTACACGCAAAAGTATACCCCGTATATAAAATTTTCCCCCCTTTGCGCCATGTTTTTTAAGCTCCACCCATTTGACGGATCTCAATAGTTTTTTAAATTCAAAGGCAAATAATATGGTTAATGGTACGGAACCCTCGGCGCGCGAGTCTAACTCGCACTTGCCTGCTTTTATTGATGACACTTATAAGACATATACATTTTCCATATAAATGCAGTGTTTGTTTGTAGGGAGGAGTGGATTATTTGAAATTGGGAGATAGTGTACTTGAATATTCACCTGATTTTCGATTTTATATGACAACGCGGTTGAGAAATCCACATTACTTGCCGGAAATAGCAGTTAAAGTACGTATTAAAAATATTATTATAGGTTTTTCCACTAGAGAGCACTAGTATCATTGTAGTGTGAATTAAAATTGTTCGCGTTTTTTTTAAAATAAAATTTCACTCAGTGCAACGTGAGTGGTACGTTTATAAGAGTGAAAAGTGATGTTAATTTTATGGATATTTGCACTGAAACCAGCACCATCTATCGGAAACAGTGCAAAATGAATAATAATGAAATAAAGTAACAAACTTATGAAATGTATCTAAAAATTGAATTAAGTGTGAAGCAGTGTTATCAGGCAAAACCCAATTAATTGCAAATAATTGTATTTGACACGCATTTGTTTTATTTGATAGGTGACACTACTTAACTTCATGATAACTCCTCAAGGTTTACAAGATCAACTTCTCGGCATCGTTGTCGCTCGAGACTGTCCTGACCTTGAAGAAAAGAAAAACAAACTTATTGTTGAGAGTGCAAATAATAAGAGGACACTGAAAGAAATCGAAGACCAAATTCTCATGGTTCTTTCCTCATCGGAAGGAAACATCTTGGAAGACGAAACTGCTATAAAAATATTGTCGTCTAGTAAAATTTTGTCGGAAGACATTCAAGCGAAACAAGAGATTGCCGCGGTCACCGAAGCTGAAATCGACTCGGCAAGAAATTTGTACACGCCGGTGTCAAAGCACTCGTCCATTCTGTTTTTCTGTATAAGCGAATTGGCGAACATCGATCCAATGTATCAGTATTCGTTAGTTTGGTTCATTAATCTCTATAACCAGTCAATAGTGAACAGTGAGAAGTCTGAGGATCTGAACAAAAGAATAGCCAGTCTGAATGCACATTTTACAGGCAGTCTTTATAGAAACGTTTGTCGTTCGTTATTTGAAAAAGACAAACTGATATTTTCTTTTGTTTTATGTGTCGGAATATTGCGATCACAGGTATGTTTCTCAGAGTAGAGATAGGCTATAGAAACAGCATATCACGTCGCTTGTGAAGCAGGGCTTGAGAATAGCTGAGCGTGTAGCAGTGCTGTTGTTTACATAACGTTGCTATGGTTCCTCTATTACAAGTCCCCAGTTCCCGGGTTCTAGCCCGAGAGCTGGTAAAAGTGTCAATTGGATTTTTAATTTATTATTAAAAAAAATAATGAATTGAAAATATGAATTGGTGCTAGGCCCAAATAATCTTAGCTGTTGGTGGTCTTTAAAACACAATTTAACAATTTTCGCTTGTGAAGCCACAACTATTCGCAATTAAAAGCACAGTAGCTGACATCTGGTGTTCAAGTCCGAAACCGTCGTATGTGGGGTCTACAAGAAAGAAAATGGCAGCTCCCGTAATGTCATGTCTTATTTGACTCAATCCGATGTATTTATAAATATCAATGTATGATATTGCTCGATCTGACATTGGGTAAGTTCGGTTTTGAGCTCAGATCGATCTGAGTGATCTAATGCGTTCGAATTTAACATTTATATGCTCTGAAAGATCTGTATCCTGCGTTCGGATTTAAAATCTGGAGGAGATCGAGCATGCTCTATGAGATCCGAGGAAAGCGAGCGAGCAAGCAGATTTAACCAACTTCAGAGCATTCATTTTAAAAATGAGCGGAAACCCTTGTTGTGAGAATAGATAAATTTCGAAATTTATTTATATGAGGTAATTTTTCAATAGGTAAAAATACACGAATAATATTTATTCAAAGAATAGTAATAACCAATAAGTCTTATATCGCACAGAATGATTAAATAAAATATTTATTATATCTATGGGTCGAAAAAATTAACAACCGGTAGTACTATTACTTTTAAAATAAAGGAATAAAAACGAAAAAAATTGTGAATCATGATTTATTATTATAACAATGTTGAAGTAAATCAAAATGAGGAGCAATAAAGAATGTATTTCGGCTTTAGTAATAAGAATTTAACTTGCTGGGGCCATTTTATTCTTACGTTTGGAAAAATCTGCTAGATTACGTTCGGAATTGTTTAGATGGCTCGATTTGCTTGCTTGTCACGTGACCAAAAATCTGTTCGCTCGGCTCGATCAATCGAGCGTAAAACCGAACTTACCCATTGTTGACACAAAAATCTAACCTCATTAACTTAAAAATTTACTTTACTTGCAAAACCACTCAAACAATCATTTCGTCCAAAGTGCTGACATCTACATGCGCTTTGTGATACGACCGATTAAACCCCACATAGACGTCCGAAGTTCTGGCATCTGCATTTGCTTCTAATTGCGAATACACTAAAATACAACCTATCACGTACATTATTTAGTTCAGTAATTTTAGATTTCCACTGCGGAATATTCCCGGTTAGCTGAATTTTTGTATACATCTTCGTTATAGTGTTTTAAAAAACGTGTAAAAAGTCCCCATCGATATCGTGCCGGCGTTGTCAGATATTTAAGGTTCAAGTTCTCGACTCTTGTAAATTTTTTTAGAAAAATTCCTTTACGGATAGTCTTTTTAATAGATGTTAAGTAGAAATATCGTATTTTCGAAAAAAAATTGTCTGTTCGACTACTGTCGATTTGTATGTTTGGTTGCTTATAACTTGAGAACTACTGAATTAATTTCGATAAAATTATTATTAATCGTTAACTTAAAACTCCACTTAAAATTAAAGTACAAATCATTATGTTTGGCCATCGCGAAGCAGCATAATCTCGTTATGTAAAATCGAGGGGGAGGAAGGCGCGGGTACTTAAATATGCAAAACTATGAATCGTAGACAAAAAATGTTTATACAAAAGCTGTAGAGAATTGTGTCCTCTACAAGATTGATACTAACCTTTTTTTACTAAAAATGAAACGGAACTGAGAAATTCGCAAAAAACCGTCTATTGTGAATTTGAACCTCGAATATCTGGCAACACTGGCAAGATATCGATGAGGACTTTTTACACGTTTTTTAAAACACCATAACGAAGGTGTATACAAAAATTCAGCTCACTAGGAATTATTCCGCAGAGGCCTCGTTTTCATGTCTAAAATTACTGGAGTATATTGATTATTTTATTTTTTTTATTTAGGGTTCAGTTGATGAAGACCATTGGGTGTTCCTGTTGACAGGGGGAGTTGCTTTGGATAATCCACATCCAAATCCAGCACCTCAATGGCTCTCTGAGAAGTCGTGGTCAGAGTGCGTCAGATCTAGTGCACTTCCAGGGTTCGTTGACTTTATTTTTAATACTGGCTATTGTAGGAATTTATTTTAGGGCTTGAGAATAGCCGACGTTGTAGGGATGCTATTATTAATATGGCATTTCTGTACCTCGGCTATCCCCAGTTCTCAGGGGAGGTTCCTTTTGTCTAGTCAAGTAGTCCAGAGAGAAAAAGTTCAGATGCTGAAAAATATTAGAAATAGAGACTTTCACTGTGTAAAGTTTTCGTCCCATATTATAGGCTGTGTGCAAGGGGGCGGAGTTATAATAATATCGATGGGAGCGCCCGCTGTGAGTTCCATTGTAAACTCGGAACTCTTATTTTCCGTAATTAATGTCAGTGAGCATTGTTGTTTAAAAAATCAAATAAGTAAAACGATGATTTTACTTCTAACTTATTTGGAAATTATTAATATAAATCTGATAAATTTGACACTTTTAAACCAGGTCCGCAAATACCCTGAATTTTTTTTCAAAAACGAAGACATTCATAAGGTTAAAAAATAACATACTCATTCCTAAACACAAATCCACACTGTTTGAAAAAAGCGCCTTCCATATGCGCATTAAACTTTTTAACAAATTGCCTCAAAATATCGAAGACCTAAATGGCATCAACCGTTTCAAAAAGGCAGTGAAACTATTATTATTAGAGCAAACTTTTCATAGTCTCAATGAATATTTGGAATGTTCACTCTTTTAATATAAGTTTTTATCTAAGTTTTATTTTTTATCTCTGTTTCTACTTTCTTCTTTACTTGTACATATAATATGTATATTTTACTTGTATATTATGTGCAAGAACCTTCCTGCGCTTGTATGTTTTTCATTCAAGGTAAATAAAGTATGTTTACAGACGGTTACTTGACCCCGAAGGTAAGAACCATAATTTAAGAATGACTTAGTACTGAACCCTAGGGGCAAGAACCGTACCAGACTTATGTTTTAGAAAAATATATCAATGCTTTTTTAAGGCTTGGCGGTTTCTATGACTCAGTGAAGGCGAATACGGCAGCATGGAGGAAATTGTATGATGCAACTGAACCTCATCTTGAGACTTATCCAAAGCCTTTTAACAAAGTAGTAGATTTGCCTCGACTAATTATACTTCGCGCTATCCGACCAGATAAAATCGTTCCGGCAGTCATGGTATAGGTTATTGATTTTGGTTCTCAAAACTTTGGCGCTAATCTCAGATGAATAACGAGTGTTTCAATTTGCAGGGGTACATAGTCAATCATATGGGTCAATCTTATATCGAGCCTCCGGTTTTCGACCTGAAGTCGTGCTATGACGATAGTAATTGCTGTTCGCCACTAGTTTTTGTATTGTCTGCAGGCTCCGATCCCATGGCGAGTTTAATACGTTTTGCGGGAGAGAAAGGAATTACCCGAACACAGCTGATGACTATATCACTTGGCCAAGGACAGGTAAAACGTGTTAATCAAACTATATCAAGTCTTTTAGGTAACTTTATATTAGAAAATTAAGCAAAATCGCAGGATAGTGGACAAAATAAGTCTAAATCTATAGACGAAACGTCGTACATTTAATTTAATAAATCAAATTATTTTGTCCACTATCCTGCGATTTTGCTTAATTTTTCTTTTAGGCAACGTTTTTCAGTCACATGATGCCAAATACATGTAAAAACTGTCAAAAAAATTCCAGCCAATGGGAAGTTAAAATACGTTTAATAATTCAATAGGGTATTTGCCAGTGATCAAAATAAAATATAAAACTTTGTTATAATGAAAGTTTATGCTCTAAAATAGTTATTAGAATTTTTATTTTTATTAAATAAGTTTCTTAAACATATTTAAATAAATAAATAAAATCATGATTTTTAATCTATGTGTCACGTGACTTCAAACACCGTGTGAGAACGTGTGACGTCAATTTTGGGTAAGTTCGGTTTTGAACTCAGATCGATCTGAGTGATCTAATGCGTTCGAATTTAACATTTATATGCTCTGAAAGATCTGTATCCTGCGTTCGGATTTAAAATCTGGAGGAGATCGAGCACGCTCTATGAGCTCCGAGGAAAGCGAGCGAGCAAGCAGATTTAACCAACTTCAGAGCATTCATTTTAAAAATGAGCGGAAACCCTTGTTGTGAGAATGGATAAATTTCGAAGTTTATTTATATGAGGTAATTTTTTAATAAGTAAAAATACACGAATAATATTTATTCAAAGAATAGTAATAACCAATAAGTCTATATCGCACAGAATGATTAAATAAAATATTTATTATATCTATGGGTCGAAAAAATCAACAACCGGTAGTACTATTAATTTTAAAATAAAGGAATAAAAACGAAAAAAAATGTGAATCATGATTTATTACTATAACAATGTTGAATTAAATCAAAATGAGGAGCAATAAAGAATGTATTTCGGCTTTAGTAATAAGAATTTAACTTGTTGGGGCCATTTTATTCTGACGTTTGGAAAAATCTGCTAGATTACGCTCGGAATTGTTTAGATGGCTCGATTTGCTCGCTTGTCACGTGACCAAAAATCTGTTCGCTCGGCTCGATCAATCGAGCGTAAAACCGAACTTACCCTTTAAGTAAAAAATGATATTATTCATAGCAACGGAGCTTAGATTGTTTACATCATGTACAAAACGGTATTTTTCAACACTCTGTTTCTGATATAATTAGCATCGAGTTAGTAGATATGAAAGTACATTCATAAAAATATGTCGTCATAGGTTCGTAGAGCAAAAACGATTATTAACGGGCGAGGCTAACATAAATATTTCAAAAATTATTTTTGAGCTAATTTGAAATCAGAATGAAGTGATTTAGGTGTCATTTTGTTCAGAATTTACTGCTCTGTTAATATAACACAAAAAAAAATTTTAGTCAAATACCCTATTCCGACTAATAGAATCATCAAAAAAAAAAAAAATTCGCGTTTAAAATCAGATATCTGAGACTATTAGAGATTTCAAATCGACTAACAATCTTTTGTCATTTCAGGGACCAATCGCTGCTGAAATGGTAAATACTGCTTTGAAAACTGGCCAGTGGGTGGTGCTACAAAATTGCCATGTAGCAGAGAGCTGGATGCGTGAGTTGGATCGTATTTGCAATCAAGTCATCGTACCTGAAGTGACGCAT
The DNA here is from genome assembly GCA_039654895.1 of Mongoloraphidia duomilia. NCBI lineage: Eukaryota > Metazoa > Arthropoda > Insecta > Raphidioptera > Raphidiidae > Mongoloraphidia > Mongoloraphidia duomilia. Next base: position 42,157,555 of record CM077518.1, on the reverse strand, counting down.
ACTTCGTTTCGTTTATGGCTAACGAGTTATCCTAGTAGAACGTTCCCTGTTTCTATTTTACAAAACGGTGAGAGTCTTTTCAGTTTCATTTCTCTAAAAGTTTCAACTCGATTTAAAGAAAATTAAACATATTATTTTCGATATGTAAACTCACGCTCAACAATTTTATACGACAGTAACCGAACAATGTAGCGTAAGAGTGAGAGCACTAAACTCGCATTTGGAAGGTACTGGGTTCAAATCCCTTCGGAGGCAGATGTCGCTGGGACTTTTTTCTACTGCCTCTCGCCGAGAAACGGTAATTCCTGTACCAATCATTGTGTTGAGGTTTTCCATGGTTTCCCTAAATAATTCCAGATAAATATCGAGATGCTTCCTTATTCGCTGTGAGCAGATGGATGATCCCGCCATCTGGTGAGTGATAGCGTAAATCAGCGGTGCTAAAGTTACAATGCAATCATTCAATGATTGTGTTGAATTTCAAAATAGCAACGTGAAAAGCGTGTTTTGTGAAATTCTGTGAACAGTATAAATCAGGGGTGTTACGAATATTCGCATCCGCATCCGTAAATGCGGAATATTCGCATTAATTCAGACATCTGCATCCGCATTCACATCCGCATCAATCAATGCGGAGTTTTTACGGATGCAGATTCACATCAACAAGTAACTACATGTAAAGAAAGTGGGCGGAGCCAGAGTGGCACGTGCTAAAAATATGATTAAATAAATAAAAAGTTAATATTAAATTGATTTTCAGTTATTTATGCACTTAAAATTTAAATAATTATCCTTTTAAAATCCCAAAATCCGCATCCGCGGATGTGAACTTCTAATAATCCGCATCCGCGGATGTCTAAATTTTTGCATCCGTAACAACCCTGGTATAAATCGTAATAAACCTTCTTGCAAAACCAAAATCTCAGCTGTCACATTAGGGCATTAATGTCAAATACGAGTATGTTGTTAAATTACTTCCGAAAAATTATTTTATAGATAACTATTAAATAATAAAAAAAAAACAATAATAAGCTCTGTTATAATAAATTTAAAAGCAAATGGACATTTTGAATACTATATTTTTCTGCGTAAAAATTCAAACTTTATTTTGACAATTTTATATTTTTTATTATTTACTATGGCGTATTTATGTTTAGCAGTTATCCTGGAGAAGGGAGTCAGGTACTACCGCATGTTTCTCTATTTATCCGTTATTACACGCTGACAGTCACTCTGAAATCCCCTTCATGCATCTGCTCACAGTGGATAGGTTATGGCCGATTACTTTCCAAACTTTTATGCTCACAATGTTGTCTGCCTTATCATAATTTCCTATAACTCCACTAAAAAAACATCTGTAATTGAAGCACAGCTATGTTGATTGGTAAATAAATTATAATGTCAGAAAATCAATGTGACGAAAAACCAAACGGATATACGTCTTGCGCAACAAAGCCAGTGCGCACGTCAGCTCTTCACTTACACACAAGATGTATGCACATATTATGAGAGTATTAACTGGACTTACACATTTTTTTCATTCAAGGTATTAAAATGACAAACGAAGCTCCGAAAGGCTTGCGTCAAAATCTATTGCGCTCATTTACTTCCGATCCCATATCCGACATGTCGTTTTACAATAGCGTGAGTAAATGGCGTGAATGGCGCACGCTACTGTTTTCTCTCTGCTTTTTTCACGCTGTTGCTCAGGAAAGACGCGCTTTTGGACCTCTTGGCTGGAATATACCGTATGAATTTAACGAATCTGATTTGAGAATCAGCATGATGCAACTTCAAGTAAGTACGCGAAAAAAAATTGATTTGTCCTTTAATCTGTGGTGCACCTAGGAACAAATTAACTGATAAAGTCGAGAAATACCCATATCTTACACTAAACCTATTAGTATTAGATGACGACATTGCATTGTTACAAATGGTACAAATTTAAGACTGTCCAATTGAGTTTTATAACTGATCTTTTGACGTGAATAACGTCTAATATCTCTCATACTGGGGTGGCATTTTAGAAATATTAGATGTAACTGAAACAATAGGAAGTAGTTGACATGTAAAACAAAACACAGTATGTATATCTATCGAAAGGTCTCAAATACAGTGAGCCATGGTGGCCGTGCGGAAAAGTACGAGCATAGAGTACGAGTCTACCGACAGGTACAAACGCCAAGCCCAGGTTCGAATCCCGAGGGCTTTTAATATTTTATTTCATTTTTTTGCAATTTTCTTTTTGGATTTTCAATTTATTATTAAAAAAAAATAATGAATTGAAAATATGAATTGGTGCTAGGCCCAAATAACCTTAGCTGTTGGTGGTCTTTAAAACACAATAAACAATTTGAATTTGAATTTGAATTATATAGGTTTTGGATACCTAACAATTAAAAATTGAAAAAAATAAAATACCATCTTATTTGTTATATTTGGATATATTTCTTTCCATGACAACGAATTCAATAATTTATGTTTCACGGTATTCACGTCAGCTGTCTGTACTCGCGATACAGACATACCCATTTTTTTTTTGGATATAGTTAATTTAAATTTTTAACTCAAAGAATACGTTTCTAATAAATTGTGTAGTTTTTTGTCTTTCCTTTGGCATTTCAGTTTTACGTGTTATTTTTCAGATGTTTATCAACGATTATGATGATGTGCCTTTCGAGGCTTTAAATTATTTAACGGGCGAATGCAATTATGGAGGCCGAGTAACCGATGATAAAGACAGGCGCTTATTAATGTCTTTGTTGTCAACATTTTATACAGAAGATATATTTGATGAAATGGAGTTAGTAATTTATAATTCTTGTCCTTTTTGAATACGGCAAAAACATTTTAAATTGAAGGCCCATTGAGCGCCTCGAAATGGTATAAAACTGTAAAAGTCATTAAATACGATGTTTATGCGCTTGCGCAGATATAGTAATTTCTGCTCATTATTCACCTCAGACTAGAGATAGCTGTAGAAGTCACATAACACGGCTTGTGGGTATGTACAGCTGAAGGCAGTCAAGACGTGTGGGGAACAATTTAAACAATTGGAAATATATAAAATATTTTTACTTATGATAAGATACACCTTGATTTTTCATAAGCGTTTTGGAACCTTTATTGTAAAATCCAGGCATACAACACGACATAAAGAGTACTTAACACTCCGGAATACAAGCAACGAACGATTTCGAGACGCTGGATAGTGGATGAGCCTTCAATGTGTAGATGAGCCTTCAATGTAAATTGTAGAGTTTCTCAAGTAAGAGTTTAGATAAAGACGCCATGTGTAGCCAAAACAATGGAAGGGAGTGTAGAGAAAATACGCGCGAACTTTTAAAAACTTTGGAAACGTAACAAAAAATTTTCGTGTTTTACTTTTTTGCACTGGCAGCAACTGAGATAATTATACGTTTTTTTGCTTTGGGATCCGTTCTATAGAATGTGTGTAGGGGGGCGAAATTATATTAATATCGACTCGAGCGCTCGTAGTGAGTTCCATTGTAAACTCGAAACTCTAATTTTAGGATCAAATTGTGAATTATAGACGCTCGACAACAGAGGTCATTAGCGTTTTAGGATCAAGAGGACAAAGTATACAAATTCGGCTACTGGCCAAAGACAAGAGTCAGGCCAATAAACATTTAAAAAAAAAAAACTCTAATTTTCCGTAATTGTCAGGTAGCATTGTTGTTTAAAAAGTCATGTAAGTAAAACGGTGATTTTACTTCTAACTTATTTGGAAATTATTACTATAAATCTGATAAATTAGACACTCCCAAACCCGGTCCGCAAGATTACCGGCGCCATGGTTTTAGGTTATGCTGTCGTCTGTCAATATAAACCATAGACATGGATGTAGGTACACCTCCATGTCTGATATATAATTAATCAGTTATTTTTTATTATACGTCAAAATTGAAGAAGAAAAAAACTTAAAATAAATCATTTTCTTGTACCTTTTATGCTATGCTATTTATAGTATATGCACGCAGCGAAATTAAATGGTATTCGTTTATTAAAAAATTTCGCACTCTAAAAGAACAATAAAAATGAGTTCAATCGGGCACTTATTGTCCGCTAGCGGCGCTAGTAGGCTTCGTGCACACAACCTATTGTCGGGAGCATTACAGCCTCTAGGGCTTATACGTTCCCTAGAAAACAATCACATGAATGGTTCTTTGACTGAAAAACATGGCGGGTCGAACGAACCAATCGGAAAACGAAACCAATCTTAACTCTTACTAGAAAATGTAAATACTTTCGACGTTTTCAGTAAACAAGTATTTTATTATCAGGCGTTCTTTTATTTACGATCTGAATATGCCAAATTTCATAGTGGTTTATTTATTTATTTCGCTTGAATATTATAAATACACTACTCACTCGCTTCGCTCGTTCGCTTGAATATTATAATTACATTACTCACACGCTTCGCTCGTTCATTTGAATTTTATTAATACACTACTCACTCGCTTCGCTCGTTCGCTTGAATATTATAAATACACTACTCACTCGCTTCGCTCGTTCGCCATATATGTATTTTTTAAAACTTAATATAAAAATCGTGATTAAAAATCAGGGGTTGATCGTATAAGGGTGAAAATTTAGAATGGTATGTATTTTTCAATGCTGAATCATGAAAAAATAAAAACAAAAAATTTTGTCCAAAAAAAAAAAAAAATTTGGGGTGGACCACCTTTAACATTTAGGGGTATGAAAAATAGATGTTGGCCGATTCTCAGACCCACCCGATACGCACACAAAATTTCATCAAAATCGGTCCAGCCGTTTCGGAGGAATTTGGCAACAAACACCGCGACACGAGAATTTTATATATTAGATTAGAAGAACATTACCATCATGCTATTGTTGTCGAGCGTCTATAATCCACAATTCATTCATTCACCATCATGCTATATTTATCAAATACAGTATAACTAATATGTGGTGTAACATTTATTATTGTTAATGCAGGTATCCGTTTTCACCCAGCGGAGTCTATCATGTGCCCGCAGACACAACTTACGATAGCTGTGTAAATTATATTAGGAACTTGCCGATAACGCCAATGCCTGAAGTGTTTGGACTTAACCAGAATGCTGACATTACAAAAGACAATCAGGAGACTTTGTCAGTGAGTGTACCCATTTGTCTCTCTGTGCAGAAACACAGTAAATCACCTCACTGTGTTTTAGTTCCATCCTTCTAATATTTATTAATTAATTTCAGTTGTTCAATGGCGTTTTGCTAACCCAAACACAGATAGCGTCGGGCGGAGGCGGAAAAGACTCGGGCGATATGGTGACTGATTTGGTCAAGGACGTTCTGGCAAAATTACCAGACGCATTCGATGTTGAAAAAATATCACTAAAATATCCTGTCATGTACATGAATTCGATGAACACCGTTCTGAGACAGGTCGGTAAAAACTTATGCATAATAATACTATATTTTTAATCCCCGTCGCAAAAAAGGAGGGCTGTTATAACTTTCAAACCTTTGTCTGTCTGTGGCATCGTTGTTCCAAAACAGATGAACGGATTTAAATGCGTTTTTTTTATATATAAACACCTAGGCGAGCAAGTTTCCCTCTAAGAGAGGGGGTTAATACCGACATTTTGTTCTGCAAATTGAAATATATGCTTAAAACAGTCGCCGTAACAACATATTAAAATTTGAACCTTGAACTAATAATATAAATTTCGTCGGGTACATGACACGTTTAGGGTGATCTGCCACCCCTTTAATACTGACGAATCGATCTGCAAATATTATAATGGTATTATTGGGTCACCGACAAGCTATACAAACAATTTCAGCCTTGAAGCAATAATAATTGTGACCATTTTTTTTGTTACATGTTGAGGGCGGTCTGCATCCCTCCCATACCGCTATCTAGCAAAATCCCTTACTCAGGGCACTTTAATATCCCTCCCTCAACATCTTCACAAAATAGGACCTTGAATAAATAACACCAAAAAATTGTTACTAGCTCTCGGTCATCAAATGATAGCAACGGTGCAATCGATCTTAGGCGGCCTGGTTGTAAAGATTATAAAGCCCGCCTCGCGTGTGTTGTGACATGGTTGTGACGCAAGCAGCTATTAAAGTTTAAAAATTTGTATCTTCGTAAATACTTAACATATTGAAATGAAATAAACGCTATTGTGTTTCTGGCAATGATTTATAATAGGAAACAGTCATATATTAATTCTTTTTTTATTTTTTTCAGCCTCATTGTGTAAAAAGCTATCTGCCAAATTATTTTATATTTTATTTTATGCGATAAAAACTCCATTGTTACAGGAAATGATACGTTTCAATCGTTTGACAGACGTAGTGAGACGTACATTAAGGGATCTATTAAAAGCAGTAAAGGGCGTTGTAGTGATGTCATCGGAATTGGAAGAAACATTAAATTCAATCATTGTCGGCCGAGTTCCGGCTGCATGGAGTTCCAAATCTTATCCATCACTTAAACCACTTGGATCATATACCGCTGATCTGTTAACCAGGTAATATTATATGTATTGTACATTCACCAGTTTACAGGGCACAACAAGAACAAACTGGTTTCCCCTCGGTACAAGATCTTTGACTCTAGCGAGGGAAAAAATATTTCATGTATTTTTTGTATAAGTGTTACCTACTATCATAAAAGCGAAATTATTACTTCAAACACAATTATATATTCTTCGAAAATATAATAGCATGTGTCATAATTACGAGCTAACTACATCAAAGAGTAGGCAAGCTTTACAAGAAAGCTGATTTTTAACAAAGGAGGATCATCATAGGGTAAGATCGGTTTTGCGCTCGCGTTTGAATTTACGTTAATTTAACATTAATATATCTATCTATCTAATATCTATCTCTATCCCTATCCCTCGCCTATCAATGAATAAATAGATAGATAATAAAGAGTTTAGTCACGTCTAACCACAATAATTTTATTAATGAATGTACATTTCAAGAGCTATGCTCCCATCTTCAGCAAATACTAAACTCATAGTTTAGTATTTGCTGAAGATGGGAGCATTATTGTGGTTAGACGTGACTAAACTCTTTATTATTAAATTAAACCACAGTGCTCTTAATTATTCTTATAAATAGACTAGCCGTTACCCGTGGCTTCGCCCACGTATTTTACGATTACAATTTATTATCCCCCCCGCGAAAAATTCTCCTCCTGCGAAGCGAAGCCGGGTTGGTCGTGTTTATTCGCTCGAATTTTATAATACATAACTCATTCGCTTCGCTCGTTCGCTCTGATTTTATTAATACATTTGACACTTGCTTCGCTCGTTCGTTTGAATATTATTAATTACTTCTTCGCTCGTTCGCTCGATTATTATTAATACATAACTCACTCGCTTCGCTCGTTCGCTCGAATTTTATTAATACATGACTCACTCGCTTTGCTCGTTCGTTTGAATATTAATAATACAATACTTGCTCGTTCGCTCGAACTTTATTAATACATTACTCACTCGCTTCGCTCGTTCGCTCGAATATTAATAATACATTACATTTGTTATCCCCCCGCGAGAATCTCCCCCTTAAATTTGTTACCCCCCGCGCGAATCTTCCCCCGAATTTGTTATCCCCCCGCTAGAATCTTCCCCTATAATTTGTTATCCCCCGCGTGAATCTTCCCCCTAATTCGTTATCCCCCCGCGAGAATCTGCCCCCCTGCGTAGCTTTCTATTAGTGAAAGAATTTTTAAAATCGGTTTAGTAGTTCTAAAGATAAAACAAAAACAAATCTATCCCACGGGAACAGTACATTTTTCCGGGATAAAAAGTAGCCTATAACATTATCTGACCCCTAAACTACCACTATGCAAAAAATCATGTCGATCCCTTGCTCTGTGAAAAACAAAAACAAAACTATCCCACGGGAACCGTACATTTTTCCGGGATAAAAAGTAGCCTATAACATTCTCTGACCCCTAAACTACCACTATGCAAAAAATCATGTCGATCCCTTGCTCTGTGAAAAACAAAAACAAAACTATCCCACGGGAACCGTACATTTTTCCGGGATAAAAAGTAGCCTATGTGCTATTACAGACTATAATCTATCTCTGTGCCAAATTTCATCCAGATCCGTTCAAAAATGACGAATTTCCATACGAACTTTCATCCCCTATTTAGCCCCCTTAGGGGATGAATTTTCAAAAATCCTTTCTTATTGCTCACCTACGTAATATAAGGAACTCCTATGCACAATGTCATGCTTCTAACTTCAAAAATGACGAACTTCCATGCAAACTTTCATCCCCTTTTTAGCCCCCTTAGGGGATGAATTTTCAAAAAAAAATTTCTTAATGCTCACCTACGTTATATAAGAAACTTTTGTGCAAAATTTCATGCTTCTAACTTAAAAAATTACGAATTTCCATACAAACGTTCATCCCCTATTTAACCCCCTCGGGGGTTGAATTTCGAAAAATCCTTTCTTATTGCTCACCTACGTAATATAAGGAACTCCTGTGCAAAATGTCATGCTTCTAACTTCAAAAATGACGAACTTCCATTCCAACTTTCATCCCCTTTTTAGCCCCCTTAGGGAACGAATTTTCAAAAAAAAAATTCTTAGTGCACATCTACGTTATATAAGAAACTTCTGTGCAAAATTTCATGCTTCTAACTTCAAAAATGACGAATTTCCATACAAACTTTCATCCCCTATTTAGCCGCCCTAAGGGATGAATTTTCAAAAATCCTTTCTTATTGCTCACCTACGTAATATAAGGAACTCCTATGCAAAATGTCATGCTTCTAACTTCAAAAATGACGAACTTCCATGCAAACTTTCATCCCCTTTTTAGCCCCCTTAGGGGATGAATTTTCAAAAAAAAATTCTTAGTGCTCACCTGCGTTATATAAGAAACTTTTGTGCAAAATTTCATGCTTCTAACTTCAAAAATAACGAATTTCCATACAAACTTTCATCCCCTATTTAACACCCTTAGGGGTTGAATTTCAAAAAATCCTTTATTAGTGGGTGCCTACATCACAAAAGGAGCCTACTGTCCAAATTTCAAGTTTATATCTTCAGCGGTTTGACCTGGCCGTTGTCTGTCAGTCAATCAGTCAGTCAGTCAGTCAGTAACGGAACTGTTTTATATATATAGATAGATATATATTTCTCTTGAAAAACAAGCAATAGGCTGAAGAGGTCATCATCAAACTGCTAAATAATAAAAAAAAACATATACGCAAAGCGTCGTCTCTTTATGATAATCAAATATATTATGGTTTAGGTTGAAATTTTTTCAAGACTGGATTGATCAAGGACCTCCATCTGTATTTTGGCTGTCGGGATTCTATTTTACACAATCATTTTTAACGGGCGTTCTGCAAAACTATTCACGAAAAATGCATATTCCTATTGATTTGCTGCATTTTGAATTTAAAGTAACAAAGTTTGAACTTGAGGCGACTGGAACACCAGAATTTGGTGTTTATTGTAAGGTGGGTGCAATATTATCAAATATAATAAATTTTGTCGACGGGGTATCCCACTACATCTTTTCCAATTGTATTTCAGAAAAGATCAATTGTATTTCAGAAAGCGCCAATTGTATTTCAGAAAGTGTCAATTGTATTTCAGATTAGTCACTTGTATTTCAGAAAGCGTCAATTGTATTTCAGAAGTCGTCAATTGTATTTCAGAAAGCGTTAATTGTATTTCAGAAAGTATCAATTATTGTATTTCAAAAATTCAGCTTTCAGTTTTCTGAAATACAATTGATTAATCTGAAATACAATTGACGCTTTGTGAAATACAATTATTGGAAAATGTGTAGTAACAATGAGGATTTTTAAAGTATATTTCGAATCTAAAAACGCTTTACCATTTTTGTTTTGAATTATGTTAAAAATTAGTAATTATTGAATACAGTGAACATTTTACGGTGGACGATGTACCTAGTGATCAATTTTAAATTTTAATATAAAAATGGCGACAGAAATCTGTTTGGTGCTGTGTACTACAGTCTGCAATGAAAGCGGCAATGGAAAGTGTATTTTGCATTTTTTTTTGTATTGTGAAGGTGTCGAAAAGACTGGTCCGTCATTTCTCGGCATTAATTATGATGATTAGGATTTTCACTAACAGAACACTGTGCTAACGTTATTTAGACCGAGAGCTACTGACAATTTTTTGGTGTTATTTATTCAAGGCCTTATTTTTGTGAAGATGTTGAGGGAGGCATATTAAAGTGCCCTGTGTAAGGGATTTTGCTAGATAGCGGTATGGGAGGAATGCAGACCGCCCCCAACATGTTACAAAAAAAATGGTCACAATTATTATTGCTTCAAGGTTGAAATTGTTTGTATAGCTAGTCGGTGACCCAATAATGCCATTATAATATTTGCAGATCGATTGGTCGGTATTAAAGGGATGACAGATCACCCTAAACGTGTCATGTACCCGACACAATTTTTATTGTTATTTCAAGGTTCAAATTTTAATATGTTGTTACGGCGACTGTTTTAAGCATATATTTCAATTTGCAGAACAAAATGTCGGTATTAACCCCCTCTCTTAGAGAGAAACTTGCTCGCCTAGGTGTTTATATCGTTCTGCAAGGTTAATACCGATTACTGACATTTTGTTCTGCGAATTGAAATATATGCTTAAAACAGTCGCCGTAACAACATATTAAAATTAGAACCTTGAACTGAATTGTGAATTATAGACGCCCGATGAACCTTGAACTAATAATATAAATTTCGTCGGGTACATGACACGTTTAGGGTGATCTGCCACCCCTTTAATACTGACCAATCGATCTGTAACTATTATAATGGCATTATTGGGTCACCGACTAACTATACAAACAATTTCAGCCTTGAAGCAATAATAATTGTGACCATTTTTTTTGTTACATGTTGGGGGCGGTCTGCATCCCTCCCATACCGCTATCTAGCAAAATCCCTTACTCAGGATACTTTAATATGCCTCCCTCAACATCTTCACAAAAATAAGGCCTTGAAGAAATAACACCAAAAAATTGTCACTAGCTCTCGGTCTAATTATGAACGTTTCAGCGCCCTAAATATCGAAAATTAGAATTTCACCTTTATTGTGTTTTTATTTATTACATGCTAGCTAAAACACAAAAGGGAGGAGGATAGTGTGTTTGTAGAAGTAAGTTACAAAAATAAAATAGTGCATGGAATCTTTTTATTCTTTTATTTGTGCATCCCACATAATTATGGCAGAAAAAAATTTTTTACACTTTTAACAGTTTGTACTACCTATTCTAGTGGGGTTGGGGTATCGTTGAAAAGAGCTTTTTGAGTAGATTATGAATGTGTTTTTGTTTTATCAACATTGTAGGTTTAACGTAGCTTACATAGTACGGAACCCTACTCTATACTCATATTAAGGAGGTTCGAGCGGAACTAATGACTCAAAAAAGTGACTGAACCTTTTTGCTCTTTTAACCATCAAAAAATGATGAAAATTAGTTATTAATTATCTGTAAGTTATTTCTTTAAATTAATTGATGGATGAAACGTTAACAATATTTAAAATACTTCCGTAGTAGTGTGTATAACAGTTATGATGGGTGCGTTCCACTTGGCGCCCGCAACGCCTGCGCCCACGACCGCACATTTATCCGTTCCACTATCTTACAAACGTTGCGGACGAAAACTGTAGTGGAACGACTTGTGGCTATCATTATTCCGTCAAGAAACAGAATATTTTGCGTCAAATTAAGGTTATATTTTTTTCAGAAAAGGTAAATCAGTCAAATGTTATGATAGGTATATGTTTTGCATCCTCCACAGACATGTAGAGCTCAAATGAGTTAAATATATTCATCCATTTCACTATTGTAAAATATAACATATTCTGCTGTCATCTCTGACATTAAAATGCGCGTAAAAATAGTTAAGATCGCGGGTATTGTAGGCTCGATGCGAGCGCTATCCGTGACGTCATTCATGACGTTTTCATCGCGACCGGTGCATTCCACTTGGCGATCGCAACGCTTACAACGACCAAACGTAATGAACGCGGCCATAAGGCGCGAGCGTAGTGGGCGAAATGGTCGCCAAGTGGAATGCACCCCAAAGCAATTGCGGTCGACAAGTGGAACGCACTCGATATGTCAGTTGTTTATGCTTGTCAACCTCGAAAACAATTTCTAAACTTTTATTTTAAACTTATTTAGACTGGTAACAAGGGTTTGTAAATACATCATTATGTAGTGGACAAGCGGCCTAAGAGTCTATGAATAATGAGTATGGTAATTTTTTCTATAATATTGTAAAATTTCAAGCCTTAAAATTGGAATTTTTGTTTACCATTAGATACGCTCGAGCCTACATAACTTCGAAGCACTTTTAGATAACATTTACACTTTTATTTTGGTATTATGGAAAAGTAAACCGGTTATTTGTATACAGATATAGGTGTCTCAGAATGATCGCCTATGGACAGTATAGTGAAATAGAGAAAAAAAATTCTAAGCAGAAAAGTCCTTAGACATTTTTTGATCCGATGTACCGTTAATTTAATTAATTATCACCTATAAGTTGAGCGGAATACATAATTTATAATAAACCACGCCTATTCCCCCACTTATTGATGATAATTAATTAATATCTCATTAACGATACATCAGATCAAAAATTGTCTAAGGACTTTTTGGCTCGGAATTATTTTCGCTATTTCACTGTATCTACTGTCCATAGGCGAACGATCTGAACCACTATTAAAGGCGTTTATTTATGAGATGTTTTTCTTAGGGTCTGTTCTTGGAAGGCGCTCGTTGGGATCGTAAGAAGTGCGTATTAGAAGAATCGTACCCAAAAATTTTATTTGATGTTGTACCGATCCTGTGGTTAATACCAGCTGAAAAGGCAAAATATAAGCCAGTGCTGAGTTATACTTGTCCCATCTATAAGACCAGTGCCCGTAGAGGTACACTGTCGACGACTGGACATTCTACAAATTTCATTATGTACATGGTTTTTTTGTCAGATAAACCGGAAAAGCATTGGATAAATAGAGGCGTAGCTTCTTTGTCTCAATTAGATGATTAACTTTCTTTTTTTTCAATTGATATTATGTAACCATTGAAATTATAATTAAAATTCTGAAAACTGTGCAATATTTTTAAATACATAACAGGGTAATAAAATTGTTATACAATTACTACGCAATATATACATTTTGCAACAAAATTGATCATATTTGACGCTTAAGTTGATTATTTGAAAAAAATAAATTGTCATATCAAAAAGTGTTTGCAGAGTTGAAAAAAAATTACAAGATAATCTTTTGTTTTAATTTCTAGGACTAATGGTGAGTGTTTGTGTATCTGCTTGAAAATAAATATAGAAACTTACTAAACTCAAAATACAATAAATATTAATAGTACGGGAGCCAGTGATGATTTTCATACGTCATTGTGTTGATGCACCGTTTTGGAGGAACAGATAGAGGATTGCGTTCTGTTCCTAGCGATTTTTGAAAGTAACAGAATTTCAGGATCATTGCTGATAAAAAATTTAAATTGTATATGAAAGTTTAATCTCTGCAGATCACAAAAACAACCATCTGCCACAGGGCCGGATCTATATAAGGACTTTTTGGGCTGAAGCCAGGACCCCGTGGGTATAAAGGACCCCCAGCCTCCATTGAAGACAATGGAACCCTAGTAGAGATGAAATCTAGTTTCTGTCTAGTAACTGGCTAGTTTGACTAGACTTAAGCCAGGCGCTGGCCAGTATAATATCGAGCCACTGTCTAGCAACTGGCCAGTTTGACTAGAATTCCAATGAAATGTGGCGGTAATTAAATAAATAAAACATTTCATTGTCCTTTTTTTTTCTATACCGTGTACCTAGAACATCATTATCGAAAACAGTTTTTTGACAAAATGGCGATTAGTTGATTAATTAGGCAGGCCTCCAAATTGTATTAGCCCAGGGCCCCACAAACTCACGGTCCGCCCCTGATCTGCCATGCCAAAGCGGTTGCTATCGCCGTCTGTCAGAGTGTCCAAGTTGCACAAATTACACATTGTCATTGTCATATTGGGAGAACCGTTTTGGATACGACTTTTAATTTTGGAACTCGTTCGTCACTAATGAAAAGCTGTCATCCTACGAAATTTGGAGAAAAACGGGTCACTGGAAATAAACCAAAAAAAAAAAAATATTGCACGTTAGTATCAAAAGTTCCGTGATTGGTCTATTTCTAGTGTGCCGTTTCTCTCCAAATTTTGTAGGATGACAGCTGTTCATTAGTGACAATCGAGTTCCAAAATTGAAGGTCGTATCCAAAACTGTTCTCCCATTATGACGATGACAATGTGTAATTTGTGTAACTTGGACACCCTGACAGACGGTGATAGCAACCGCTTTGGCATGGCAGACGGTTGTTTTTGTGATCTGCAGAGGTTAAACTTTCATATGTAATTTAAATTTTTTATCAGCAATGATCCTGAAATTCTGTCACTTTGAGAAATCACTAGGGACGGAACACGACCACTTAGAACCAACTGACCAGAATTACATTATGTACTCAGTATCTTCGATCTGTTCTCCCAAAACGGTGCATCAGCACTATGACATCATCACTGGCTCCCGTACCATAGTGTTTTGATTGAAATTAAGCAATGAAAATAAAAATAGTGTTCATTTATGTAATAATAGAAATATTTTTTTAGCATAATTAATAAATAAATGTCATAATATATTTTTTTTATTTTATTACATTTTGATATTTTGAAATTGAACAAAACAAATTTATTAATAAAACAGAACAATTGACAAAAAATCAGAATGGTAAATAACGAAATGAATTTTCATCGTTTGGAGTTTTCGGATGTCTTCTGATTGGACTTAACGATTTTTGCCGAATTCTTATACCACTATTCGTTGAATTTGGTAAATAGTCGGAAACCCTTGGTTCTGTAAGAAAGCTTTTAGTCATTTGTTTTTATAACACTTACTTATGATAAACATTTGATATATTTGAAAATTAAAGACCTGTAGTCACGCCCAGTGATAGGTGGACACGAGTGTACTGGACCCCAAACCGGAGAGGAGCCCTGTCGTCATGAAATGTTATTTTTGCTAAGTCCCTATTCCTTTTAAAATTCAATTTTCTTTTCTGGAAACAAGTGTTCTCAGTACTCTAAATTTTCTGCCGAAATTGTTGTTCTTATAAACTTGATAAATCCGATTGATAGTTAAACTATTAATAATTGCTCTTTTTTGCCTATTTTTTTTTTTTCTTAATTGCAACTCTATTTGGCACTATGAATTTATTGGGCCTTAAAATTTGTTATCAGATCTCCTATAGATTTTCGAGTTCGCGTCTTGATTATCAACATATTTTAGCCAATTTTGTAAAATTATAATAATATGGTAACTGACATTGCATCATTTAAACATCAAACATGTTATTATCTAGTGATGGGCGATTACGAGATATTTTAGTCGATTATCTCGATTGTTCAAACATCTCGATGACTCTCGATGGTTTTCACTTGGATGAGTTGAACACGATTGTTGTTTCATAGTTCACGGCGACCGAGTTGCATAGTACTGAATCGTACAGACGATGTACACTGTCGAGAGCCACATAATATATAATCGTTCATCACTCAACAACTGTAGTCGAGTCGATTGTGCTCTGAGACCGACTGAACAGTGAACAATCAACGATGAACGAGTCACGTGAACGTCAGACTTCAGTCGACTAGCATATAACCTTGAATCGCGATTATATGTATTCTCATTCGCTGGCAAGTAATCGACTTGAACAATCAAACATTTTGATTGTAAAATCAAACTCCGAGTCGATTGTGGACTCAATTGTTATTATGAACGATTGCAATTGTTTCGATTGTAAAAACATCTTACAATCGCCCATCACTATTATTATCCGAAGATAATAAGTCTTTTCCACCATTTGTTAAAAAATTACATTTTATTTCGTGTCCGCCAATGAAAAAACGTTCTAAAGGTAGTCGATCAGTTAAGATAAGTTACCAGAACTTTTGGTAGCGAGAGTGGTTTTGCTATTGATTTCCGTTAGTAGCGCAGACAGATTACTGTTTTTGTTTGCAGTACCTCCTCGCTGAGCTAATAGCATCATAATGGCGGTTGCCGGAATGTCTTTGAAAGCTGTTGCTTTTGCCGGTGAAGTCGGCCTGCTAATATTAGTGGGGATCATCGACTGAGCCGCTTGTAAAACGGACATATTTTTTAAACAACTTGGTTGATCCTTCTGTTGGGTATGCATTTTAATTTCTGAAATTTTAATCATTTAACATTGAGATTTAAGTAGTTATAGCGTTCAAATTAGTGTAAACAATAAGGGCTACCAAACTTTTTTCTACCACCTGATAGCGCCAGTGACAAGTGAGGTATACGCACTGAGCAAGGAGGTGATACAGACGCTACAAGCATTTAAACGTGAAACCAGTCGCCATATTTAGTCAGCTCATTCATTTTATATGTAAGGAGAAGAGAATAATATTCCCTAATCAATCCTCTGTTTGGCCGCCATGTTTGTTAGGCCTGTGACGTCAGACTTATCTTTAACTTTGTATAATCAGTTATATACGTACAGCGTCTCTATTACCTCCTAGGCTCTAAACTCAATGGGTATACGTCACTTTGATGTCTTTCAAATGTCAGTACTGTTTATTTTCCGCCCACCTGATGGCGTCACTAGCAAGTGAAGTGTCTGCATTCAATCATATAACGGTTAAATCACGGTTTTGTATTTATTTATTTGTTTCTTAATAATGGATAACTGAAGAATAACTAAAAACAAACCGTTAATCTCTAAACGTTTGACATACCTACCTTATTTGCCACTAACGCCGTCTGACGAATAGAAAATGTAAGCGTTTGACGTATACCTTACTTGTCATTAGTGCTATCTGACGAATAAAAATACAGATTGTATCAAATTAAACCTGTGCATAGGGCATTCTGTGTGTAAGACAGAGATTGATACATAAAGCAATAAGTAAGAATGAGATAAATGATCGCTAATAGGATGTTACGTGGTTACTGTAAATAAATAATATTTATACAACCTAAGAGCGTCATCTCTGTTTTTTCGCTCCTTCTATGCTATTTTCAAAGGCAGCTACAAATAATTTTATTATGTCGGCGGTTGAATTACCACCATAAAACCATTTAATTATTTGAATTTTTTCCCGAACAGTATAAATTGCCATTTTATCAATAATTTCAGTAGTGACTATTTTTACTGTAGAAAACAACGATGACAGTTGTTCGGTATTACATATTTATTTACAGTAACCACGTAACATCCTATTAGCGATCATTTATCTCATTCTTACTTATTGCTTTATGTATCGATCTCTGTCTTACACACAGAATGCCCTATGCACAGGTTTAATTTGATACAATCTGTATGGTAGCCCTCATTGAAAACATACCTGACAGGCCTTTATTATATATTTGTTCTGAAAGGCAGTGATTCTCTGGAACTGTTTTCAAATTGCAATCAATGCTAAATTCATCAGATGCTTCCATATCTGTTTCGATATTGAAGTTTGCATGAGATGGTACCAGTAATTCATTGATTAATTGCTGAGTATTTCGACTTGAATTAAACTTGGGACTGCTTTCTTGTACTGATAAAATTAATTATTTAGTTGCATTTTATATAACTAAAGAAAAAACCTAAAACCCGACTACGTAATTAAGAAAAAAATATTTAAGACGGAGTTTATAGTAAGGCCGGGCAAGAAAACCAGTTAACTGATCGATCAATTAAAAATCAGTTCACCAATCGATCGGTAAAATTTTATTTGAAAACCGCGGATATGAATATCTAAAAACTAGTCGATCGGTTAAAATGAGTTAACCGATCAACTGGTTAAAATTTGACGTGGAAACTACTCATAAACACGCGAAAATCAATTGAACAGTTGTTCAGAGCAGACTATTACTAAATAGTCAAAAATCAGTTTATTATAATATAGGCATATAGACATAGTACCTAGTACTCGTATATTATATCGTAATGTTTTACAAAAATCTTAATTTTTTATGAGTGTCCAGTAGAAAAAATATACAATGTTTGTGTACAATATTAATTCGCCTGTATTTCTCGAACTTGATACCACAGTGTACTTGTACTGTTTGTATATTTAATTTCTCGCAAATATTACACATCATTTTGCTGTCATTTGATTCATTCTTTTTAAAAAATTTCCACAGTTCCGACATTTTTAATTTACTTCTACATAAGACACCAATAAATAACCGCAAATAAACTAAATACAATCTCTAACGTAATTTTCAGGCTTCTGCTTGCATTTGTAACAGCGATACAGAAGGTTTAAAAGTGCCTCGAGTTGTTTCGAGAAAAGGGTTCCCGGTGGCGGCCGTTTATTAGACTTGGCAGGGCCACTACCGTGGCCCCAGATTAAATTAATTAGAGAAAAGAGTTGCCCAATGTTTTGCTGCTAGAGTGCCCGCGGTGAGAGATGAAGCCAGGCACGTCATCAATAATATGCTAGTGAACGCCTACTTGCCCGCAGACAGTGCCGTGTACACAAAACTGCACATTGGGTTTTATGATTCCATCTCTAAAAAACACTCGACGCTCATGGATCTCCAAAACAGCCAATAGCAAGCTAGAAGGCGGGCGCAATGCATTCACGTTACTATGACGCGGTGGCTTCATCTTTCGCCGCGCGAGGTCTACAATGCGAATTTAGAAGCGTCTATCCTTTGGTATACAAGACCGTGTTGGGAGGAAACAAATAACAGCTACTCCTCTTATGTGCGTACGCCCATGGAGTTCTTACTTTCTTTCATTAAACCTTTTTGTGAATTCTAGAATTAAATTTGTTAAACAAATTTTGGAAAAATACGAAAAATAATTAGAAAATAAGTTTTGACATAGTTGGACTACCTCACCTTAAGACGTATTAAATATTAAATAACTGAAAATAATTTTGTTGATATGTAAGTATTGCGTGTTGGAAATTATAATATGATTATACATACTTTTCTCCCTGCTTATTTGTCCTTTTGTTTCGGTATCTCCAATGTCGCTATCTTCAGTGGTGCTGTCGTCACTCTTCAGTAGCTCTATAGCCAGCCTATTAATTTCAGAATCAGGAATAAAAAAATTTCCATCACCCAGCTCGTGGATTTTTGGGGCTGTGTTATCCGTCGTTGATTTTTTTTCATTGACTAGAATTGGGAATTCATTTTTTGTAATAGTTTGTCGGCTTTCATTACTTTTCTTGTTACGACCAATTTTTTGAAAATCTTCTACTTTTGTATCTCTTTTATTTTTATTATTTATATATTTTTGAGCATCGTCTTTATCATTTAAATTAATAATTGTTTTGATACTGCACTTTGAATCGGCAACGTTTTCCTGGGATCGAATTGATTCCCATTCTTCGTCTATTGAATTTGGAAACACGAATTTTTCTTTTGGCAGATTATTTTGGCCAGTGCATGAATTATTAAAAGTCGGTATGACATTTTTTGTTGTGTTCTCTGCAAGATTACTAGGTTTGCATTTCGATTTCATTTTTGTTGGAATTTTTGATGTCACTACTTCTTCAAAGGCAGCTTCAGAAGTCACTTTTAAATTGTCACCTTGATCAAACTGCTGACATGATTCACATTGTAGCGACTCTGACACTTCTCTGGGGGTCCAGAACATCGGAGCATGTGCTTGATCCATATAAACGGGTAGGTAGACTGGCACGAGGGACGAGTTGTGGAATTGAGTTATTGGCGGTGAAGCTGGGAATCCCTGAACAAAGCCAGCAGCGCTTCCATTGTTTGCCGCATTCGAACTATTATTAGATCGAGCGATGCTAGCAGTTGGAGTTCCGTTTCTGTCTGTTCGCGACTTTTTATTGCAATCTTTTTCCGATTTAGTCGACGCAAATCTGTCATTTTCACTGTTGGTTTCTTCAAATTTTATGGAAGCTTGTGCCAGCAAAATATTTGCAGACACAGTTGTGTTTTGTGACAGATCTTTTAAGGTAGGCGGACTGTAGTTTTTATTTTGTGATAAATAGGAGGCAGTTAAACAGTGATTGCAATAAAAATCGCTTTTTGTGTTAGTAGCAACTGTCCGCTGCGTTTTTGGGGACGTACAATATTTTCTTAATGTGGGACTTACCGGCGGTTTTATTTCCTTTACAGGAGATTTACCTACACGAGAATTGATACCTGCCATTTTCCAAAGAAAAAATGTGACAACATATCGCTTTTTAATTCCATTACGTTCTAATAAATATAATTTTAATAAATAGACAATAAAAATACTGCTTAACTCTGTAAATTGTATAAAAAATGACAGATAAGAATACTTGTACGTGCTCGTAAATTTCATTTGTTCTGAAAAAATTAAAAAATTGAAAGTTACTTAAAATTTATTTGTTGAAATTAATGCTTTGTCGATCATTATGTATTTTTTAATTCGAATATATTTAAAAAATGTGTTTTTGTCTGCTCTACATACATTTGAAATCAATTTTTCGTGACTTAATTTATGTTTATCAATTTCATAGGCTCATTTCTTAATTTTGTTTTGATAATTTTCATCATAGATACTTTCATAGCAACAGCAATAAGTAGTGTTGTGCGCTGGTTGTAAGGATAATCATTTTATTTGAATGCATTTTAAACTGACTTGAATTTGCGCGCTATGAAGCAGCACTGATGACAGTGCAATAGTAGTTGTTGTTCACGCGCATTCCGAATGAGAATTTATCCGAATGTGCTGACGAATATCCGCAGTCACGTGCCGGCACTACAGTTGTCCCTGTCGCCGGCTATGCAATCAAATCAAACGGCGGAGCCAGACCGACAGACAGAGCCTCTTGTAGGTAGCCACCCACGTTACTTTGTCGATCGCACAATTAATACATTAATATTGTAGTGATTTCAGTCGAGACGACAAATTTTGCTTTGATGAAGACAACGACGGCATCATCTTCGTCGCAATTATTTGTATTCAACCAATTATTAACATCTCGTTTAACGTCACATCACAGCAGGACTCAGTCACACGGCAGAAGTGGGTCTGTGGAGTAGGCAAGGCACGGCACCGCACCGCACTAGCGGAGCAGCACTAGGCAGGCGGGCAGAGGCAGTCGGGCTTCCTTCCTTGGCCGCAGTTACGTCAGAGCGAGCGCGTTTCGCGATCATCACGACGCGATTGAATAATCACTAATCACTTCAGTCGCTCAGTTGGCGTAATGTCATCGTATCCCGGGACACAGGAAAGTGATCAAAGTGACGCTTGGGCTCTTTTAGCATTGAAATCAGCCCCAGCTAGTCCTTCGAAAGTGCAATGGGCCCCAGAAACGAAGAGTGCAGCCATTGCCAGGCTAGAAGGTCGCGAATTCGAATATTTGGTGCGTCAAAAACGTATCACCATAGGACGAAATAGTTCACGTGGTGAAGTTGATGTAAATATGGGACACAGTAGTTTTATATCGCGTAGACATTTAGAGATATTTTTTGAGCATCCTTATTTTTTTATGTTGTGCAATGGAAAGAACGGTGTGTTTGTTAATGGTGTTTTTCAAAGAAAAGGAGCGCCTTCTATGCAGTTGCCGCGAACGTGAGTAAACAATACCTACTATTTTATATATTATGCACATGTGTATATCTGCGCTATCATGATTGATATTCGTTTAATCAAATCAATAGGCACTGTTTATGTAACGCATTGATATCTCCTCCAGCTTGCCGAACGACAGTGTGATCAATGATCATTGATCAACATTGCAGTTATTTACTGTGTATGTAAACAAATCATTTCGTCATCGCAGTATGTATGCAAGGCAAGGCAAGGATGTGTGTTTTTGTATACCTACATCTGTCTATCTTTGTATATGTAAGTTTTCGCCGCCGCTGTAGTACATGACATGCTTCTAATATGCCCGTGGCCTTGGTTTATGATTGTAATATTATTATTAATATTAGTGACATTAAACTGCTACCAAGTAGGAATTAGTTTATTAGTCAAATAATATGTTGATAATAATAAATTTATATTATAATATTGAGTGGCTCGGAATCGTCGATGTTATTGTTGCTAGTAAAGTACCGTACACGTGGAAACTCGAAGCGTCTCTTGTTAATAATTTATTAATGTGTTACGTCATTTTTATTAATTCATGTTTGTTGATAAGTGTACCACATGTCAACACATTTTAACTTGCCCTTTGCATAAAACGATAGATAAAGTAGGTACCCCGCATAGCTGTTTACTCGCTTTGGTTCTCATAAATAGCAATTGTTTATATTGTCCTAAACATGTGACTGAGCAAATGCTGCTTATATTATTGTAGGTATCTATTTTTAGATTGTTTGGTTAAGTCAGTCTAACAAAGTTTGTCTAATATCTATAACCATTAAAATGTTACATAACGCATAGGTATTTGTAAAACCACGAAATCTATTATCCACGGATCCAAGTGTTCCAACTCGGTACATTATTTTTTTTTTTTTGAGCAATCGTTTGACCTGATTTTCTCGTACAAATGTTTTGATATTTACTGTGCAACCATGTGATGGTCACGTGTGGCAGGTGTAGATTGAACACTGCGTTAGGTAGTAGATACTGCAGGTTGTCCAATATTTAATTAGCGTTGCGCTTGCGAGCCAGGTTTGAGCGCAGTTAAAACAGGCCCGTACATTGTTGTAAGAGAGATATTCTAAATTATAGACGCTCGACCACAGAGATCAAAAACATCCGTACATTGTTCCTCTAACACACTCACGAGTCACGTCACCGGCATTCATATCACTGAAGTGAAACTTCTTTACGCACGGTAAAGTGAATTGGATTCAATTGGCTGACCGTGTGACAAAACGATGCACCCTCACTCCTCCATGTCGTTGAGCTAGAGTAGGATGCTGGGAAGCCATCGTTGCAACGATCGTTAGTCGTTACAGGCAGCTTGAATCACAGGCAAAAGTTTATAGATGCACTACAAGCATTTAAAAGTGAAGCCAGTCGGCATATTTACTCGGCTTTCATTTTACTACGGTACAGCGCTGGTGCGCGTTCAGACATAGTAAGGATTGTTTCTTTTGGACGCCGCGCTTGAATTGTTACTTTTTAATAATTAAAGGTTATGGTTTTGACAATATGTCCGTAGAAAGTAATATTTTACTCTTACTGCAAAAATTAAGTGGTAACGGTGTTGTCAACAATTACAAGATTCAAATTGAAAATAGTTTTACTGCTACTGTTTGAGCAAAGAGTGGTTATTCCGATGATAAGGATAAAACGTTTTATAATAAATGGTGTTATAATTGGATGCAGACATTCAGTCAGGAGACATCTACAAACTGGATTGTACGATATACATATCCAAATATACAAAAATTACATTTCAAAAAAATTTTCAAGACTGAGCACAACAGCTTTGACAAAGTTAACAAAAGGAAGCGTGATGATACGAGACAACGGAATAAAGGCTGCGACGAGCGTATTACAATCATATTTTAAAGATGGGAGTAAATTTTCTCGAAACGTAAGAAATAAACGCGAATTTAGAACATCAGTATCGCCTCTTTTTTTTGATCTTTAAGCTAAGAAGATTTCTCTTTGGTTTACATCAACATAGTTTTTTTATATCGCCGAATCACGTACCTACTCTTTGCCTGACGAGAGTCACATTCACATTCTTATATAATTAATAAAACCTATTAAAAAGAAAACAAAAAAGTGAACGCCTATTTTACATTAACATACTTTTTTTATATACCTATACTCTGCCTGACCTGAGTCGCGCTTTTTGTCACTGCGTTGGAACGCAGTAAAGGATGTCTTGAGGATACGTCGTAAGTCGTAACGTCGCATTCCACAAGACAATCCTTATTATGTTTTAACGCGCGCTAGCGCTGTACCGTGGTGAAGTTTGTCTGGATATACGCGCGGAATGTTTTAGACATTCTTTACTGCGTTCTAACGCCGTGTGAGCGCCCACTATAGTAAACGCCAACACGCTACCCGCCCATGTTGCGTCTTAAGTGAAATTCACTGTATATTAAGTACATTTTTTCTCGTTTTTATACTCATTGTATTTTTTTACAATTTGCCAGTATCTATTGCGTAACGTGTCATACGCGTTCTGTTTAAACTCTAAATTAATAATTATGCAATTATTTGCCCTTATTGTGCTAATTTTTACGTTTACTCGCCATACAATCAACGTTATCCGAAACTCCTTAAAATATTTAAAATATCATTGTTTGCAGTCATGTGATGTGAGATACATAAACAGTTGGTGATGTAACGAATGTGATGTATTTGTTATTAATTACCTTTTATTACAGGTGTAAACAACTGATAGTGCAGACTATAATAATAAATAGGATAAGATAGGTTACAGTGCGGTTTGTTAAATTGTTATACTTGTTACAGAGCTGGCAGGTACCTAATTGATGCAATAAAGAAAATAAAATACGAATTGAAAAATAAATGACATGTTGATGTATAAAACAAGCCCTTATGATATCTAAGCGCCCGGTTAAAATTGTCAATTTCTAATTTTGCTATGTACAGCCAGAGCGGATTTAGCTTTTTAACAGACTTCAAAAAAGGAGGGAGGTTCTCAAGTCGACGCGTATATTTTTTTTTATGTATGATCACGCATAACTTTTTACAGAGTAGTCCAATTTTGATGATTCTTGTTGTATTGGCTAGGGTATACCTCGAAGCTGGTCCCATATAAATTTTACTTAAATCGGTTCAGTAATTCGGCTGATTTTAATAAAAGTGAGTAACGGCGTGTGATTCCTTTAAGATAAATGTCGCTTTTTGACACATCACACAGCGTAAGAAGTCGGTTAAAAAGTTTGTAGAAGTGAATCTATTGGCAAGCGACTACTCTATGTGTTGTAAAACCACTAAAAAGTAAGAAATACAAAACTTTTCAATGTATTATGGTGAAACTAACAGATACAGACATGACTGGAATAAAAAATATGTATACTTTTTTGAAATATTATTGATAAATCCAGGAACTATTTCTGAGGAAAAACTTGACGTAGGTACCAGGATTTTGATTGACCAAAATAGTAACGCAGGGAAGCGTTGTGATTTAATATGTTCAAAGATAAATAATATGCAAAAAGTAAAATCGAAAGTGTTTTTTTTTTTAAACGTGGAGAGGATTTTTCCAACACCGGGTGACTAAACGTTATTTACATATGAAATGCAAGTGACCAATGAGAATAGCTTATTTAATCAATAAACAGTAGGTTCGTGTGCCAGTGGTACCTGTTTGTTTGCATGTGATTCTGTCTTTGTCACACCAGATTTTTTTATTAATGCACTAGCTGTCCGGTCCGGCTTCATTTGGGTGCCATGAATTTATGATTTATTAGTATATTACTCACTCGCTTCGCTCGTTCACTCGAATTTATGATTTATTAATGCATTATTCACTCGCTTCGCTCGTTCACTTGAATTTATGATTAATTAATACATTACTCACTCGCTTCTCTCGCTCGCCCAAGTAGTTTAGTCAATGAGTGCTCACAAGGGGATGTGGATGGAAAAGTCGAAAGCAGAAAATTTGACTTAGGAACTTTGTTTGGACTAGTTAGGAGATAAACATACTAAAAGTCCTTACCCCTCCAAAGTACGCCCGAGGGGGGGGGGCACAAAGAAGGTTCCGTTTTTTGGTTTTTTGCTTTTACCTCGAAAACGGTGCGTCGTACGAAATTTTGTTGTACTACATAATGAAAATGATAAAATTCTCTACAGCTTTAACTTTCACACTTTTTATCTATCTCCATTCTTTGCCTAGCTATGAGCTTCGAAAAACGGCCGATTTTCAAAAATGTGTTAAATTCTCTGTAGCACACTGTACAATACGAATTTGCCAAAATCATTTCTTATTGCTCATCCACCTTATTAAAAAATGAATTATTTAATTCGCTGCCTCTTTGGGCGTGACGGGCCTGGTTGTGGTTCCTCGGCGTTTGCCTCTTCTTCTTTCTCCTCATCTGTCGAATCTACGGCTTAATTTCTTAGATATAAACTAATTAATAATTAATAATTAATTTTTATATTATTTTTTTTTAGCTCGATTCTGAAGAAAATCCAAATCCGGATCGAAACGTCAATTATTTGAATTATTTGTTGTAATTTTTTGTTAATACATTGTCTGAAAAATTGGTCGAGAATTTTATTCATTGATATTATTGGGAGTTTTATCCAGTTTAAAAGTAAACTGTTTCCGCCTTCACCGCGTGGAGGTACTCCCAGCTTGTTATTTTTAAATAGTGTGTGGGTGTTTTTAATAGTGTGGATGAGCAATAAGAAATGATTTTGGCAAATTCGTATTGTTACAATGTGCTACAGAGAATTTAACACATTTTTGAAAATCGGCCGTTTTCCGAAGCTCATAGCTAGGTAAAGAATGGAGATAGATAAAAAGTATGAAAGTTAAAGCTGTAGAGAATTTTATCAGCTTTCATTATGTAGTACAACAAAATTTCGTACGACGCACCGTTTTCGAGATAAAAGCAAAATACCAAAAAACGGGACCTTCTTTGTACCCCCCCCCCCCTCGGGCGTACCTCGGAGGGGTAAGGACTTTTAGTATGTTTATCTCCTAACTAGTCCAAACAAAGTTCCTAAGTCAAACGTTCTGCTTTCGACTTTTCCATCCACAATTATTCGTTGCTTAAGCTAAAGTTATTATAGATCAGGGATGACGAACCTTTTCCATTCTACGTGCCAATTTTTTTTCAAAAAATGATTAATGTGGCCATGACGTGCCAACAAGCATCTAAAGAAATTTTGGGGACAAAAAAAAATTATTCAAATATAGATGAAAATAATTATTTCGATAATGTGAGGTGCCATGAAATTTTCGTCGACTTGTGTTGATCTCAATATATTATGTTATATTTGAATGACAGTCATTAGTCAATTTTTTTCGACTTCATGCGTAACATATTTTTAATTATTTCGGTTGTCTCAATTAATGGCGTGCCGACAGTATTTCGTCGCGTGCCATAGTTTCGCCATCCCTGTTGTAGACTATGTCCTAAAGCGAAGTATCACCTATCGAACAGTAGAAAATTTGAAATCGACACAGATGAATTCAGATGAATCACAAAAATTGATATTTTTACATTTTTACAGCATAGAAGGAGCGAAAAAGTAAAGAGTTGTATAAATATTATTTATTTACAGTAACCACAGTAACTTCCTATTAGCGATTATTTATCTCCTTCTTACTTAATACTTTATATATCGATCTCTGTCTTACACACAGAACGGCCTATGCACAGCTTTAATTTGATGCAATCTGTATGCAAGTAGTGTGGATGCATGGCTTGAATGCTCTCCCTCGGGAACAGTTTTCCGGGATAAAGAGTAGCCTATGTCATTTGTCGGCCTTTAAAGTGGGCCCTCATCGGACCACTTTAAGAATAGTTTTTAGGGGTTGAAAAAAATTAAACAATCTCAGAATTGTTTAAAAATTGGAATTTAACCCTTTAGTAGAAATTAAAATGTGTTGCTAAAATGTTAACAAAACCGGCGCGACAGGACCGGACTTACAAATTTTATAAAACCACTTATATAGTTTGCGGATAGTGATTTACTTACTATATGAGGGGTGTATTTAATTTGGTACAGAGGATTGACTAGAACTCGGGAACTGGGGACTTGTAATAGAGAAACCATAGAAACGCCATGTAAACAAAAGCACTGCTACACGCTCGGCTATGCTCAAGCCCTTTCTATTAGACAAGATACGGATTGAACAGTCCATAAGGTGTAGAGTCGATTGGTTTAAAACTGTGGTTTAACCACAGTATATAACCAGTAGTTTAACTCCAGCGATTTCTCCGATTTGCGCCGATCCCTTCGCATATCGTCATGTTCAAGAGTGCCGCCGATCAGACGCAAGTTACGTGTGTAGTAGTGCAATTTAGCATTAGCATACACACTGCACACTGTGAACGATACTGAATCTGAATTGCATCCCCAAGAACATGGCGGAGGATCTGGTAATCGACAAAAAAAGTATCAAAGGGTGGTTTAACTTACAGTTCATAGTACAGTTGGCCGTGGGTGTGAAACTTTACTATATGTTATCTAATCGTATTTCGACTATCATTTTGCACGCCTGCGTGTTACACTCCCATTTATTTCAATTCGTTTTCCGTAGACGTCGTCGGCTGGTAATTGATATTAAATGAGCAACTACATATACAAAGTACTGATCTGTTCTAGTAATGGGTACAATTTAGCGATGATAAGTTAAGTAAATCAATGCATATCTGTAGTAAATGAAATTGTAATGGACTTTGACTCTATCAGCAATTTTGTTTGCTTGCTTGTTTTTCGAGTTTTTGAATATTATTCACACGAAACGTTGCCAGTTTTTTTGTCTGTTTGTACCGGCATCTCTTCGAACTTCGTACATTATCAGGCGTTGTCAAAAAATAAGGTACAGGGAACTTTTTGTCCATCTACTCTCAGAGTAAATTATAGAGTTCCCGCCAAAAATGAACATTAATTAGCGCGAGCGAATCAGCAGCGATCAAAATCGAAATTAAATACTTCAAACAGCCTATACACACTGTAAGAAA
This sequence comes from Mongoloraphidia duomilia, assembly GCA_039654895.1. Classification (NCBI taxonomy): domain Eukaryota; kingdom Metazoa; phylum Arthropoda; class Insecta; order Raphidioptera; family Raphidiidae; genus Mongoloraphidia; species Mongoloraphidia duomilia. The sequence continues at coordinate 42,128,909 of CM077518.1, read as the reverse complement.
TGGGAAGGCCGATTACATAGATTATCGATGGTCCATTTGTAGCCAGCGATTAATCTGGTAATAGACACACAAAGAGACAATGGCGTCGCAAACAGGTATCGCCTGCACATCGCGTAGATTCCATGAAAACACGTTGCGCATGCGTGGTTACTAATTTTACATTAATTTGTTTTGTATTTATCCATTTTATATATGTAACTATACATTTTATTTTGTAATTTTTACACACTTTATTGGAATATTACACAAATTATGTAATTTTAATTTACTTTACCTATGTACAAATCACAAATTTGTTTAACTTTACAGTAAAAGTCCAAGTTTTTATGAAGTTTTCTGTGTAAAAATAAATAATAATGTAAAATCACTTAGTAAATCGAGCGAATTCTACCTTAACTTTCAAAGTATTTTTACATCCATTTTTTACAGTGCAGAGTGAATTGAGTTCCCGCCAAAAATGGACATTAATTAGCGCGAGCGAATCAGCAGCTATCAAAATCGAAATTAAATACGTCAAACAGCCTGTATTTTCGTTGTTTTTGGGTATTATGCATATGAAACGTATTTCCAGAATTTTCTGCTCATTAGTCGAGAACGGGTGGACCGATTTTGAAGAAACTGTATACACTGTCAACTGGTACCAAACTATGTTCAGGTTAAGATATGTACGTAACCAACTTTAACGCTTGAGCGAAACAGCAGGTATGAAAGCTATACTAATGCCTATATAGAATTGTAACGAGACTTCTGTCTTTAAAACCGTTTCGTGCAGGTTTTTCGGCTTGACGGGAGAGCGCGTTTTCAGAATTTTCGTCTGTTTATGTATAGAGTTCTATGGTTTATGCGTGTACCAGTGCAGTCCCTCGATAATGGCTGAACCGATTTTGATTAAATTGTAGATTATAGACGCTCGACAACAGAGGTCATTAGCGGATTTTGATTAAATTTGCTACACAGTACACTGTATCAGTTGGTGAAGGATACTTTTATCTTACTAGACGCTCAAATTAAGATAGGGGTCTCGTCAAAACCAATTCATACAAGGGCATACGCAGAATTTGGTGGGGGGAGCAAGAGTTATGAGATACTTCAATAACGGGGAAATAAAAGAGATTAATGGCCGGTTTAGCGTACATTTTAATCACTATGTTTTATTAATCACACTGTTAAATGACGGGCTGCTATGATAACGAAACGCAGCAACCAATGAACACGTAGCTGTCAAAATTTAACAGTGTGATTAAAAAAATATCGCGATTAAAATGTACGATAAATCGGCCATAAGTAGTATGAAGTAAGCTTAATGAATTTCCACCATTCATTCCATTATTCCAGGTCTCAGAGAAAGACAGTCAGTGGCGGACTTTCTATAAAACCGACTATGTTCAGGCCTAAGGCGGCCAAATATTTGGGGCGGCTAATCTGTGTCCGCGGCCGGCGACAGCGAGCGCTCCGCTAATGACCTCAGTTGTCGAGCGTCTATAATTTACGATTCGACAGCGAGCGCTCGCTATCTAGCACGTGTGGGGTGCGCCACGGCGGCGTGCGTTGAATAAACTATATGGGATTATAACTATTAGAGATAGAAATAACTCGGATATAAAATATTTCTATAGCGGGTTGAACCGAACGCCAATTTTCGTACAACTTCACATTTCTACGCTGAAAAGTTCGCAGAAAGGGGCGGCTGGTACTGAACGGTCTAGGACGGCCAAGACTGCTAGTCCGCCTCTGCCCCTGCTCCTCCTTGCTTACGCCCTTGCGCACATAGACGGCTAAAAAACATAACCCTTCATTTTAACGCAGTCGGGTAAAAATGTAGCTGAGTTGGCAACACGCGTGTTCGCCATGCGCATGCCAACTTTCCGTTAAGCAAAATACAAATGAACATCAACATTGTGAGTTGCTGTTATACATTTGTTTTTCGCACTGTGCAATAATAAACACTATGCAAATTAATATTGTCTGTCTTTGTTTAGTGGACTCGCATCAACGTGTGACGTTGTATTTATATAAATATTAGGAAATATTTGTGTGCTGTTGACTGTTTATAATATATTATCCTACCTGTTCATTCAAATTTTTATGATGTTGTGTTTACATTTACAATGACCTTTTAAACAGCTTTGTTTTCGTTTCATCTTTTTGATATTATTTTTTACTTCCCATCGCTACTGCTGTATGGTGGGAAAGTGATTTGGAATCAGTCCACAATTTTTTTGAAATTTTAATTTATTGATCTTAACGGCGTGATATTCTAAGAATTGTTTGAGACCATTTTTTGATTGATGCATGCGTGTGTATATATACAGGCTGTCCCAAAAGTCAACGTCCAAACGAACTGATATGTTAGGGGAGGTCATTTCGTATCAAAATAACCGTATATTATGTGGCTATCCGATTGTTGCAGAAGTTATTTCAATATTTTGCGATCGAAAAGTGTTTTACGAAACCATTATTTTATGCCTTCCGGCTGCTATGAATTTATGATTTATTAATGCAATACTCACTCGCTTCGCTCGCTCGCTCCAGTTATTATAGCCTATGTCCTAAAGCAAAGTACTATCATCTATCGAACAGTGAAAAAAAAATTGAAATCGGTTCAGTAATTTCTGAGATTACCCCCGATTTTTACCCGGCCAGTTTCAATTATACAGTGTCCGCCAAAAAGTTCGCACCATATGGGAAAATTTTTTGTTTTTGTTTTTTTTGAAATTTTTTTTGGTAACAAGTTTGTGCTTTTAAAAAGATTAAATTTGAGCACACTAGATCCATTGTGTGAATTTTTGTTCCGGAGAAAATGGCGTAGGTACTATTGTTACGTATTTTAAGGGCGTTAGATTCGAAGTAAACAATTTTTGTGACATAGTTGAATTTAAACGTTAATTTATGTTTATTTATCATGAAATATAAAATAAATTTGGACTTAAAAGATGAGTTTTTCGTGTCGAAAACGTTTTGCACCAAAAACATAGAAAAATGTGTTAGAAATCATATTGAATACGAAAATTTCGCTGTTGTTATTGTTTTATGTTATTCTTGTTTATTTTTCCAATTAATATAAACAACATAAGCTAATATTGCAGTCAAAGTATTTGAAATTCAAAATTTCTCTCAGGAAAATGACCAAAAAGTTGAAATTTCAAAAGTTGACTTTTTTTGGCCAACTGTATAAAAAATTACTTTTTCTTTCATAACTGATATTACACATGGCGAATATCGAACGAAGGCTATAAAATTTCCGGCCAAACACTTTTAATTTTCGAAATATTGGATTTTTGTAATTTTGAAGTTTAGATAAACGCCATTTTCTCCGGAACAAAAATTCAAACAATGGATCTAGTGTGCTCAAATTTAATCTTTTTAAAAGCACAAACTTTTTACCAAAAAAAATCAAAAACAAAAATTTTTCCATATGATGCGAACTTTTTGGCGGACACTGTACTAAACCTTCCTCGTAAACTGGAACAAAATCCGTTAGTAGAAAATCGGGCACAGACAGACAGACAGACGCGGGGGACTTTGTTTTATAATATGTATTGATAAGTATTTGCATATTGTGCTCGGAACGTTTCGAGATTACACAATACACATCCGTTCGCAATTGTCTAATCCATTGTTTCCTAATCTGTGGTCCGCGGACCCCTGGGGGTCCGCGAGCATATGTTTGGTGGTCCGCGGTCCCATACGCATCTATCTTACTTAGAGCATTAACAAAAATAAATAAATTACCTACGCCAAACATCTCGTAATTATTAGTTGCAAAAAAGCAGCACCAACCTTCTCATTAATGTTTTTCTACGAAAAAGTTTGTTTTTTGTTTTTTAATTTAATGAAGGAATACTAAAATATAATATTGTCCGAAAATTGCACCTTTTTTTCACTCAGGGGTCCTTGGTAGGGATGTGACATTGAGTAAAAAAAATCGATTATTTAATAATCGATTTTTCTCTTTTCAATATAAATCGATTATTTAATAATCGATTTTTCTCTTTTCAATATAAATCGATTTGTAAAAAATCGATTTTTAAAGAAATAATCGATTTTTGTGAAAAATCGATTTTTTCTATTATTCGAAAAATTGCATACTTTTATAATGAATGAAAACAATTGGAAGGGTATCGATATGAAACTATTTTACATAATACATACAGATGGCGCCATTTTCCGACTGATTAGTTTACGTTTAGTGAACTTATTTTACGTTTTTTCATCCGTCGCACAGATGGCGTTGTTTACAAAAATCGATTAAAACGTGTAATTTGTAAATGTTGGCTGCATTGGGTTTCCCAAAGCCTATATTCTTTCTTAATATTAATATTAATAAAAAAAAAAATAAAAAAAAGTGTAATTTATATAAGCGATTTAAAAGTGTAATTTATATAATCGATTTATAAAAAATCGATTATTATTATTTAAAAATTAATCGATTTATAAAAGATCGATTATTATTATTAAAAAAATCGATTGTTAAAAATCGATTATAAGAAAAAAATAATCGATTAATATAAAAATCGATTATTTTTTCACATCCCTAGTCCTTGGCATTATGCTTGATTTCCTTGGGGGTCCGCGGCTGAAAAAGATTATATTGTATCCAAATAAAGTCGAAATCGTCGGATTAGACTCTAATCCGACGATTTCGACTTTATTTGGATGCAATATAACGGTTTATTAGACAGGTGTGGTGTGGGGTTGAAGTAAGCGGGTTGGAGACAGACAAAAATAAACAGTGTCTGTTGATGCAGACATCGCGACTGGCCGGGGGGCGGCGCGGCGGCGGCGGCTGACACTGTTTCTCCATGCGCGACCTTTTGTTTACGTTCTGAGTTGTGCCTTCTTCTTCCGCCTTGTCGCGTCTCTCCGCTATACGCACTGCAGGACCGGACCAAGGGTTGTAAATTATAGACGCTCGACAACAGAGGTCATATAAACGCGGGACCAAGGGATAAAGTAGAAGCTTTTCGTTCCAACAATAGTGCAGAGAGAGAGATATGTTTCACTTATTTGCTTTTATAAAGGCCCGTTGACACTATGCTAGTTGACTAGCACCAGCTGACTAGCGCTAGTCGACTAGCACTACTAGCGCTGTTTACATATTGGTACCAGCAAATTAATACATTTTACTGTTAATTTGGAAGTTTAGTGAAAATAAGTAATGTACCGGATTTGTTATTTTTTTTTAATTTTACTTTTTTCCAAACTGTATTTGTCTCTTTAGATTCAATTTTTTTCTTTGCCATATTTACTGTCAAATTTTTCATTTTCATTTCACGTTGTATGTATTCGAATGCACTATTCCGCTTATCACGATTTTTGTAATTTCCATCGCGAACATTCCACAAAATTTCGCACTCTTTATACAAAGTAATAAATTTTAAGGTATAACGTTCAGTCCATCTATTAGTTGGCGCCATTTTGAAATCGCACGACTAGCAGCTAAAGTAGAAATGCTTTTAACTTTACTGGTACTAGTCGCACTAGCACGGTACTAGCGCTAGTAACCTGTTTACATTATACTAGTAACATACTAGTCGACTAGCGCTAGTCAACTAGCATAGTGTCAACAGGGTATTAGGAAAATTAGTTTCGTTATTTTAAGTTCGGTATTCAAAGGATGAAACACCATTGTTCTCACTATTCTGTCTGTTTTTCCGTCTCATGTAAATTATAAGTTCCACAATCATGGGCGCACGCAACGGGGGCAGGGGTCATCTGCCACTTCCCCCCAGATCTGGAATCACGAAATAAAGTGTGAAAATTCATGAAGCTTACTTCTTAATAATCCCTTTTATTTCCCGTTATTGAAATTTGGCGCCTGAAAATTTCCCGAATTGTATTTTTGGAATTTTTGGATTATCTATCGTTTATGACCTATAATTGCGGTATGATAAGGGGGCGTACGCAAATTACGCAACGCAAAATTTTCCAATTTTTTGACCCCCCTCACGTACCAGGACCGTAACGCCTGGCCAGACCACTCTCCCTCCCCCCATTCCGTTACGTAACGGGTGCTTTGTGAAAAGTTTTGGGCTTATATTCAGGAAAGAAAGGTTTTCTTACTTCTTAACAATAATTCACTTTTTAATTAGCAATTTAAAAAAATGTTTAAAACATGCAAACATTTTGCTATTTCTGGCAGTTCTAAAATCGTAACGTAACGCAAACCTTGCCCCCCCCTTCCTCACGTACCAGGACCGAAACGCCTGCCCCCCCCCCCCCCAAATTGCGTTACGTAATTTGCGTACGTCCCCTAACCGGATATGTCCATATTAACTCCATAATATATCCACGCGGAGGAAATCGCAAGCAAAAGCTTGTAATATAATAATATCTATTATTGTGTATAAAACATCTCATCCCTCGCTTTACTCGAAAATTCACTTTGCGTAGATATCTTGGAATGCATCCCCAACACAGAACACGGGTTGCCTGTAATTCAAAATAGCGACACTTCTATAATAATTTTTCTGTGAACGTAAATTAGGTATTTAAGTTTAAAAAAAATTATTAATTTTTTAATTTTTTCTAATAATTTAACATACATATTATTGAAAATCGAAAAGAAAAATTTTTTTAAAGCTATAGATAAATTACTAAAAATTAATTAAAATGTATAAAAATTTAAAAAATATCACGTGACTTCAAAACGCGCCAGGAATGTTTGTGACGTCGTTATGTTAAAATGTGTCTGCATTTGTTGGTATTTGTGTATATGTATTACACATACTATCAAAAATAATAAATTTTTAACTTGGTAACCATGGATACAAAGACCATAGATAACATAATGACGTCACACGCGTTCGGATTCTTTCGGCGCGTTATCGGAACTGAGTTTAAAAATTAATTTTTATTTAAATATAACTTTTTAATTAGTAAGCAAAAAAATTAAATGAAAACAGTTTTGCTATAAAACTTGATGTGGTCCTTCCATTTAAGTAAAAAAAAAAATTCGTTTAAAAACCCAATTATAATTTATTCCTTTATGTACAATCGGCATCAATAATTTGTAATGTTAAGGCGAATTTACACGTGATAGTGGACATGAGAATAGCCGAGCGTGTAGCAATGCTGTTGTTTACATGGCGTTGCTATATGGTTCCTCTATTACAAGTCCCCAGTTCCCGGGTTCTAGCCCGAGAGCTGGTAAAAGTGTCAGTTGGATTTTCTATTTATTATAAAAAAAATTCGACTGATGACCAGTCCTATACTTCCCACCTAGTAAATATTTGCAAAAAATAAACACTCTTTTTTTTTATTCTTTGACTAGGCCCAAATAACCTTAGCTGTTGGTGGTCTTTAAAACACAATTTAATTTTTATTCTTTGAAAAAAGCATGGCCCTCTTTTTTGTTTGGTGATCTACTGATGGCTAACTTAATATAGCAAAAATTCGACTGATGACCAGTCCTATACTTCCCACCTAGTAAATATTTGCAAAAAATAAACACTCTTTTTTTTATTCTTTGACTAGGCCCAAATAACCTTAGCTGTTGGTGGTCTTTAAAACACAATTTAATTTTTATTCTTTGAAAAAAGCATGGCCCTCTTTTTTGTTTGGTGATCTATTGATGGCTAGCTTAATATAGCAAAAATCATGGTTACCTTGATTTACGTACAATTTTTATTTTTTTTAGTAAAATATTTTTTTTCTCGAAAACTATACATTTTAGAGAAAAAAAATATTTACATTTTTTTCATATTATAACATCTAGAATTCATTTATATTTTTTTTTACCTATGTTAATACGTGACATTGAGGACGTTTTTTTGAATATCTCAGGATCCACTGAACCGATTTGACTCAAAATCTAATCAGATCTAAGTTAAAGGCTGATAAACACAATAGAACAATCGGCATGCCCGTATGTTGTTCCGTTCTTAAGATATCGAAGGCGAAAAATTGACCACATACACACACACACACATACACACATACACACACACATACAGACATCAGTCAGAAAATGATCTTAAACGATTGCTAGGGTCTCAAAACGTGAAAATCTGTTAAAATCTCGAAATATTGTTTTCGGACTGAATCCATTACTTCCCTACCATAGTAGAGGTGGGAAGTAAAAATCATGGTTACCTTGATTTACGTACAATTTTTATTTTTTTTAGTAAAATATTTTTTTTCTCGAAAACTATACATTTTAGAGAAAAAAAATATTTACATTTTTTTTATATTATAACATCTAGAATTCATTTATATTTTTTTTTACCTATGTTAATACGTGACATTGAGGACGTTTTTTTGAATATCTCAGGATCCACTGAACCGATTTGACTCAAAATCTAATCAGATCTAAGTTAAAGGCTGATAAACACAATAGAACAATCGGCATGCCCGTATGTTGTTCCGTTCTTAAGATATCGAAGGCGAAAAATTGACCACATACACACACACATACACACACACACACACACATACAGACATCAGTCAGAAAATGATCTTAAACGATTGCTAGGGTCTCAAAACATGAAAATCTGTTAAAATCTCGAAATATTGTTTTCGGACTGAATCCATTACTTCCCTACCATAGTAGAGGTGGGAAGTAAAAAATAATTAATTGAAAATATGAATTGGTGCTAGGCCCAAATAACCTTAGCTGTTGGTGGTCTTTAAAACACAATTTTTTAACTTCCCACTGGAAGTTATTGTAATGGGTCCGAAAATCGAAATCAAAAAGGAAAAAAAATTTGTATGTTTCAAGGTCACTACACTATTTTTACACTACTTTTAGAAAGATGTCTGTGTGTGTGTGTGTGTGTACGTACGTACGTACGTATGTGTCCATTTCTTTCTAAGACGAAATCTCGAGAATGAAAAATGATATCGACAACGTTAGGGTGCCAATCGACGCGTATTAACGTAAATATGATCTGAAAGAAATTTTTTCAAAATCGGTTCAGCCGTTCTTTTTTCTTAACCAAATAACCTCCCAAAAAGTAGATTTTACACAATATCTCGCGAATAAAAAATTATATCGACTTCGTAAAGGTGTCAATCGAGGCGTGTTAATGTCATTTTGATCCGACATAAATTTTATAAAAATCGGTTCAGCCGTTTTTTTTTTTTGTTTTTTTAATTATTGATGTTTTAATGATTAAAATGATTACTTTTCTGTGTAATATCTAATTTAATTATTATTATTAAATATTTATCAAACTGGGAAGTTCGTCGTGTGGACCTCAAGGGTCGCACTTTAGTTCTAATAAACGACCCACCTCACGGCTTGTTTAATTTTTTGCACGTGATAGTAAAAAGTTCTCTAATAAAAGCGATCGCGATAGTAACTGTCGTCAGAGTTACTTCTTCAAGAAGTGTTTACACGATGAATTGGATTTTATGGTACTTTCATGATAGTATATAAACTTATGGCCGGTTTATCGTACATTTTTAACCGATTTCAAAAAAAGGAGGTTTCTCAATTCGACCGTATATATTTTTTATGTTTTATGTGTGTTCGCGGATAACTTCGTCGTTTATGAACCGATTTTGAAATTTGTTTTTTATTTGAAAGGGTATATACTTTCAGATTGGTCCCATAGAAATTTTATCAAAATCAGTTTAGTACTTCGGCTGATTTTAATAAAAGTAAGTAACAGCGTGTGATTCTTTAAGATAAATGTTACTTTTTGACACTAAAAAGTAAAAAATAAAAAACTTTATAAAAAAAAAAAAACCTCCTTCAAAAAGGCACTAAAAAGAGGAAAATAATGAAATTTTGAGGTCTGTGCCAATTAAAATATGAAGTCGGTTAAAAAGTATAGTATATAGATTAATATCTTCTTTTTAACTAACTTCATATTTTAATTGGCACAGACCTCAAAATTTCATTATTTTCCTCTTTTTAGTGCCTTTTTGAAGGAAGTTTTTTTTTGTTAAAAAGTTTTTTTAATCACGATGTTTTTAATCACGATGTTTTTTAATCACACTGTTAAATTTTGACAGCTACGTGTTCAATGGTTGCTGTTTCGTTATCATAGCAACCCGTCATTTAACAGTGTGGTTAAAAAACATTGTGATTATAAAATGTACGATAAACCGACCATAGCTGCAGTTAATTCCGTTAATTATAGCCATTACTCTCGTGGTGATTATGTCGTTGGAAATGGAAAATAATGATAAAATAATAAAAGAAAGTTCCTTCTGGTGCCCGTGCCAATAGACCTTCGAACTTTTGCTTTTTCTTTGTTATACAGTGTGTCCACAGACTCATCCTCAACATGGGAATCTCCGTTGTTATGGGAGATAGAGATTTGGTTAAATGAGACAAAATGTGCAGAATCTCCAGTACTACTACCATGCGTAGTCAAACTTTCCATATTTTGCTTGGTTCGCGACCGACAGTTGAAAAACGAGATTTACCCATTTTCGTTTTTTGTTTATAACTCGCTTATCAAGTAAGTTAGAAAAAAAATATTTTCACTTTCTTAAGACCCTTTTTTAAGAAGATTTCAAATCTCTTCTCATATTTTTATTTACTTTTATAGTTTTAGAGATACGTGTATTAACTTTGTTTTTTTAAATACACGTCAAAGATGGCCATGACACCATTCGAAAGAGATTTTTTTTCTCTTTAATTTGATATCAGAGTTGATGAATTTATTTTCAAAAATAACAGAGTTATACGTAAAACACTGATTTTTAATAGTAGGCTATGCTAAATTAATTGATAAAACAACAGAAGGCTTAGCAAACAGTTGAAATTCGCGTTGGCTTAGTAAACGGCTGTTTTGTTTTAGCTGTCAAAGTGTAGTTTGTTGCTAATTTGTCAGTTTACTTAAGTGATTTATTAAATTTACTTTTGCTATCATGGAACCATTTTGTAACAATGAAAAATTTGATATGTTATCTTGTTACATTCTATGTCACAAAAATTCGACCAAAGCTGCGGAAATGTACTTCGATCAGTATCCAGAACGAAGACAACCTCATTCGTCTATTTACAGAAACTTACGAGTAAATTTAATAAACTATGGATCATTTAAAAAGCCGTTTACTAAGTCAACGCGAATAAGTGAAGAAGACAAAACTACTGTTTTACGATCAATTGTTGAAAATCGCTTATTTTTCATTGTTACAAAATGGTTCCATGATAACAAAAGTAAATTTAATAAATCACTTAGTAAAGTGACAAATTAGCAACAAACTACACTTTGACAGCTAAAACAAAACAGCCGTTTACTAAGCCAACGCGAATTTCAACTGTTCGCTAAGCCTTCTGTTGTTTTATCAATTAATTTAGCATAGCCTACTATTAAAAATCAGTGTTTTACGTATAACTCTGTTATTTTTGAAAATAAATCCATCAACTCTGATATCAAATTAAAGAGAAAAAAAATCTCTTTCGAATGGTGTCATGGCCATCTTTGACGTGTATTTAAAAAAACAAAGTTAATACACGTATCTCTAAAACTATAAAAGTAAATGAAAATATGAAAAGAGATTTGAAATCTTCATAAAAAAGGGCCTTAAGAAAGTGAAAATATTTTTTTTCTAGCTTACTTAATAAGCGAGTTATAAAGAAAAAACGAAAATGAGTAAATCTCGTTTTTCAACTGTGGGTCGCGAACCAAGCAAAATATGGAAAGTTTGACTACGCAGGGTAGTAGTACTGGAGATTCTGCACATTTTGTCTCATTTAACCAAATCTCTATCTCCCATAACAACGGAGATCCCCATGTTGAGGATGAGTCTGTGGACACACTGTATATTGTATAACGAATATTTCTAATTTTTTGCCGAAGCTCGGAAGATTTCGTACATACATTTAATAAATTTTATCGACCGACTTATTTTTTGGTACGTCCTGCAAAAATCTTTACACGTATAGATAGCTGTATAGTTAAGTTGGTCGGAAATTATTCTGAAACGTATAAACTTTAAATCGTTTATTTTTGTATTTGTTGTTGCTAGTTATACATATGTTAAGTCAAGGAAAAAACGAAAAAATCACCTAGAAAACCGGGAAAAGTCAGAGAAATTTGTTCTGGAGAAAAAGTGGCCACATTGTTATATGAAGACGATGCCATTTTGATATACATCGATTGAATATTATGAAATTGTTGGGTTGTGTTCAGAATTCAGATGGAATTAATCTTTAAAATGCACCGTCACACAGTTCTATTTTTAGGGTTCCGTTCCTCCTAACGCAACCCTAATATGAGGCAGTCTTTGAGCGCTGACTCACCGGCTGTGTGACCTGTAAATTAAGATAGAATTTTAGTTTTCATACAGGCACTTCAAAATCCAAATTCAGCTAGTCTAGAGTATAAAGTACACAGTTTATCCAGTACCTACGTTATATTATGTACCCACTCAATAGGGAAAAAATGAATTATTATCGATTTAAATACAGATGTCCAGGAAAACTTCCGTAAGACTTAAACGGTGATAGGTCTGACCATATGCTATCAAAATAACAAAACATAACCGCAGTAAAAACTTCGAGATTTTCGAGATATTTAAACTTGTTTAAAACATGAAAAACGCTTGTCCCCGACCATAAAGGTACGTGCAGTATGGAACTGGGATTCTAGATGGTAGCGTAGATCATAGCAGGGCTTGCTTAAATTAATGCGTTATATATGCAAGCGTACACAACGAAGCAGTGAGTGTAGCAGGTATAAGCGCTGTTACAAGAGCTGATAGATACAAGAATGTATCTCATCATTCTTTCAGCGCGCTGACTACTACAATCAACGTGTGACAGCTATCAAATGGCCGTTACAAGTTACGACTAATTGTTCTTCCGCACTTATTGGCATGCTGTGACAATTTTGCCAGTTTTTATTTTATTTGTTTTGAGTTTTTACTAAGACGTATTTAAAAGTGTTAGGTTTCATACGTAAATATTCAAAAAAAACGCATTGGGTAAAATTTTAATTCTTGGTATAAATGATGAAATTCGCCATGTTTAGATCGTTTTCTATTAGTTTATATGGTAACTATGGAAATCATTAATGCTGCAACTTCATCCTGTTAAATTTTCATGACGCGATGCGCGCGCATCGTAAAAATTAATTCTCATCATTTTTTCGTAACGCGCCAAAAGAAGTATAACTTCAAAAATTTAAATATCTCGAAAACAATAAAGATTTTATTTGGTCAGATCTATATCACTGGTTAAAGTTTTACGGAAGGTTTCCTGGACGCCTCAGTAAGTCGCAGCCTTACAAAATTATTTTGAAAATTATATTATTTCGTAAGCAAGTAAGTAATTTAATGAATGAATTGCATCATTATTGGTATTTATCTGTAAAAGACTATATGAAGCGATTTAAAAAATAGCGTCACATTTCGTTTTCCCTATCAGTGACGGGCGGCGTCCCAGCTCTTTTTTGAGCATATCGGGGCTGTTTAATTTAATGTCGTTTTAAAATTAACGACCGACGGGAGGAGAATTTTGGCGTGACTGATATGAACGAGGGGCAAAGGCTCTGCAACCGGGTCCTGCATTAGAAGAGTACGCGTAACGCCGTCGGTCGATCGGCTGAATTGTTGACTGCTTATCGGCTGTGCCTTGTGGTGGGTTTTGTTGCAATCAATACCGAGGGGCAGGCCAGGCCATTGCCAGTGGTAGCACGCATCATTTTATTAACCCTTCAGTGGACGCGTCGATTACTCAGTTGTACTGGCGATTCGCCAGAGTTGACAAGATAGGCGCCGTTTATAGCGTCTACCGCAATAATTCCTAAACTCGCGACGCTCCAGAGCCGAACTTGTGCCTGTTGGGCGTCGCGTAAAAAGCGAGCGAACCGAACAATAGTCGAGCGTGTAGCATGCAACAACGTTGTTGATAATGGTGATGCCAATTGCCATGGATCCTGTTAAATCAGGGTGGCCAACCTGGATAAGTCAGCGAATTTTACTGGTCAGAGAAAGTCAGGGAATTTTGGTAGAAGTCAGGGATTTTGTGAAAAAAATGGCCAAGTGCGAATCGGAGTCGTGCACTGAGGTTCCCCACCTGCATTGAACAAATTTTGTGTGTGTTTTAAAGACCACCAACAGCTAAGGTTATTTGGGCCCAGCACCAATTAATATTTTCAATTCATTATTTTTTTTTAATAATAAATAGAAAATCCAATTGACACTTTTACTGGGCTTGAGAATAGCCGAGAGTGTAGCGGCGCTGTTGTTTACATGGCGTTGCTATGGTTCCTCTATTACAAGTTCCCAGTTCCCGAGTTCTAGCCCGAGAGCTGGTAAAAGTGTCAATTGGATTTTCAATTTATTATTAAAAAAAAAAAAAAAATAATGAATTGAAAATATGAATTGGTGCTAGGCCCAAATAACCTTAGCTGTTGGTGGTCTTTAAAATACAATTAAAGACACTTTTACTAGCCCTCGGGCTAGAACCCGGGAACTGGGGACTTGTAATAGAGGAACCATAGCAACGCCATGTAAACAACAGCACAGCTACACTCTTTGAACAAATTTTGGTCGACCAACTTAACTAATTGCTATATGGCGCCATTCAAAATGTTTGCACATAGCTGGATAGCTAAGTTGGTCGGAAATTTCTCGACCTACCTACGTTTATATTTTGTATACGTACGAGGCCTTTAACTCCAAACTGCCTCTTACTTACTAAACATATTTTGGCCTTATTTGGGATTTGATTAAGAAGGACTTCTCGAGATTTGGGGCCCCCCAGGATCAGAGGCCCGGGGCGAGCCGCCCTCTCCGTTCCCCCCTTAGTCCGCCACTGCAATGTCTAGTAAAATTATTCAATATTTCAGTACTTTTGTAAAATATTTCATGGTGGTCGGTTTTTTTTGCCGGTGAGTGTATAATAATATATGGCCGAACTGTATGAAAGTCGTCCGACAAACAGCAATTCTAATCAGCGATGTGGAACATAGTTTGTAAGTGCGCAAAGCTATAGTCGACGGCCGAACTGTTTGGACACCGTCCGGCAAACATTGATATATTGCTTACACTACACACTACAGTTTACTTACACAAACTCTACATCTATAAAATGTTATAAATTGACATTTACAGAATAATATAATGGGATATGTTTTTCGTTGCAGTGGTACACAATTAGCGTTAGATATTTAACGTAAACGCAGCAGTTTCGTGTCCGCGCTGTGTAACATTCCGGGTGTGGAAGCTCATAGACAACGTTAAAAACATCGGATTATTGGATGTTTTCAACTATCGAATGTCGTATTATCGAGCTTGTATACTGTACTGTTCAATAGCTAAGGGTTAACGCACACATGCTACTTTTTGTCGCTCGATTTTGCGTGTAAGTCGCTTGAGAATCGTCAGATCTGGCTACTATAGCTCATACATTTAGAGAAAACCAAATCCTAACGGAAACATGCGCACAAAAACTGGTGGGAGAAGTAGTCAATGGTATACGCAGAACAGATTCTGACGCACAGGCGTAGGTGCTGGGGGCTTAATTAAATCCGATTTTTTCATTAATTTAATAAATGGAATTAATAAAATTTTGTAAAATCATTCTTATTTCATATTTCTAAAGGAAATAAAATGTTAATAAACATACATCACTGATTCAAACACAATTCAATACTCGATTTTTTACATATAGGTAACATAACCTGAACAGTGATAACAAGTAAAAAGTGCACTGACATGTACACATAAACTGACGCACTCCTTCAAAAATAGAATAGACCAGTCCGAACCAAATCTGGTTTCTGCGCATGAGGCGGTTAAGTTTTCTTTAAATGTATGAACTATAATAGCGTATATGTGGTCCACTCTTCGATGAAATACATAACTGATATAGACTTGCCATATACGTCCGGATTTAGTCCGGATTTGGTAACTTTTGTCAGGACTCGTAATTACGTCCGGATTTTTAATAAATAAAAATAAAAACCAACAGAGTTTTATTAAAGAAAGCCCTTACGTCTGAAAAGTACCTACGAATGGTACTCAGAATCAGAAGGAGCCAAACGAAGACGTAATAATGAAGCTGGGGATGAAGAAGGACCGAGTCAGTAGCAATTTATATAATAATAATTAGTACAACATACATATTATGTTGATTTTGAATTTTTTAATTACTAATATCCACCTACCTCATCGTCACCTCTTCTGTACACTCTTCAGAAGTTTTACTCTTATTTTTCCCAATTTCTACAACCGACATTTGAATTAAAATGCCAAAAAAATTTTTCGCGGCTCGCGCTTCACGGTCGCCGCGATTTATCCCTAGATCTGCTGGACCGTCCGGACTTAACTCTAACAAATTATGGCAACCCTACTGAAATTTCGTCAGATCGCGATTTAGTATCCTAAATCGCGCGTTTTCGATAGAAAAAGTAGCACGTGGGCGCTGGGTCTTAAACGGATTTAGTATAAATTTTCATGGTTTCCGGGCTTGTAGGCCGTGGTCCGGTGGTATATCTACCTGACGTTTCGTCTACAACTGCGGTAAACATTCTCAAAGGCGATGTGGCAGCGGTCGAAGTGTCCTCCTTGGAGGCTCACAGGTCAGTGTGTCAGTGACTGGTGTCCTCCCTTCTTTTATGCCTAGTACCAGTGTGTTCTCTGTTCGGTCGTAGTCCGTCTCTCTGTAATTGGTCAACTGCGCAGTGTGTAGTGGTGGGGGTGAGTTCTCTACTCGGTCGTATTCCGTCCTTGTACGATTGGTCATTGGTTTTGTATCGCCTTTGAGAATGTCTACCGCAGTTGTAGACGAAACGTCAGGTAGAAATTCCACCGGACCACGGCCTACAAGCCCGGAAACCATGAAGACTTGGAACAATGCCGGCCGTGAAAGCTTGCACACCTGGATTTATTATAGTTTTTACAGTGTGAAAAATCGTTTGATACGCCTCTGTCAGTGGATACAGTAATGCCTAGATTTGAACAGGTGTTTTTCCATAAGTTGATCGGTATAATACGTAAGACTGTATTTTGATGGTCGTTTGTACTATAATAGCAATCGATGTGCATTTGTCGCTGTCACCTGTGTCTAACACCGGGAATTGATTTTTTGTCACAATAAATAAGTATAAGTATAACGTTCTACCTGTTGTAGATAGAACAATACAAATTAAAGCACGATGATAGATTTTTTCTTTTCTTCTTTATTTTAAAGAAAATTTGTTAAAAATTATAATATTTGGAACACTCTTTCCATTTTATTTTTGTTAGGTGCTTTAAAGTTTTGAAAAAAAAGAGATTAATAAAAATGTGTCATCTCTAAATAGTATAAAATGTAAAGTTTTGAAGTGGGTGAAAATCGCGTTCAAAGAATCCGTTACTTACATACATACATACAGGCAGGTGGAACTAATATAAGCGTGTTAAAAACAGAGGTTATCAATTCGAGACGTACATTTTTTTATGTTCGTTATGTTTCTCGAGGGGTTGACCCAGTGGCGGACTAAGCCCCTCAGAGGCCCGGGGTGGCAAAACTAAATGAGGCCCCCGGTGTGTTTAAAAATCGATGTATTTCGTAAAAAATGAATAATATAGATGTAATGGCTGACAAAAAAATCAAATATTTATAATAAAGGTTGGTAGGTAAGTAACCTACCTACGTTTATATTTTGCATACGTAGGTACGGGGCCTCCAACTCCAAACAGCTTCTTATACTTACTGAATATATTTTGGCCTTGTTTGGGATTTGATTAAGAAGGACTTCTAGAGATTTGAAGACCCCCCAGGATCAAAATTTTTCCAAAAACCAGAAATAAAAAATAATTTATATCTAGGAAGACGTAGGATGAAATGTCGCTAAATCCGTCGAAATTGCGGATTCAATTTTTTTCACCTCTTCATTCCTATGGTCACTCGCACGAGATTACAAAAATATTTTGCAGATAAAGTAACTAACATTAACGATGAGCATAGCGACTAGCGAGCGGTGAGTCGGCGTGGTGTGGCGGACACCTTACGCTCCCCTCACGAACCATTTTGCCAAAATTAATTACATTTACCAACAAACAATGGGAATTATCAATAACAACCGGTTAGTTTTATAGATCTTCCGAGATTTATCACTTTAATAACTGGATGATTTGGCTATTATTAGGGGGGGGTCTGTCTTACCTTACGGGAGAAAAAGACCGTCTTATCAGCGCCTTTATTGAATGATTTGTGTCATTTTATGGAACTAAAAACATAAACAAAATAAAGTACTAAACCTATGGTATTTATAGATAATATCCATTCCTGGCACCTAGTGGCAAAAATGGTAACTAATAAAATGATGCGTCAACAAAATTTTTTAATAAGTATAATAGGCATGGTAATTTTTTCTCGTTCTATAATTCAGTGAAGTTTAAATCAGGGGGAATGTTTCATAAATGCTAGCAAAGGAATACATTATTATCTAAATATTATCCCGCGACTAAAGCGACATACACATTTTAATAGAATTGAGATTGTTTTAAATGTGTAGGATCAGAACCACTCTTATGTTTTGAATCAGCTATAACTCACACATACTTATTTCAAGCTTTTGAATTCTGCTACCAGATGCGACTGTCAAATCTGGCCTTCAAAAGGCGAGTCGCTCGTTTAGTACAGCCACAACTTATCTGTATACAGGGTGAGTTCGACCACCCGTATCAGTCGTTTTTTTCGAAAACGGTTAGTCGTAGAGAGTTGTGTCAAAAATTTGTATTATAAAAGCCCTAATAAAGAATCGAATGGTGATAATTTTTTTTCCCGGGAAGGTCGGCTTCCCTATTAGTTTGCTCCAGAATGTCCAGAACTCCGGAATTATAAATGTAACGATAGGTCGAAAGTGGTATTGTTGAAAAGATCTTTAAAAAATAAGCAAGTTTTGTGGGAAAATTTTTTTTATTACTGTCACCCCTGTTAAGTAATATTTGTTTGAAATTACTAAATTAAAATGTCATATTAACTAACTTTTTAAAAGTCCGCATTTAAAATCTAGTTACCTATCTATCGATCATTAAACACTGAAGAAGTATTTTGGGATTTTTCGGGATTTTGGGGCGAATTTTTGGGATTTTTCGGGATTTTGGGGCGAATTTTTGGGATTTTTCGGGATTATACTCACAGTATAACCAGAAGAGCTCAGTAGTATGTATTAAAGAGTAAATGGAAGACAGTTTGAACACTTGTGACAATGTCTAAGGTTGCTAGATTTTTAATGCCGACTTCGATCGTTATTATGAAATTTTGATTTAATAATTTCAAACGGTTGTTACTTAACAGGGGTGGCAGTAATTAAATAATTTTCCCTACAAAACTTGCCTATTTTTTAAAGAGCTTTTCAACAGCACCACTTTCAACCTATCGTGCTTTCTAAAATTCCGAAATTTTGAACATATAATAATTTATATTTATACTTATAGAAATTTACAGGGGTGGCAGTAATAAAAAAAATTTTCCTACAAAACTTGCTTATTTTTTAAAGATCTTTTCAACAATACCACTTTCGACCTATCGTTACATTTATAATTCCGGAGTTCTGGACATTCTGGAGCAAACTAATAGGGAAGCCGACCTTCCCGGGAAAAAAAATTATCACCATTCGATTCTTTATTAGGGCTTTTATAATACAAATTTTTGACACAACTCTCTACGACTAACCGTTTTCGAAAAAAACGACTGATACGGGTGGTCGAACTCACCCTGTATATGTCATCTGTGCTATTATTAATAATAACCGGTTATTATTCATAGTTACCAACTTACAACACTGACCGTAACATTTACATTAGATCTTATGGCTCATAGCCTACTACAAAATTGTAAATGTTCTCAATGTTATTTCCCCTATGTTACCTTTTCTAAGCCACACACGGTATATAGGTAACATTATTATGTATTTTATAAATAAACGACATTCGCGCAGTGAACGATATTTATTAATGTTATGAATAGGGGTCGCCAAATTCTTGAAAATTTCAAGATCTTGTCTTGATCTTGTCTTGATTTCAAGACAAGATCAAGACAAGAAGTAATTTTAGATTTCAAGACAAGACAAGAAATGTTATGTCAATACCAAGATTTCTTGTCAAGAAAACAAGAAATCTTGAAATATCTTGACTAACAATGAAAACGCTAAAACGTATATTTATTTGTGAAAAAGATAACATATTTTAACATAACATAACGTATTATTTTAGATTATTGAACACGTTTTTTGCTAGACCGATTCACAAAAATGTAAATTAAAAACAATAAATGAAAAAACTCGGGTCGCAGTGCCAAACACTGCCGTCAATAATATAGTGTATTTGCTAATAAGGTCTTGTGGCTTTATTATGTGAACTTAAGTTTGTTTTTAGACAAAATCAAAAAATTTAACTCCTTAATACATTCCTTAAAATAATATTATTTTTCTTAATTTCAATATTATTATCTACAATGCAACCTCTGTACCAAATTAAATACACCCGTCAGCAAATAAATCACTATCCGCGAACTAGTGTTTTCATAAAATTTGTAAGTCCGGTCCTGTTGTGCCGATTTTGTTAAAATTTTAGCAACACATTTTAATCTCTACCAAAGGGTTAAATTCCAATTTTGAAACAATTCTGAGATTTTTTTCGGTATTTTTGGGCCCAAAAACTTTTTTCAACTCCTAAAAACTACCCTTGAAATGGCCCGATCGGGCCCATTTTAAATAGGCTTCGTGCGGTGATGGGTTCCAATGTGTGTACCAAATTTCGTTTAAATCGATTAAGTCTGCCGAGAGTTATCGTGTACACACACACACATATATAAGCCATGAATTAAGGCACATAAGACTTCTTATGGAGTCAACGCCTAGCCGATTTCTTGGCTTTGTTATTGTTAAAGCGGGTCTTGAAAATAGCCTTTCCGCAGGTATACCTACAGATGTAAGATGTTGCTGGCGTTCCGAGAAAATCCTTGGCCATTTTCGATAACGACGGGTAGACATTTTCGTGTCTTCTCCACCAATCAAGTATATTCTCAGAATTTTCTGTCCTAGGCTCATTTAAGTATTTTTCAATTTCATAATTCCAAGATTCTGAGATATTTGCGTTCGTCAGAAAACAAATAAAGATCGGGGAACCACCAGATTGCCGTGTTAGCACGCAACGCAATAAAAAGTTCGCCGGCGAGGAATCACCATGTACGGTGTCACCGGTTAATCAAGAAATTTCAAGATCTTGAAATTTCTTGAGTCAAGACAAGACATAAGATGTCAAGAAAACGTCAAGACAAGATTTTTTAAGATTTCTTGATTTTTTTTCAAGACAAGACAAGAAGTTACTGTCAAGACAAGAATTCTTGTCTTGTCGACCCCTAGTTATGAAAGGACATTTGAAAACACGGTCTTGTTGAGCAACGATCGATAGGCGCAGTGATAACTCGATACGAATATTTTGTTGCTATGACATTATAACATTATTTTGAGAATAAAGATAAATAAATTTATAAATAGAGATTAATGCGTTGTCTAAAATAATGAAGCGACCTTGAGTTTGTGTTTACACAATCTTCATAAATTATTATTGTAATGTTTTGTTTTCTTAACATTTTTGTAAAAAATTGTAAAATTCAGGCTATTTCACTTAATCGTCGTTTATTCTTAGTTTTCTTTAGTTTATGTCGATGACCCGTATTGAATACCTACATCTTTTTCTGTACTTAGTATAAAAGGAAGTCATGGTAGGTGTGTCTGTTCGTCTGTATGTACCGGCTAATCTCGAGAACTACTGAACGAATTTGTATGCGGTTTTTACCATTCGATAGTTTATTTCTTGGGGGAGGTTTGAGTTTTTAATAACTCCCCGGATGCAAATCGAATTGAACAGATTTGAATGCGGTTTTAACCATTCGACACTAAGGTAAAAGGTAGAGTTCCCGCGGTGAGAGATGAAGCCAGGCACGTCATCAATAATATGCTAGTGAACGCCAGCTTGCCCGCAGACAGTGCCGTGTACACAAAACTGCACATTGGATTTTATGACGTTAGGTACAATTTTGGTAAACTGCTATTCATGACAATAAACAGCCATAGCAAGCTAGAAGGCGGGCGCAATGCATTCACGTAACTATGGAGGGTAGAGTTAAGGAGAACACTCTCATATGGATGAACAGTTGCAAAAGTGTCCATCTGTAAGCTGTAAATAACAGTTCCAAATCTCTCCAGAGTGGCGCTAAAATAGCAAGAGAGTATGAAATGAACTTAGCAGTTATTGACTGAGTGAAGTGCGCTGAGGTGAAAAATTTAATATTTTTGATGACTAGAGTAGTTATAACAAAACTGCAGTATACAAAACCTCAACTGTTTGCGTAGTCCAAAAGTTAAAAATAGTTTTGTAAATATAACCTAAAATAACTACTGTCAGATAACGTGGACGGTGATTTAATTTCCATGGTCTGTTTTACATCAGAAATGTCAGTTTTTTAATAATTTTTATTAGAGAATTCTACTTTTGAAGAAATTTCAAAAATTATTATGTGGAATTTTTATAAAAAAATGAAAAGAATATAATTGATTGACAAATTCAAGTATGTATTTGCAGGTGTTTTAAATTTTGCGTTTGTAATTTTTTATAAAAGCAATCATTGTTAAAAAATTAAATAATTTTTCAGGCGTTCATTTATATTGGGATTATCTTTATTTACTATTTTATGCATCATTACAAGTTTACCAATGATATTTGACTGTTTTTCTTTTGAAAAAAGCGTCATTTAAAAGCGGAAGTTATGCTTTTCTTCTTTACTTCACTGTCCTACTCTAGTATTATTTGGCGCATCCTTTAAAATTTACACTCTTGCTATTGTGGCGCCACCAATTTATCGCCTTTTGACGGACGCTTTTTCATATGCAGAGAGAGTTCTCCTTACCTCTACACTCCATACACGTAACTATGACGCGGTGGCTTTCATCTTTCGCCGCGCGAGGTCTATAGAGGAGCTATCTGCTATACCATAATACCGTATGGCGTATACAACTGCTTATACAAAGTTGAAGCCAGGTCTGACGTCACATGGCCGAGTAAACATGGCGGCAAAACACGGGATGGATTGGAAATATTTTTCTCTTCTTTTTCTCCTCCTCCTCCTCCTCCTCCTCACATATAAAATGAGGGCCGAGGAAAAATGGTGACTGGCTTTACTTTTAAATGATTGTAGCGCCTCCATAACCTTTAAACTCAGTGCTATTCGATAACTTATTTCTTGAAAAAAGTTTAGGCTTATACCAAAATCTGCGCACGAGGCTCGCGGACCTGCGCCTTACAAAATGAAAATGGCGCCAAATTCAAAGTTTAGGAGTTTGCCACTTTTAGGTTTTATAGTGATGATCAATAAAATTATAAAACTACGAAATTATGCTCAGGTTAGTAGCGTAGCGCAAACTCTGAAGGCCCACGCAAAATTTATTTTGGGCCCCTTATCATGATACATTTTGCAGTTTATAGTACATACTACGTTTGCAAAAGTAGTTAATTATCGCTAATGACCTCAGTTGTCGAGCGTCTATAATTTACAGTAGTTAATTATGTATATCGACCTGGTTGGGCCCCTATGATGGCTGGGTCACCCCGCCACACTGGACATGCGGGGGTGTACGTTATGTCACTGCAGGCATAGGTAGGTCGAGAAATCGCAGGAAAATCTATGAGGAAAACACAAATCCAAACAGTCAGACACGCAACGAACACGATGTGAGGTTAGGTTTCCTTTGTTGTTTCTACTAAAATTTGGGCAGTTCACGTAAGGAAACGAAAACTGCCGATCGTAGTTGGCAGTGACGAACGAAATATTTACACCGCAACAGCGCGCAGGTCCGGCAGCCCCGAATCGACCGTATTGAATTGTTCAAATGCGAGCAAATTTTTCGCGCATGTCAGCTTGTCTGGCATTTCGGATATTGATGACCCGACCCGGATTCGCCCGGGTACAAATTGGATTGAAATCAGGTTTGTGTCAAAATCGGTGTGAAATATAATATTATTAACTTCGAATGTACGAGCGAAATGAGTGAGTAAAGTATTAAAAATAATTATAAATTAGAGCGAAGCGAGTACACCTGGACGAAGCCGGACGTGGCATCTAGTATAAATTTAAAGTTGTAACCGGGACTCTGTCGTGTTTCGTTTTCTTACGGGACTATCAAATATTTTATCACAGTAAATGTCACTAATCCGGTCGTCAGTAAAGTCCTAAATGCATATTTGACGTATTTACATTACTTTCCTGTATCTTTCCAGTAGTCCGGCCGTGCGCCGAAACCGAACGCGCTGGATTAATGAGATGCTACGTGTACCTAAATGGCAGAACGCGTTATCAGAATCATTCAAAAACGGCTGCAGCGATTATTCCTTTAACACTAAAAATATAGCGGAAAAAACAATTTTGACCAGGATTTTATGTGGCCACCCTGGAAAAAAAAAAATTAAACAAGCCGTGAGGTGGGTCGTTTATTAGGACTAAAGTGCGACCCTTGAGGTCCACACGACGAACTTCCCAGTTTGATAAATATTTAATAATAATAATTAAATTAGATATTACACAAAAAAGTAATCATTTTAATCATTAAAACATAATTATTATTTAGTTTTAACAATAATTTTAAAAAAAACGGCTGAACCGATTTTTATAGAAGTTATGTCGGATCAAAATGACGTTAACACGCCTCGATTGACACCCTTACGAAGTCGATAAAAAATTTTATTCGCGAGATATTGTATAAAATTTACTTTTTTGGAGTCTATTTGGTTAAGAAAAAAGAACGGCTGAACCGATTTTGAAAAAATTTCTTTCAGATCATATTTACGTTAATACGCGTCGATTGGCGCCCTAACGCAGTCGATATCATTTTTCATTCTCGAGATTTCGTCTTAGAAAGAAATGAACACATACGTACGTACGTACATACACACACACATACATCTTTCTAAAAATAGTGTAAAAATAGTGTAGTGACCTTGAAACATAAAAATTTGCTATAGGTACATTTTGATTTCGATTTTCGGGCCCATTACAATAACTTCAGCAGAAAAACCAATTTTGACCAGGATTTTATGTGGCCACCCTGGAAAAAATTAAATAATGATAAAAAAATTAAATCAAATGCAAAATAAGGACTGAAATTTGAAAAACATGGAAGTTTTTAGTAAGCACTGTCAATTTATTTGTAATCAATACTGTTTGCCTTAAAAGTGACGTATTTCTCTTATCACATCGAGTGAAGAGTATTGATAAGATAATATAGTAAGTTTGAAAGATTTATAAATTTTACATTGGATGACAGAAACGCGTCTTGTTATGTCAATGAAATTTCCAAATAATTTTGTTTTATTGATTTAAAATGATGCTTTAGTTCTCCTTATTTATACTACATATACGTCATAAATTATGTTAAATATTATACAAATATGTAGTTTGCAAAAGGTTTGGCATAACAGGGGATACAGTAGAGCTCCGATAACCGGACATTCTGGTATATCCGATTTACATCGTGGACTATTTTAAGAAGTGTCGTCGTTGCTATTTATAGTATTGAGATGCGCGCGCATTTATTGAAGTTATACTTCTTTAGCGAGGGTAATGAATTGGGTTGACCTCGACTCAAAAATTAATTAAACGCTGACAGGGATAAAATGGCTCTATTGCTCTAACGATTTGGATGAAATTTACTGAAAAGGGGTTTTGGGGGGCAAAAAATCGATCTAGCTAGGTCTCATTTCAGGAAAAATTCGTTTACTTAAGTATAGATTTTATAAATCAGTTTTTTGACGTTTCAAAATTGTGTAATAGATATTGTAAGCGGGCCTCCTCGGCAAGAAATAAACTTCATAAAAATTACTAAAAACTTAAAGAAATATGACTGGTAACAACGTTGACGTATGTAGTATAAGGGCTTCATCAGTTAAAATTAATAACTACCTAGTGCAGGGGTCGGCAACCTTTTGAGACGGAAGAGCCAAAAGTTACAATTTACAAAATTTCCCAGTTTTTAAAGAGCCACTAACATTTTTATTTCAATATTATGGTATTTGATTAGGATTAGGTATATAAAAAAAAGTTCTGACTGCGACCGTTGACGACACAGTGCACCAATAACTAAACAAATAGAACAGTGTTGCCACATTTAAAAATTGTCAGCTGTCCGTATACTCTCTACTCCACCTATTCTCACTGTTCTCTGTTGAGCGTTTTTATCGTGTTTAAAGTTTTTTTTTGCAGTATAATGTTTTTTATGAGTTTTGAAAATAAAATAGTATAATTATTAATATTTGCGCATGGAACTGGAGAGCCGCATCTTGACATCATAAGAACCGCAGGTTGCCGACCCCTGACCTAGTGTCATACATTTATTTATTAAAAAAGCTTTACCATAAAATTTTTTGTTCAGAGGCCTCGAAATGGAAAATCTACCTCAGTTAATATTAATCCGCCACTGCTTATGATCGCCCAAATGTAAAATTTCAACAGGTTTATGGCCGGTTTATCGTACATTTTAATCAAGGTATTTTTTTAATCACACTGCTAAATTTTGACAGCTACGTGTTCATTGGTTGCTGCGTTTCGTTACCATAGCAACCTGTCATTTAACAGTGTAATTAAAAAAACGTGATTAAAATGTACGATAAACCGGCCATTACATTGTAAGAAATAAGAAGGCCGATTACATAGATTATTGATGGTCCATTTGTAGCCAGCGATTAATCTGGTAATAGGCACACAAAGAGACAATGGCGTTGCAAACAGGTATCGCCTGCACATCGCATAGATTCCATAAAAACACATTGCGCATGCGTGGTTAATAATTTTATATTAATTTGTTTTGTATTCATCCATTTTATATATGTAACTATACGTTTTATTTTGTAATTTTTACACACTTTATTGGAATATTACACAAATTATGTAATTTTAATTTACTTTATGTAAAAATCACAAGCTTGTTTTAACTTTACAGTAAAAGTCCAAGTTTTTATGAAGTTTTCTGTGTAAAAATAAATAACAATGTAAAATCACTTAGAAAATCGAGCGAATTCTACCTTAACTTTCAAAGTATTTTTACATCCATTTTTTACAGTGTAGACGTTCCTTGGTCCCTATACGTCGAATAATTGGGTCTCTACGGTATAAAATAATACGCTCGTATCACAGTGCGGATAA
The DNA here is from genome assembly GCA_039654895.1 of Mongoloraphidia duomilia. Lineage (NCBI taxonomy): Eukaryota > Metazoa > Arthropoda > Insecta > Raphidioptera > Raphidiidae > Mongoloraphidia > Mongoloraphidia duomilia. Next base: position 42,101,818 of record CM077518.1, on the reverse strand, counting down.
TAAGGTCTCCTAACCCCTCATTTAACGATATCAGCTCGTACCAAAGCACACAAAAGCATCGCATTTCCATAAATAAGCGGTTAGGGTCGTCATTATCCAGTCTTCAGTTATAACCACTGACCGTAAAATAACAGCAGTAGAAGTTGTCTGTACCTACTCATGTGTAGTATCAGCGTTCTAAGCGCAACATGTGGGACATAAATTTGTAAACCCTTGTCAGTAAGAATACTAATACTGAATCTCTGTGATTTTATTTATTTGCGGGGTTTTTGAGGGGTTGTGATTATTCAAAAAGAAGTGGTTGCATGCTATCAAGGGTAAAAACTTGCTTCGTACTTGTTTTTCTATGAAAACCAATCATAACTTAGGTGACTGTATACCTGCTGTCACCTACATTACGTTTGTCATGTGCCCAGGGGGCAAATTAAGTTTTTGAAGAGAAAAAAGTCTAATATATGCCCAAAATGCCCTAAAATGCGTAAGAAAAAACGAAAATGTCCAAAACCGCGCTTTAAAAAAAAAAAAACAAAAATATCCATAGCATAGCCTAAGGGCCGGCGCATATATACAATTTTTAATCGCACAATTGTTTAGTTGTTTGTTAAGAGGCTGTGGGAACAGTAGGGACTGCGCATACTATTGACACGACAGTTGTACAATAAAAAAATCATAAAACCACATTGATCGTCTTTTGACAAAACTATCGAACAACCATCGGCCGACAGCTATGTCCACAGCTGTGTAATGACACTAGCATACACTCGACTGAATAGTTGTTCGATGACCCATTAGTTTAATAGTGAAATTATAATTTGATTGATTGTATGCGCACCTCTAACAACTAAACAGCTTAGTCGAGTTGAAATCGCGACACGTACACAACTCGATCAAACTGTTTAATCATGGAAACAATTGTGTGTATGCGCCCGGCCTAAACCTTAGCATTGACTAATGACTAAGTAACTTAATCCAATGGCCTTGGGCTATGCTATGGGCATTTTTGGTTTTAGGGGTGTTTTGGGCATGATTCCCTTAAGACCTAACGGAATCATGCCCAACACGTTAGTAAAAGTATCACGTCAATGCGCCATTTTCCTGAGAGTAGTTCTTTCAATTATCCACGAGAGGTAGCGCTTGTGGTAGGGACAAACATTATTTATTCCCCTTAGTGTCGTGTTATTTTAGTGGTATAACTTAATTATTATCATTATTAAATTAATTAGATTATTAAGTTATACCACCAAAATGACACGACACTAAGAGGGAATAAATAATGTTTGTACCTACCACAAGTGCTGCCTCTCGTGGATAATTAAAGGAATTAGTATATCTAGATTATGATTATGGTCAGTTATTATTTAAATTTTGATAATGTAAATTCAAACTGTATTATAAATAAAGTGTGTTATAAATTTGATTTCAGGTGTACGTTCCGTTTTCCCAGCACAAATATCAGATTGCAGTTTCAGTCACTAGTAGACGAAGGATCAGATGCGCCTCCTCCGTTACGGAATACTTCACCATCCCAACACCAACCACAGAACAGACATAATGTGCACCGGTCGTCAGCCGCATCCAATTCAGGAAGTCATCCGTTGCCTCCGTTACGAATCAATATTCCCGACACCGATGGCTTCGGCAGCCCTTTTCCCTCGCCGACTGGTACCATCAGTGCTGCGAATAGTTGTCCTGCAAGTCCTAGAGGTAATTTTTAATAATAAACTAATGCTCTTGAGGCAGTGGACAATTTTATAGGAAAATAAAAAAAAAACAAAGCTGTTATTTTGAAACGACGATTCGTTTAATGGAGATGAGCACTGCCAAATTTGACCGCTAGGGGCGTCAGCTATTTTACAGTAGTGTGTACAGAATAAACCTGCTGTCATCTATATTACGCCACAATTTCTGTAAATACAATTTTTATACTATTATAAAAATATTCAAAAACTTGTTAAAAAAAATTTTTTATTCAACACATGCATGCGTTTAGTGTTTTTTTTTTGTGTCTGTTTTGCGGACCTTAAATAGCCGTTTATTGACTGGTGACGTCATGATACATTATGAAACGCTTTTCGATGATATATTGAAAAACATTTGAAAAACCCGTTATTACCTCTTTTCGGTGTTATAAATGAAATATGGTTACTATGGTAACAAAGTGAATAAATATTGATTTCATTATGAGATGTACAGTCGCGGACTTAATAAAGTTTACACTTGAGTTTTTCAGTGTGAGTTCACAAAAAGTCAGTAGTTTGGCAACAAATTTAGTTTTTAATAGGTAAATGTAAATGTCAAAAATGAAAAGAAAAAATGCCTCGAAATTATTAAAACAATGAACCAAAAAGAAGAATTATTGCAAGATTGGAGGAAGGAATTTGCTAGTATCAAATATTATCAAATCTTTTTATGTTTTAATTGAATAATATTGAGTAATTTGGATTGTATAATAAACAACTGAGGTGTTTTTAGGATATAACCTTAGTAATTGATACATTACTATCAAAAGCCAAATTACAAAATGCAAGAATTAAAAAAAACCGGTAACTAGATGATACAGGTGTAAACTTTTTTAAGTCCGCGACTGTACTTCTGTCAGTGACATTGAATTAAAGTTTAAAACCATGCATGTGTTGAATAAAGTATAGTGTGCAACGCGTGTGCTAAATCTTTATGCATCAAGCGCGATGTTTTCAGCACTCGTATTCGGCTCGCGATGCTCACTTGCCAAGGCTCGTGCTGAAAACATCTGGTGTGACGCATAAAGATGTATTTAACACACTTGTTACACAATATACTATTTTTAAATATAAAAAAAAAAAAAATATAATTTTTTTTAAATATAAAAAAAAAAATTTTTATAAATTTTTTTTTAAATAAGTTTATAAAAAAAATGTTTTTTTATAAATTTTTCAATATTTTTTTAATTTTATAATTATAATGTTACAGAAATTGCGCCCTTAACTTGCCCTAGTAATGATACTGCAGTACACATTTGTCCAAAGATAGAGATTGAGCATATATCTCGGTTTCAAATTGTTAGGTACAGATTCAGTGTTGTGTCAAATGCGAATAAGCTATGTAGGAACTTTAAAGATATATTGTAAAATTTATTTGAAGTGTGTTTTAGTTTGAAATTATAAAAAAAATCCTAAACCTTAGTGTGTATTGTTGTTTTGTTTTTCCCTAGGTGGTCACGGCAGATCTAATATATCAGCAGACCTTCAAATGGTTGCAGCTTATGCTGCCCAAGTGGTTCATGGTAATTCCAGGCACGCGGGCAGTTCTTCATCAGGCGGGATCATAATTCACGAAAGCGGTTCTGGAGATAGGGAAATGTATTCGGCAGGACATAGCCCAAACCAAGATCATCATTATAGGCACATAACGTCAAATGGGAATTCGGTAATAATTTATTTTCACAAAATAATTTTATTCTGGGCTTTTCAACGCATTGTCAAAAAATTTAGGTTAACAGTAAACTTAGATTGTATTCAGGTAATTATAGTTTTCGTAGACAGGGGATCGGTTTCGAAGGTCATAATCAAACTTTTTATTATACATATCGTCCCTGTTCTCACGTAGAGATGTAAATGGCAAAAATTGAAAAAGTGAGATACTCCACCGAACAACCGACAAGTTTGACCTTCTCACGAAATGGCATAACTGTGGTGCAAATGGCAGATAAGTCTTTATGTGAGATGAGGGACGATATAGAATATAGATTATAGAACATAAGTTTGTACTCACAGGGAAAGTAAATTGTAGATCTACCTAAAAAACATCGTTTTCACGTTAAATTTTGATAAAAATGCTTCGAAAAATGTTATTTAAAAGGGAAGTTTTATAGATTCGAATATGGTAACAGCTACATGTAACCTCAAAAAAATGTAACAGCCATTACCAAGGAAGCCCTTCAGCAAGTCACTTCAGCAGAAATCTAGTAAAGCTATTTACACATTAATATTAAATCGATCAAGCATTTCTTAAGCAGAATTTATTTTAATTTTACAATGCTTCTTTTACAATGTTTCTTTTACAATGCTTCTTTTATGAAGAAATTGCATTGTTACAATCTGTCATTATCAGCCCAGATATTCTGACAATGCTTTTGTGCAATCCAATATTGATATTTTAAACAGCATAGAGACATACAATGACAGTCCAATCGTTATTTCAGATACCGAGTATATCTATGTCAGACGTAAATAGTATACAGTCGGGTGGAAATTCTTCGGGAGTAAGTAAAGAAGACAGCAAGCCTCCGTATTCGTATGCGCAACTCATAGTTCAAGCAATTGCTTCGGCACCTGATAAACAATTGACTCTCAGCGGCATTTATTCTTACATCACAAAACACTATCCCTATTATAGAACAGCTGATAAAGGATGGCAGAACTCTATCCGGCATAATTTATCTTTAAATAGATATTTCATTAAGGCAAGTCGCTTCAATTAATTTTATTATTCTCAAAATAATGCTGTCTAAATAATATAATATTCTCTGATGTTGGTATGTGTTAAAGTTGACTATGTTCAGAAGAGATGTAACAAATATTCGGCCTTTTTTCATAATCGACCGGATACAAAATAAAGGTTCAAAAATGAAAGTTAAACACATGTCAAAAGAAAATTTCATCTCTCTAATCATTTATAGGGTGGAAGACCAGATCTGAATCCGGTTTCCAGCACAAAATTTGTGCTAGACGGAACCGGATCTAATTCTGGTACCTATCCGGCTTTTTGAAAGAAAAAGAAATTCTCGTTCTCTAGATTTATGCTACTATTTGTATTGTAGATATCGTCAGAATAGTATTTAATCATAGATAGATCAGTATCTTTACTTTAGAGTGAGTCGACCAGCGTTTCAAGTGTGCTTCGCGGAGCCGTAGGGCTCCGCACGGCAGAGTCCTATTTAAGCAACTCTTCTCTATAAAAGCCAACATTAAAGAAATTTGCGTAAATAGAACACAATATCACACATCTCGATAACATTTTTGTAACAATAATAAAAATCGTTTTTGTTAACAGTTTTTATTAATTCTTACCCAAAATCTAAATTGTTCTGTAAATTAACAATTATCATTGACATTTATTATAAAAATTAAGCTGAAAAAATATAGTAGGGCTTCATATAAGCTTTAATTTTGCCAGGGCTCCGTGTCTAAAAAGCTTGAGACTTCTTTAGACAAATAAAACAGCAACTACCAATCGACAATCGTCAACAAAAATCACAACAAAATTTATAGTTGTAGTACCTAGTTCATATTAATGATATAAAAACTCGGGTCGCAGTGCCAAACCCTGCCGACAATATAGTGTATTTGCTAATACAGGCAAATACACTATAACAAAACATAACTATGACAAAATAAAAAATTTAACCCCTTAATACATCCCTTAAAATAATTAAATTTTTCTAAATTTCAATATTAGACATGGATTTTATCAGTACAACATCTGCACCAAATTAAATACACCCTTCCATAAGTAAATCCGTATCAACAAACTAGTGTTTTCATAAAATTTGAAAGTCCGGTCCTGTCGGGCCGATTTTATTAAAATTTTAGCAGCACATTTTAATCTTTACTAAAGAGTTAAATTTCAATTTTGAAACGATTCTGACAAATTTTTCGGTATTTTTGGGCCCAAAAACTTTTTGGAACCCCTAAATACAACCCTGAAAATGGTCCGATCGGGCCCATTTTAAATAGGCTTCGTGCGGTGATGGGTTCCAATGTGTGTACCAAATTTCGTTTAAATCGATTAAGTCTGTCGAGAGTTATCGTGTACACACATATATATATATATAAATATATATATATATATATACATACATATATACATATATACATAAACATTTTCAAAAATGGTGGCAAACTGTTCAGGGGGGTATGAAACGTCGAGAAATTTTGGTCCGACCCCTAGGTCCCGCCATCCGACCGACGCCAATAGTGTATGTGCCATATGGCAAATACACTAATAAGTAAAATTTATTTGTACAGTAGTATTACACGATTTTTGTTTTAATACATTTATTTATAATTATCAGGTACCTCGAAGTCAAGAAGAACCCGGTAAGGGTAGCTTTTGGCGTATAGATCCACAATCGGAATCAAAACTGATCGAACAGGCATTTAGAAGAAGAAGACAAAGGGGCGCTCCTTGTTTTAGAGCTCCATTCGGTCTCACTTCAAGGTATTTATTTTTTATAATCAAAGTAACGAAAATTAACTCCGTTGACAAACATTTTTAATATATTTTTTACAAATAGCCGATTTCATAGTGATATCTTTCTTAATACAGAGTGAGCAAATGAAAACAGTCCGGGCAAGTTTTGGCCACTTAACACCAGTTTTGCGAAAAAAGCTCGCACACGTCAATTTTAGAATCAAAGGGGACATCTAAATCGATTAGTATTATTTACGTAACTTCAACCCTGAGAGCAGGGTGAATTGCACCCCAAAAATTTTTAATGGAAAGGGGTGTCAAACGATTCGCAGTTCGAAAGGCCTCTCAATTCTTTTTACAACAGTCTTTTTGTTTTTTAAATCCGATCATTAATTGCGGAGAAAATGACATTTTAATTTGTATCGAGTAGTCAACAATTGAACTACTTTTTTTTTTAATATGAGGGGGAAAATTCATTTATTTACGGCCACCCGCGTTTGTGGGTAGTGTGGGACTCGGCCGCAGCAATACCCGTCCCTTCCGTCCTGCCAACCTGGGACCGCTTACACACTACTTGATACAAATTAAAATGTCATTTTCTCCGCAATTAATGATCGGATGTGAAAAACAAAAAGACTTGTAAAAAGAATTGAGAGGCCTTTCGAACTGCGAATTGTTTGACACCCCTTTCCATTAAAAATGTTTGGGGTGCAATTCACCCTGCTCTCAGGGTGGAAGTTACGTAAATAATACTAATCGATTTAGATGTCCCCCTTGATTCTAAAATTGACGTGTGTGAGCCAGTGGCGGATTTACCAGCAGGCTGAGTAGGCTGGAGCCTAGGGCGGCAGATTTTAGGGGCGGCAAATTTGGGGTCAAACTTTTTTTTATGTCTTACAGAAATTAAAAAGATTCATACAAACAATAATTCAACATGTAATAATTAATATGTTTCACCACTTAGATAATTTTTTCCTCGATTTTTTCTAAAATTTGCGTAGTCGCGTTTGGTTGCTTAATTAGGACGATCGATAGTGCACAAATCATAAAGTTACAATTTCATTGACAAAAAATTTTAATTAATATGATTGTGAACTAGGTTATCGAATTGAAGAGGTCGGTAGGGGCGGCAAAATTTGAATAGCCTACTGGCGGCAAATGTGTAAATCCGCCACTGGTGTGAGCTTTTTTCGCAAAACTGATGTTAAGTGGCCAAAACTTGCCCAGACTGTTTTCATTGACCCACTCTGTATTTCCAAGGCACATCTATTAGAAACCCGCAGCTCCCAGATTCTAATTTAATGAACTATAGTGAAAGTGTTATTTAGATTTTCATTTCATTATGAATAATAATAAATTTACAATTCGAGCGTCTATAATCTACAATATTTATATCTGAAATAGTATTAAACCCAAATGCTCGGTTTCTGATTTCAACTAAATGGAAATCTTCATTTAGTTGAAGACAGATCTTCATTTAATTGAAAATAAATGACATTCTAAGATAAGTGTCCACTTAAGAGAAAATCTCGAGAGAAAGTCTCGAGATTGGTCTCAAGATGTTGTCCATTTGAGATTACTTTCGCTCTTGAGACAGTTGTTTGAACTTGACAGAGACTCCAGTCTCGTGACCAGAAAAATTTTGTGTCGACTTGATAGTTAACTCGCAGTCAGATGTGTAACTTAATCGCACGTTTTTTATTTTTATCTTTTTTTTCCAAATTGATTCGCATCAGGTCATAGCTTTTCTAATTGCGTATAAAATTCTAAAAAACGGAAAGTGAAAAAAAATAGTGTTGGGTAAGAAAATGGGTGGATCAACGAAATGAATTGGGAGCTTGTTCAACGCTCGTAAATGAGTTGCGATTGGAAAATGAACAATAGTTTAGAAATTTTATTCGGATGTCTGCAGTGCAATTTGAACTTTGAAATGTTGTCACAAATTCTTCAAACATGCTCATTTTTATAATATTTATTGCGAAAATTAATTTGAGTCACTTGAGAAAGTCTCAGCTCTTCAACATTGATGGAAGACTTGAGACTAGGTCACGAGAGCAGGAATGAGCATGTCCACTTGTGACACGAGCAGTCTCTGATACCTGCACCTGCTTGTTTCTGAGACTGGTCTCAGGCCCTTATCCATTTGTGAGTCTAGTCTCGAGACTGTTTTGTCTCAAGTGGACACTTAGCTTTAAATATAGATTGAAAGCTGAAAATCGTATCAAAAACCGAGCATTAACAAAATATTTTCAAACTAATGTTTATTTGTAAAACAAAACTATGTATGTTTAATTTTTTCTTTGTTATTTGTAGGAGTGCTCCAGCATCACCCAGCCATGTAGGCATGTCGGGTCTCATGACTCCAGAGTGTTTATCAAGAGAGGGCTCACCCATACCGGAACACGGAGATATTAGTCAGTCTGCGCCAGGGAGTCCAGGAGTGCCTATAACTACACATACAATCATGCTTAGTGCTGGTACGTTGATATTTTCCGTGTGCAGATGAAAGAAAAATCAATTCTTTTTCCAGATTTATTTAGTGCAGTGCCGTATTGTCTGTAGAAGTAGTTACATTTATTTTACACAGAAAAACAAAGCTTAAAAAGCTATGCACATAAAAATTCGTTAATGCCGTATAATATTTGTTATTTAGATCGAAGTGGACATTTAACATATCAGTCGGCTCCGACCAGTCCGGGAGGCTATGCCTTACCAGGCTCGGGTGCAATGATCGGTCAGCATCAGATGTCAGCTCTAGTCGGTAAACATTTGATAGTGCCCGGACAACTGCATCATGTTAGTAATGGAGCATCGGCTGAACTACAAAGAGAAGGTAAAAAGACAACACTGAACGATATTCTCTTCAATTCTCTTTCTGTGAACTACAAGTAGAAGATAATTTACAATAAATAACCCCCCAAGGGGGACATTGGGATGTAGTTGTTATCGCAATTGCATTCCAATGTTCTTTGGGAATTAGCGCTCCCAGGGACCCGAGCTCGTACCAGTCAGTTTGTGTGTGCCGGCTGGTGGATTTTAATACACAAGTATGTTATTTGTTGTGTTGAAGACGCTAATGACCTGAGTTGTCGACGCGTCTATAATCTACAATAAATAAAATAAAATACAATAAATAAAAAATAAAATACAAGTAGGAGATATACTGTAATCCACACAGCACATTTCGCAGTTCATTTTGCATTGTGCGTTCTGAATATATAACTAAACTTCGCCTAGCTGTCAGATAAGTAAAGCCCACGTTTGTTAAGACTGACCCGGTAAACATGAACGCTGTGCATAGAATTATACAGGGTGATTTATGAATTCGGTAAAAACTTCACTTGATAATTCCTATGAGTAATTCAAATAAATATCTGGTCTGAAAATGTTTTCTAACGGAACTTTAGCGTCTCAAAGTTGATTACATTTAACCCCAATCGCGCCAGATTTATTTCTTATTTCATTTGTTAATTGTTACTTATGAGCAATTGCTAGAACGAATACAGAACGTCACAAATGAAATAGGAAATGACCCCGATGTGCTGGGCTAGGCTACAGTTCCATTAAAAGGCATTTTCGGACACATGTTTTTTTAAAGATTTTTATTTGAACTACTCATAGGAATCACCCGGTGAAGTATTAATATATTTCATCGCTTATAGTTTCGACTATTCAAATTCTCGTTTCATTTGATAATATAGAGAAAAAAGTATTAATATAGTTGATAAAATAAAAAATTTTAATTTTCAGAAAAATATACCCCTGCAAGTCTGATGGAAGAAAGAGAATCGTCACCTTCTTCATTTTCTCAACAGCCTGTCATTGTTCAAGCAAATACTTATCCCAATTACAGGTTAGTTACTGAATTACAATGTTATTAATTATTATTCGATGACCCAAAACTATCGGCAAAAAGGAACGCCCATTTGCCGTTTATCCTTTCATCAACAGGAATGGAAATTGCGTGAGTTGCACGTTGTTTAGTTGTTCTATACTTTAACCGAGGACTTCTCAACCTTTTTTCCTCTGCGACACATCTAACGAATTTTATTAACCACAGACGAAAGAAGATGTATGACGTGACAAACGCTAATGACCTCTGTTATCGAACGTCCATAATTCACAATTCATTCAAGATGTATGTGTCGCCAAAATACCATTTAAATCAGAGCACGCGAAATTTGTAATTTTTTCGCGATTTTCGTGACACACTGACACGGTGGTTGAGAATCGCGGAATGTACCCTATTATCGTTTTGCACGCCAGAGCTGAGTTATATTTTGGTTAATTTAGCTCGAAATCCATTCAAATTTTAGCTTTTTGAAAAGGGTAGATTTTGTTCTATAAAATGGAACCAATTTTAGATTGATTCGATTTCATACTAGTTCCGAAAATTGTAATTGAAAATCGCGAACAGCAGTTGTCGATTGATCTGTACGACATGTATGTACATCCGAGCTCTAAAGGTCGCAATTCTTGACGGATCAACTTAATTTATTTTTTATTCACTTTGTTTACTATCAGAATAGAACATGTATTATTTAATTTTTTATTTTTCCATATTATGCGGAATATAGTACCTCTCTCGTTAATCCACCTCCAAGATAACCAAGCTAGTGTCTGATTAGTGGGAGTGACGGATTACACACGGTAATTTGTTGCAAATGTGAGGGCCCAGGACGCTCTAGTGCCCAGCGCCCTTGGCCAGTCCGCCCTTAGCCACAGTGTACTTTTGGCGTAAGCGGCGGATTGCAGAGCATGGCAGACATAATGTTCAGTACAAATATAAATAATATTAGAAATAGGTTATCGATCATTTTTATCTGGTCGAGCATTTTTATATTTGTTTAAAAAGAAATTGGGAAATATTAATTTGCCAGTGAGTTATAAATTTGTTGCTTGATATGTAAATCACTTTCAAAACACAAACTATAAAAGTTTAATGTAATAAAATTATTTTATTTTAATTATAATATACAGGATGATTCAGTTTTAATCGATCAAACTTTATTGGTAGATTCTCCTAGTCGTCCTGATAAAGAAAATATATATTATATTATGCCTTTATCGCGCTTTATAAAAAAGATATAGGTTTATCAGATGTGACCCTATTGTACGCTACTGGCTGGCCTTATGAAATTGAAACTGTCTTCATAAAATTATCCCTAGGAAGGAGGGTATGTACGCAAAATTTTATTCAAATCCAAACTTTTTTCGGGAAGTTATTGCAAAAAAATATTTTTTTTTGTAAACTTTAACAGCATGCATATATTTTTTATAAAATGAGATAAAGGCATATAATATATATTTTTCTAAATCAGGACGACTAGGAGAATCTACCAATAGAGTTTGATCGACTAAAACTGAATCAGCTTTTATATGTTAAGTAATAATGCATTTCTCAACCGTAAATATAAAAGTAATCGGCCACAGATGAATGGTAGTAAACTGGTGTCTTCACCTTATTACTAAACTTGTATCTTGAAATCAGGGTTGTTACGGATGCAAAGATTTAGACATCCGCGGATGCGGATTATTAGAAGTTCACATCCGCGGATGCGATGCGGACGCGGATGCGGATTTTGGGATTTTAAAAGGATAATTATTTAAATTTTAAGTGCATAAATAACTGAAAATCAATTTAATTTTAACTTTTTATTTATTTAATCATATTTTAGCACGTGCCACTCTGGCTCCGCCCACTTTCTTTACATGTAGTTACTTGTTGATGTGAATCTGCATCCGTAAAAACTCCGCATTGATTGATGCGAATGTGAATGCGGATGCAGATGTCTGAATTAATGCGAATATTCCGCATTTACGGATGCGGATGCGAATATTCGTAACACCCCTGCTTGAAATCTAAGGAGCAAACCTGCACGAAAGTTGTCCTTTATACAAATCCGATTAGTTTCGATTTTAGTCACAAGATAGCATAGCTGCAAAAAGTAGGCGTACATTCCATAATGGATTGAAAAGATCAAAATAGCGTTTGGATTTGGGTTTCGGTTTTTAGAGCATCGCGGTTACGATTTCAGATTTTAACGATATACTTTTGAAAATTAATAAAGTATCAAGAACTCAATAATAAATAATAATTTTATGTTTTTCTTATTTTTAATGAATAATAGAAAAAATACCTAAAAATTAAATAATAATAATTGAAACAAAAAAAAAATATATGTATTTCAAACGCAAAAAAGCTTGTCCTATTTTTCTTTCGTGTTAAAAAAGTCCCGAAACTGAAAAATAAAAATCATCATGGAAACTGATGAAACGGTTTTTAATGGTTACGGTTTCAATCCTTGTTTTATACGACAGCTTACGATCAGTTGGTAAAACTTAAACCGACGAATTGTTGTTTAGCACAACGTACGCCAACACATCAATCAAAACGGAGCCGACGTCTCATGGCTTAATGCTGAAGCGCCACTTAGAAGACTCTATTCGAGAGGAGTCGATGTCACCGCCGATGGGTTCAAATTCTGAACAAGAGGATAGGGCGACGTACAGCGATGAACCGGAGGACAAGAAGCCTAAACTTGAATGTCAGTTCGAAGACGAATAACAGCACACACACAGATCGGCTGACGTTGTACACTTTACAGTAATATGTCTGAACGACACATAACATTTATTATTAATGTTCTACACTATGATGGTCGATGCAGAAATATTATTTTTAGTTACTTTGTTTGTTTGTTGTTTTTTTTTCCCCTTATATTTTGATGTACAGATTTTTTATTCAATTAGTCATTTGTTTAATTTTATTATAAATTGAATCTTTAAAAGTTTTATATTTAAAAATTTTATAGACAAGGCGTGTATGTTGGTAGCGGTTTGTAAATTGGTTTTTTCACTAATGAACGTGATTTCGAAAAAGTCAATTTTGTATGTAAAGGCTATACACTGCTGCAATTACAAAAATGATTAACGAAAAAAGCAATTACGTGTAAGAATAATTTTCAATATTATGAAGTATTAGAAATACCTTGTATTTTTTGATGTCCGTCTTGTGACTTCCTGTGTTTTAACATGACGCGTTTCAGCAACGAGTTGCTATATTCAGGTGTGGTTAAATTTTTTAAAAATTACACATTGAGTATCCGTAACACGTTATAATATTAAGCACATGCGTATTATAATACGCATATGCTTAACGTGTTACGGATACTCAATATGTAATTTTTTAAAAATTTAACCACACCTGAAGATAGCAATTAGTTGCTGAAACACGTCGTGTTAAAACACAGGAAGTCACAAGACAGACATAAAAAAATACAAGATATTTCTAATACTTCATAATATTCATATAGTGACTTGGAGACCCAACACTCTAAAAATGTATCATAATTTTCAAGTTTTCTTTTAGTAACGTTATTTTATATTTTTGTCACAAGTCATTGTTTAGTGAAGTTTCTGATCAAAACAGTGTTAATTCGGAGGTTTAAAAATAGTATTTCTTATATAATTTGATTATGACAGTACATTTGACTATGTTTATACTGTAAATTATAATAAATTAGCCCTATTTTATAGACGTTTTTGACATCTGTTGTCGAACATCTTTAATCTACAATATCTATCTATTTAGTGTTTACAAATGGTGGCTACAAACCTGAACAAGTTGTGAAATTTTGATGTCAAAGAATATTAATCACGACAAAAAATTATTTTTTTAACAAGTGAACTAATTGCTTGATGAGCTCTAGCGGCCGAGTTCCGTACTACGTTGTAGCAGGTAGATATCTCATTTAGTAGGCGCATGAGCATGGAGTATAAAAGGAAGGAAACTGAGCTGTGTACATTGGAGACGACCTGAAAATCAAGTATAATTTTTATCGATCTAGCCGCTAGAGGCTATGGCACGCAAGAACCAAACACTATTTTCGAGGAACAACTCTGAATTTAACATAAAAATAGGGTGGAAAGTCACTGGTAAAAAATAAATGCAGGCCCTTTTTATAATTTTATATTTATTTTATATTTTCGTTTCCACTACTCTCAACATTCAGTATAACGGATATTAATTAGAGGTGAACATAGATTTTATTTCCAATTTTATCAGTGAAACTACATTTTACTTTTAACAATTTTTATGAGTTTTTACTTTAAAAAAAACCAACAATGTCAACACCATGTTCATTAATCGATCAAACAAAATACTGAAAGAAATTGACAGCATTTTAGTAAGATAAAACATATTTCAATTTTTGTTAATTTTTACTTTATTTCCACAAAATAATTGTTCTTCACCATAGAAATATTCTCACCCACGTTTACATACAACCATTGTATCAACATTATAATTATCTTGTAGGCTCTGAAGATGGTATGAAGAATACCGAAACGTTAGTATTAAATGCAAATTTTGAATTAATCAGTATTGCTTTTTATTGATCCTACGTGCCACGGAAGTGCTCACTTCCGACAATTTCGACGCCCTATTTATACTTACGAATATTTTGTGAAAAAAACTTTGTTGTCAAGTTCTGATCTGCTAATGCGCGGGCTGGCAATACAGAACTCTTCGGACACAACTATGTGTTTGTCAGTCAAATTCTCGGACTGTTTGGTTCTAGTAGTTCTAGACTTTTAGCAGTGCTAGGACCCTAGATCTGTTAAAACTAAGTTCAAACAGTCTGAGGAATCCGAAAATTTGACCAGCATACAAGCATCTGTGTTCGATAGATAGATATAGACGCTCGACATCAGAGGTCATAAGCGTCTCTGCGTGCGAAGAGTTCGGTATTGTTAACTCGCTTATTCGTAGGTCCTTACTTAGAACAGCGCTACTTGTGACACTTCCACAAACTATGAATATCCAGATTTTTGAGCAATGCAGCCCGCGGAGATCAGTCTTCTTTCTTTTATACTCTATGCGCATGAAGTACGTTGGCGTTTTGAATTCTAATAAAATTTGTAAATACAACTTGACAGTGATATTAAATAAGAAAAAAGGCCATGGAAATGAGAAAAAAAACTGTATTTTTGCTACTTAGAATTTGAAGAAATACTAAGATAATTTAGTTCGGAAACGAAAATTTTGTTTATTGTACTTATACCGAGTATTTACAGTATAAACATACAATAGAAAAGATTTATTTCAAAAATCTAAGAGTGCCGTGTATTGCGTAGTATGAAAAGAGCTTGTTGTAAAGTTAAATTTAACAAAAACAAAAGAACGTGAAGACATGCGGTTGCAATAACCCGTAACCGTTGGCCGTTTCTGTATAATATATTTTGACAATGGTAATATTGATACTTATACATAAATTACAATAAATATACGAGTATACAGCTTTTGTTTGCTGCAATCTCTTTTTAAATTGAAATGAAAAACAATGGAGATTTTTATTTTATAAAAAATAGGTAGATTACATTTTATTGTTATAAACTGATGTAAAATAGAAATGAAATTTGCTTGTTTTGTCGCAGTACGAGAAAAGATTATTATAAGTAATATTTGAAAAGTTTTGTGAATTTTATTTGTACATAATGAATGGCGGAAAGTCAGATCTTTCAATATTTTAAACCAGATCTGACTTATCATTCATTAATATTTTTTCTGCCTAAATATACATAATATCTTGACAATATTAATTTAATTTATTTCGACGCTTTTTTATGTAGGTAAATCGTTTTTTTTAACAGCTGTATTTGTTTGACATAAAAGATCAGATCCAAAGTATAGTAACCACTGACCTCTACCCATAACTGGAATTCTATTCATTTAAGATCAGATTGGTAACAATTACAATGTGCGCATGGGGTTTGCGGACCTGCGCCTTACAAAGTAAAAAGGGTCCAACACGCAACGAACACAAGGTTAGGTTAGGTTAGATTAGGTTTCCTTTGTTGTTTCTACTGAAATTTTGATAGTTAACGTAACAGAAACCAGGGCCGGCGCTAGGATTTTCGGGCCCCGAGTAAGCGTTCTCAGGCCCCTGTCGCCTTCAAAAAAAATTTTACTCAAACATTTTTTTTTTGGAAATAGAATATTTTAATGCAAAAAATCAAATAACACCTTTTTTGTTGGTAAAATGTTTTAATGCTCGCAGTTTTAAACACGGTAGTCACATATAATAGGTAAGTTCCGGGCCGGCGGGCCCCTTTCGAGGGCCCGGACCCAGGGTACCTTTGCCCCGCTTAACCCCCCCTAACGCCGGCCCTGACGGAAACTAAAACTGCGGTAATGGTTGACAATGATGAACGAAATATTTATACCGCAACAGCGCGCAGGTGCGAGAGCCCAGGATCAGGCGAATAGCGACCGTATTGAATTGTTCAAATGCGATCAAATTTTTTCGCGCATGTCAGCTTGTCTGGCATTCCAGTTATGGGCGAAGTTCAGTGATAGTTTCTTCTTTTTGAAGATTTCCATCAAAATGATGGGAGCCACGTGCGTACAGTTTATTTTTAGATTGCGCGTGTGACTGTGCGCATACGGCGCATTTTGATGGATATCTTCAAAAAGAAGAAACGAATGAACGCATCCATTATAGGTAATTGCGAAGGACCATAATACTGCGACATAAAACTATTTAAAAAACCTATAACCGTTCTATTTTCTATTCATAAAAAATAAATAAATTCAAAGGACGTATATTTAGTGTAAATGCCTTATCGCTATACGTGACAGTTGACTGTTGGTTTTTGATACGAACGAGTAAGTCTAAAAGACAATTATTAAATTTTTGATGCCTTTCAGCGGAAGTAAAATAATACACCGACTTGTTGATGGTAGAGTGTTTTAGTGAAAAGTGTAATTTTGAAATGTGTAAAAATGTATATATTTTTGTATATCTAAATTAAAAAGACCTCAATCAAGGCAAAAAGAATACAAAAATTATTAACTGTTGGCTCGCTTATCGCTTCTATAAATGTATATTACCGTAAATAAAATTCGGGTTTTGTTTTTTGTGTGGTCAGCATAATTTATCAACTGATGATCTGTGCTTAATTATTCTGCTGCCAAATAAATTATCAATTTATTATATTATGATTTTATAAATTTTAATCACTTTGACTTGAGCATTTTTATAATTTATATAATGTGCTAAACAAAAAGAGTGCACACCTCAATTATATATTATATTAACACGCTTTCGCGTAATTTTTTTGTTTACAGGACCGCGTTAAGCGGGGTATTATGTGGTTCGAATGAACTTGGAAGTGTTTTGTTTTTATACAAGAGTTTCTATATTTTAAATTGAATTTAATAAGAAAAAAAAACTATTACATTGAACACATTGTTGAAATTGAATAACTAAAAATCATTAATGTTTTATATTTTTTTTTTATTATTTGATTGATAATAATTTTATTACTTTTTTTGTTTTTTAAACCATATACATAATTTATTATTTTGTGATTAAAATACATGTTTATGTAATATTATTTTGTTAAATTTGTTGATAGTTGTGAATAAATGCATAAGTGAAATATTATTTGATACAGATTTTGATTGTAAAATTTAAACTAAAAATTATATTGAAGATTTTTTGTAATAATATATTATTTGATTTTTGTATAATTTATAAGGCGTATTTTTTCCTTATTATTTTGCGTACATTCTAACATTTAAGCAAATAAATTTTAACTAGAGTAGACTGCGATGACCAAAAATAAAATGTATGCGTTGTGACAGAGAAACATTTTTGAAATATAATATTGTACAGGTTTTTTAAGAAATTAATATTGCGATAAGCTATGCCATTCTATTATTTCTGCTTTTTGACGCTGTTCTAATGTGTACACTTTGATAAAACCACACATCGGCACATCTGCGATTATTCACCTCTTGAACACCGCCATTTTATAAATGTTTACTTTGGTAACCCTGGATACAAAGATCGTATATAAAACATTACGATATCACCCGCTTTCAATTTTAATTAAATATAACTAATTATTAAATAAAAAAAATACAAATAGTTTTGCTGTTAAACTTATGTGATCTTTACCTTATGCCAAAAAAAAATTTCATTAAAAAACTCAATTATGAATGAATAAGTTATCACGAGCGCTCTGCTTATGATCGAGAGCACGCATTTTTAAATTATCAAACAGCGTCAGTAAGCTATGTATTATATAGTTTATCGTTATTAAACAATTATAAAAAAAGAGTCAGTTTCGATATTTGATTTCGGACATCATCGCATCCTTTGCTGCTGTACATATTGTGTTCAGTATCAACCAGAGCTGGGTACGGATGAAGTTAGATGCTATTCGGACACAGATACAGTTTATTGTTTATAGATACCAAAAGTAACCGGTATCCGGATATTTTTGTTATCCATATACAGGCTAATTGTGTTCGAGTATGGATACATTACCAATTTTATATTGAATACTTGCAGTATCTGAATACTAATTACGTTCGGATATAGATACATTACCGATTTCTTATCGGGTACAAATAATGTTATCGGGCGTCTATAATTTACAATTTATTCATTACAAGTAATGGATACAAAATTGAAAAAACATTCTAATACAGCGTGAGGATTACCGACAGTGTATTTGGTAGCCGAGAGTGTAGCGGCGCTGTTGTTTACATGGCGTTGCTATGGTTCCTCTATTACAAGTCCCCAGTTCCCGAGTTCTAGCCCGAGAGCTGGTAAAAGTGTCAATTGAATTTTCAATTTATTATAAAAAAAAAAAAAAAATAATGAATTGAAAATATGAATTGGTGCTAGGCCCAAATAACCTTTGCTGTTGGTGGTCTTTAAAATACAATACAATACAGACAGTGTATTTGGATACCCGATACAGTATCCGAATACCAAAATATTCGGTTACTCTGGTTTCAGCGCAGTTTTTCTTCAGAATTAAAACGACTAAAATAAGACAATTTTTTTTCCTCATAATCTACTTCTAGTGAAAATTCATCTGCTCAAACGTTAGTTGCGTATTTTGTTACAATGTATTTTTCCATACGATTAAATACTTACTAAGTAGCTACTCGTATGTTTTTTCATATAATTGTATGTGTATTTGCTCAACGCATGTTATTTTAGTGTGTTCCTCTGTGGGTTAAAAAAAAATAAAACTGATAATATTCTAGTCAATTCTAGTAATACAGAAAATGTCGAGTTTTTAATATCAAATAAAATATTAGAAACGAGGGCCTATATTATAAACATCAATCAAAATTCGATTTGCATATAAATTTTGCTGATAAATTGCTTTATATTTAAAATTGTCATGCTCTGAAATATTGACGTGAAACTTCTTTAGTGAGTGAGGTGAGTCAGAAAAATGTCGAAATGCAAATCAAAGTAAAACGCTTCGATGCGTCAGTAGCAAGGCAACAAAAATAAAGGGCTTGAGAATAGCCGAGAGTGTAGCAATGCTGTTATTTACATGGCGTTGCTATGGTTCCTCTATTACAAGTCCCCAGTTCCCGGGTTCTAGCCCAAGAGCTGGTAAAAGTGTCAATTGGATTTTCAATTTATTATTAAAAAAAAATAATGAATTGAAAATATGAATGGTGCTAGGCCCAAATAACCTTAGCTGTTGGTGGTCTTTAAAACAACAAAAATAAACGGCCAAGTGCGTGTCGAGCCACGCAAAGAGTAGGGTTCCGTACTATGTAAGTTATGCTTAACCTACAATTTTGATAAAATAAAAACACATTTATAAACTACTCAAAAGGCTCTTTTCAACGATACCCCACAAGAATAGGTACAAAAATGCCCCCCGTTGGAATGTATGGGTGCTTTCTTTTTTCTGTTTTTAGTATATTTTGTTGATTAACTAGTGGATATGAGTGATACTTGACGTGAATTACAGCTTTATATGTAATGGCATTGTTAAGATAGACCTGGTGACAAAAAGGGTCTAAAAATTGTAACTTTGACGGTCTCTAAAACCTACAATTTTGATAAAATAAATAAAAATAAAAACACATTCATAATCTACTCAAAAGACCTTTTTCAATTAAAAATTGTAATATGTGAACCGATTATCCTTGAAGCTAGTGAACTTTACTAAAATTAGAAAAATTAAATGTTTATACTGTGTTCCCTGTAAAACAGTTATAGTTAGCGGATATTGCGCCCTTGTCATTATGTTGATTTTAATAGTAAATTATATAGTGATGTAGCAAAAAAATATTTTTATTTGAGATTTCAAAAACGTGAGAACTTATACCATCATACCATGGCTGTTCTATAACCACGGTGATACGTATTAAGAAGTTATGTCTGTTGGTGATCTGATATACGAGCCCCGTCTCACTTCAGTTGGCTCACTTACCAAAAAACTCTATTATTAGTCCTCAATTAACAGAAATTGAAACAATAGTGTAATATAGGTATTTTTTATTTTGTACCAAACATTTTACAGATTTTTTGTCATAACCTAAGCCTACTAAGATAATATATTCCTACTAAGATAATAAATTAAATAGAAAAACGAAAAAATATAGGTAAAATCAGAGAAACTACAAGCCGTGAGGTGGGTCGTTTATTAGGACTAAAGTGCGACCCTTGAGGTCCACACGACGAACTTCCCAGTTTGATAAATATTTAATAATAATAATTAAATTAGATATTACACAGAAAAGTAATCATTTTAATCATTAAAACATCAATAATTTAAAAAAAAAAAAAAAAAAAAACGGCTGAACCGATTTTTATAAAATTTATGTCGGATCAAAATGACGTTAACACGCCTCGATTGACACCCTTACGAAGTCGATGTAATTTTTTATTCGCGAGATATTGTGTAAAATCTACTTTTTTGGAGGTTATTTGGTTAAGAAAAAAGAACGGCTGAACCGATTTTAAAAAAATTCCTTTCAGATCATATTTACGTTAATACGCGTCGATTGGCACCCCAACGTAGTCGATATCATTTTTCGTTCTCGAGATTTCGTCTTAGAAAGAAATGGACACATACATACGTACGTACACACACACACAGACATCTTTCTAAAAGTAGTGTAAAAATAGTGTAGTGACCTTGAAACATAAAATTTTTTTTTCCTTTTTGATTTCGATTTTCGGACCCATTACAATAACTTCCAATGGGAAGTTAAAAACTCGAAACGTATTTCAACTTAGTTAATACTATGCGTCGAAGAATAATGGCCGATATAACCTTTAAAGGTGATGTTACCCTAACTTTTGAAATATTTTTGGAGTTTTAGTTTCTCTGATTATATTTTTTTCGTTTTTCTATTTAATTATTTAATTATCTTAGTAGGAATACATTATCTTAGTAGGCTTAGGTTATGACAAAAGTCTGTAAAATGTTTGGTACAAAATAAAAAATACCTATATTACACTATTGTTTCGATTTCTGTTAATTGAGGACTAATAATCGAGTTTTTTGGTAAGCGGGCCAACTGAAGTGGGACGGGGCTCGTACATGGACAAGCAAGGTCATAGCTAGGCATGGGATCACCAGCATTTACTCCACCCCCCCTCCTCGAAATTTTTGCAGAGATCAGAGTAAACGCCGTTTACCTACTAGATATTTAAAAATCAATGATGAAACCTGGAAAACGGGGTAGTAAAAAATATGGGACCCACAATCCCCCTCCCAAAATTTTTTTCTGGCTACAACTGTGTGGACAAGTTAATCACATCGAACATAACTTGTCCATGAGTATCAAGTTATATTCGTGGTGATACGCATGGACATAGTTCTATAATATGCAACATGATGTCCGCGAACCGAACGCAGCTCGAATAAACATTTTTGAGACTTTTTAGCGTACAAATTTTCAGTAAATATTCAAAAATAATATAATTTAAACATAAAAGCAAATATGTTAATAATATTTAACAATTTTAATGTTTCAAATAAAATTTCTATTTTTCATTATATGTGGTTATAATCCAACCTTAGATTATGTACTGTTCCAAATTAATTTCCTTGATATTTGATAGAAATTCTATCTTGTCTTGGTGTTATTAAAAAATGGATCTTCATCGTTGTTTTCACCTGTTGTGTTTACTTTACATGTTGAGTTGTCTGTAGTCTAGCAGTGGTGTTGGAATATTGACTCTCGCATGTATTGGTTTTGCAGTGACAGAATAGTGGAAAGTTTAGGGTTAAAATCCCTACAGTGACATAGGTTTGGATTAATGAATTTTTCCTGATTACAGCATTGTGTTACGTCATTGTTCTTTACAACAGGTGTTTTCATATACTGTTTGCAGTCATTATGCATTCATTTAATTTTTCATTATGGTAAGAAATTATCCAGTTCCCATAACCTGCGACCTGCAAATACTTCTTAAATAGCACTTCGAAGGAAAAAGGTTGTACATCACTTACTTAATAATATTATTGACACACTTTAGAGGTCGAACGCCATCTCATTTCACGATTTCAGCGAGTTATAATTTTGTAGGGAACGCGGTATAAAATTAATAAATTTAATTGGTGTTAATTATGATATAGGCTTTTATTATATTACCCAGTTCCCGGGTTCTAGCCCGAGAGCTGGTAAAAGTGTCAATTGGATTCTCAATTTATTTAAAAAAAAAATAATAATGAATTGAAAATATGAATTGGTGCTAGACCCAAATAACCTTAACTGTTGGTGGTCTTTAAAAACACACACACAATTTAATATTTTATTTGAAATTACTATTCTAGTTCGTCAACAACCATTTATTTATGTATAAAAAAATACGTAAAATGCGTTGACCAAAAAAAGTTAGCCGAGTGATTAGTTTTCAGAATACTTATACTGGATTTCTGGTATAACTTTCAGCTTTAAATCTAGATTTAAGATACGGCACTGTTTGTATCTTCTTTAAAACCAAGTCCAAATCACACTTCTAAAATATTGCAAGAGAGAATTTGAAAATGTAAAATACTTTGTTTATTTTTTAGAAATTGAATTT